>CM071930.1:13614837-14208415 GCA_016081115.2 Rehmannia glutinosa | reverse complement strand
TATACATTAAAATATAGATGAAGCGTCTTATAAATGGTCGTTAACAGTGGGCTTCGAGAATCGTATAATTATGGCTTATTGCTTCTCCATAATTTCATCGTCTTTACCAATGTCGGTTGATCCTTTAGAAGATCATGTTCGGAGAGACGTGACGGAGGTCAAAACCACGAAAGATGGGCACGATTTTGTTGACCAAGTAGAGACTTCTCAAATATGGACAACTTGGAAGGACATTAGCTATTTCTATGTATAATGAGCGAGGGCAATGATTGACAGCCCATTTTTGTGATAATAGTGATGGCTAACTACAATTAAGTTACGTAAACACTTTAAAATTTTACGCATAACTGAGTCTGCTACATTTTAATATCCGTGACAATATATTATTGACAATACATTTTATGTATAATTTGTGATAATATTAGACATTTGGTTATGTTTTTTATCTCTTTATCACGATGTATTAATTTCCATATGTGTCTATGACCTAATGATTTATACGACTAATTTTGTTGTACAAATGCAACAACAATGGCGACAAATGATACCATACTGCGACCGCAAAACAAGCGAACTAAGCGTTGTTTTATATTGTTTGCACTTTGCAAGTTCTAATTTAAGGTCCTTTAAATTATCGATCAACTACGCCATAATGGTTTTTCGTCTATCACAAATCGGTTCCAACGCACCAGCGAAGTAGCCATACTTGTTGGTGCAATGACAAAAAATTCGATTGTTTAGTTTTTACAAAAATACTTTGTTGTAGGCAATAAAAAATTTGACAATTGCTAGATTAATTACATATTAACCTACCCCCTTTGAGGACAAGACATAAAACGTCTGCGGGTTGGACTTTGTCGAAGAAGTCGAACTTTTAACACAAAGTTGCGGTGACGAACAAGGACATCCCTACAACAACTTGGACACGAGATGTGCGTCGCTATTACCCGTTGAGAGTGGCAAACATTGGAAGCGCTCATTTCAACAATTTATATTTGTGCTTACAAGATATATAGATTTATAAATGTTGTGGAATGGTTTTAAAGGGAATAAAACCATGTGAGAATGTTAGGATGATTAAACATAATCCAACAACTTTCACACCAACAGATTCCACCCTCTTGCGAAAATTGTTCAATCCTTAATCATGCCTAATCAGTTCCAAATATTTCTACATACTAGTAGCCCAAAAAATCATGCCTAATCAGTTCCAAATATTTAAACATACTAGTAGCCAAAAAAATCATGCCTAATCAGTTCCAAATATTTCAACATACTTTTTTTTTTTTTTTTGACATCATATTTCAACATACCTAATCATGCCTAATCAGTTCCAAATAATAGTAGTCCAAAAATCATGCCTAATCAGTTCCAAATATTTCAATTCATGTATCCACAACCATACCAACTAAGGATATACAATAGCATTTATACAGGTCATACATGTCACAAAAATTTCAGAATATTACAGAAATTAAAACAAAGAGAATCATGATCCTGGCCATTTCTTTTACGAGATGAAATTCAATATGGTTGTAATTTACAATCTAACTAAGTGCCAACTACAATTTTATTGTAAAAAAACCTAACCGCAAGAAATTGGAGAAAATTCAAGGGTACCCAATTGTGGAAATTGAGATTCTTACTCTGGGTGATTGAATCCAAAAGCTTGGTTATCGGCGTGCCTCTCGATGATTACGGCGTGCGATTTCGGTGATTTTTAGTCGTTTGTGGAAATTGGTTGTGCAAATTTGTCCAAAAATGGTGATGAATAATGAGTCGGTTTCTATTAAGGGTGAAGTAAATGGGTGTTCAATTTATTAGGGATATTTAGAACATTACATGTTTTAATCTTACAAAATCAGTGTTAAAAAAACATGAGATAGACCTTCCAATCTGTGATGAAAATTCATTACTCACAAACCCCAAACATTAGATATTATATCTATGAATAGTGCTATCTTATCTAATCTTAAATAATAATCAATCTTGTCACAGTAACCAAACGCGGCCTTAAGATTTGGATGGGTGAGTACCACGCCTACTCCATCCTATTATCATCCCTAATTATATTTTTATATTATTATTTCAATAAAATCGTTGCTAATTGACAAATAAATAAAATATATATTTTTAGCAAATAAAATAAAGGCCAAAATTAAAGCCCAAACTTAAAAAAAAAAATTTCGGTTTTCGGTGTTTGTGGGCTCGATTTGGTTCGGTTTCGGTTTTGCACCAAATCAGTCCTTTGCTCACCCCTGCCAAACACTCACATTTGCCTTTATCACCAAACACTCCACAGTGTCACTCTCCGTTCTTGAATGAAGGGTCAAGCCCCATTTCTTCGGCTAGACTCCGACATTATATATAACGTATCGCCTCTCTCTTAAGTCTTAAACCCCACCCAGATCTCACAGAATGGCAGGACCCATTTCCCTCACAATTTCCTTCTTCCAACTGTTCTTGATTTCACTTCTGCCGCTCCTCGCTGTCTCCTTCTCCACCGATCATCCCACAGATCGCCGAATTCTTGTTCTGCTTGACGATCTGTCCCTCAAATCCTCCCATTCCCTTTCTTTTCCTCCCTCCAGTCCCGCGGTTTTGACCTCGATTTCAAGCTCGCCGACGATCCCACTATCGCCGTCAAGCGATACGGCCAGTACTTGTACGATGGGCTCATTCTTTTCTCTCCTTCTACCGAGAGTAAGATAATTGGGTTTGATCAAGTTGTTCTGTGTGTTCTATTTTTTATCTAGGATTTCTGATTCTGATTGCTGAAAGATTTGTTTAGGGTTTGGAGGGTCATTGGATGTGGAGGGTTTTGGATTTTGTTGACTCGGGGCATGACTTGATTTTGTCCGCCGATTCGAATGCGGCCGATTTGGTCGGAACATTGCCGCGGAATGTGGTGTTGATTTTGACGAGGTGTGTAATTTTATCCGTTTGTTTTGTTTTAGAAATCTGATCTAGAATGCTTTGCTTGAGTTATAATTAAGTTAATGGATAAATTTAATTTGAAAAAATCAGCTAAGAACCTTTTTTTATTTTTTTATTTTTGGTGCCAATTCCATGACATAAATCTTATACTATTTGTTTTCCGCTTGTTTTAGCGATTTTCAAATGTCAATTTATGTTATGTTCAACTTTAAGTTTCCCTGTATGAAATTAATGTTTTTAAAGTAGCAATCTTTAGGTATAACTGACAAAGCCCTTTGTCAAGCAAAAGAGCAATGATGCTTATAACTGGAAGTTATTGAATGATAATATTCATTGAGACCAGTATACTGTCCTAAGACTAATTATTACCATGCAATCTTTCATACTCGTTACTTTTCGACGAGAACATGTCACCATATGCGTACCTATCGTCATTTTGATCCTCAGATGCATATCCTGTGCTCCATGTCATTATAATTTTCCAGCACACTTGAATTGTCAGTTGGCACAATACTAAATCCTCAGGCAATTACATTTCATATGTTTGCTTATGGATGCACCTGGTACTGATTTGACTTTATTTTGAAATTACTGAAATATTAATGGAAAACAGTGCCATGACTCATCTATTTATCCTTTTGTTTGAGCATAAAATCATACAGAAATATTTGCTTTAATTTCAAATGGAAACTCCTCTTGGACATCTTTGCTATTACCTAAGCTGTGATGCATATAGTTTTACACTTGGCCTTTCTATCTATATGTTATGACATTGTTCAGTTTCACAGGATCCGTCTGCTGTGGTCATTGATCACACTGGTTATGCTATCTCAGAAACCGAGGGAGATCATACCTTAATTGGTGCTGATGATTTTATCCAGTCTGACATTATTTTGGGAAGCAAAAAAATTGAGGTCAGTTTTTAAGAGGCATAAAACTGGTATATCTATCATGCGTGAGGTTCATAACTTTGTGTTACTTGCTTGACTGTAAATTCACATCATTTTGAGTCTAAATTGTGTCTCATCAGGGATCTAATTGCTTTATCCGATTGTCAGCCACAGTGACTTTTATTAGAAGTTCTGTTTTCACTTTCTTATCCTTGGCCTCCATTATGAAGACACATTCGAGACATATGTGAATGATGTATCAGAAATAGTGTCAACCGACATGCTTAAACTTATTTATGCAACTTATTAATTATTTTGATACAGGCGCCTGTGCTTTTCAGAGGGATTGGACATTCGTTGAATCCTGAAAATAGCTTGGTAATGTTGGAGATTATGCATGTCTTTACTTACCTTGAAGTTCAAACATGCCACTCTTTATGAGTACTTTAACTGATGACAGGCTTCGGTGGTGACTTTTCTCTGTTCTTCGTCCAAATTTTAGGTTTTGAAGGTTCTTTCTGCATCTTCTTCCTCGTATTCCAGTAATCCGACCACAAAGCTATCCAGCCCACCATCGCTCACTGGAAATGCTATCTCACTAGTTTCAGTTGTGCAGGTTCATTGTTTTTCTGCCTGTTTTCTCTTGCTTAATTCAATGAACCTTATCTGCACAGACTCTTAGCATGTTGAAAACAATTGATAAAAATTTCTCTGTTCGTACTGTGTAACCTTCATTGGAGTTGCACCCATTTTGTCTGTTCTCGGGTTGGATTCAAATTTCATATAGCTCTGAAATTTGAACATTTACAAGTATTCTATATCTTTGAAGGAAAGAGAAGGAGACTCAAATTGAGAACATGATAGTTTTTAACTGACTTCAACAGATTCAGATAAGATCTTATCAGACACAGTTTAAAATTACTAACGCAGACACACACTAGCTGTTTTAAAATTTCAAATTAGAGAAATAAAACAAATCTGATTTTTGAGAAGTAATTCGTTTCTTCTGGTAGTACTAGGTCCAACTGCCTCTTCGTTGAGTTGGTGGGCAAACCTTTGCCAATGCATTGAAAGCGACACTGCATTCCTTCCTCAACTTTCTTTTCCTCTGTTTTTGTCCCCATGGATGGTTGATGATATCTGTCTTAGTTGCTAGTGTAGTTACTGCCTCCATAGTTGTTAAAGGCTCGGGCGCACCAAGGCGCAAAGCCTGCAGGAGCCTTAGGCGCAAGGCGAGGCACGTGCAATACATGAGCGCAAAACTAAAAAAAAAAGTTGAAAATTTATAAATTTTGTTTTTAGACTACAAACATAATTAAAAAAACTTAAAAAAGATTATAACTAGTTATATTTCATAAACGCATAATTCATGGCAATTCATAAAGAGCAAAACAACCATCAAGGCATCAACCACACAAGTGTTTGATCATTTGATGGTGAGGAAGCTCGGCAGTGGCGGGAAGTGCAGGCTGGGCTGCTGCCTGCTGTTCTCTGTTCTGTTCTTACTTCTTGGGAACAAAACCCTAATCTTTTATTTTGTTTGTTTTTAACTAGCCCATAACTTGAATGAAATAATTGGCAACTTAAAAAGTGTGAAAACATCTGTAACAAATTTACTAAGTTTAAAACTCTAAATTTTGAAAATAATAATAAAAAAAACGATTTTGACCTGTTCAACCACAAAACGGTTTTTAGGGGCTACCCAGATCAGGCTAATAGCCATTTCCCGTGGAACCCATCAGACCAGCTAGTCTGGTCCAGTTTTAAAACAATGCCTAAGTGGAGTGTCTGGTTACCTACTGTGGGAAGCTGTGGTCAGGCGGCTAGGGAAGGTACGAGGAAGAGTGAGTGAGAGGGAGAGGTATAAAACTCATATTGCCCGTGTGTTTTGATACATTTATTGATTTATTCTTTGAAGTTCTGATTGATGTATTGTTACCATTGTGTGCTGATTACCATTGTGTGCTGATCCATTTTTTCTTTACTTCGCCCCTCAAATTCCCAGTTTCTGGATCGATATTAATATTCATGAATGCAGGCTAGGAATAATGCACGAATTATGATCTCTGGCTCATTGGACATGTTCAGCAATCGGTACATAGTTGAGAAAATTATCTCCACCTTTATTTTCTTATCCATTTTTTTGTACTTACTGCTGGTTTTTGTCTGCACCAGTTTGTTTAGATCAGGAGTGCAGAAGAGTGGGAGCTTGAACAAGTGAGTTGAGCTCTCTGATATGTCTGTTCTTCAATTGGCTGGCAAATGCTTTTATCTTTGTCTAGTTTCTTTCAAAATTGTAGAATTGCTTCTTCAAGTGTAGATTTTCAATGTCATTGTAACCGATTTAAACATTTTTTAGCACCCATTTCATTTCGTTAAGCTAAATATTTATACCTGTTGTAGCAAATCACCAAATTTATATTGTGTGTAGACAGTAAAAGTTATCATACCATCCAAATATAGCGACAGTTAAATCTAAACAACAAGGCCATTCTTTAGTTTCTTATCTAGGTATGGAAATTAAATTGGTGTCAATTCACAGAATTGGGACTTATTGAGTGAAATTTTACGATCTCTTGCTTTGAGGCTGAGGCATTGTTCTTAAGTATTTTATTCACTAAGCCAACTCCTTTTCTGTTTCTGGTGGCAACTAACAGATAATTTTTATTTTATGGACAGATATGGAAAATCTGGCAATGAACAATTTGTAACCGAACTTAGCAAATGGATCTTCCACGAAAGGGTCATCTGAAGGTGATCTGTTTAGTGGCAATAAAGAGTTTCTTCACTTCTTTATTTTGAGGTTACTTGGTGTTCCATATCCTTTAAAAATTTGAAATAATTGATTGTTCTGATTTCTTAGGCTGTAAATGTTAAACACAACAAAGTCGGTGAAGCTGAAGAGCCTTCAATTTACAGGATAAATGATGACCTGGTAAAGCTGCAGTTTCTATGCTATTATTTTCTGCTTTGTTGACTACACTGCCTTAAAATAATAAAAACTAAAGGAAAGTGTTTTTTTTTTTTTTTTTATGATACGATACCCTTGCAGGAATTTTCTGTCGAAATATATGAATGGTCTGGTAGTAGTTGGGTGCCATATGTTGCAAATGACGTCCAAGTGCAGTTCTACATGATGAGCCCTATGTCTTGAAAACTTTGTCGACAAATCAAAAGGTAACTTGATTTATTTATTTATTTTTATTTCAATGTCATGAAACACTTTTAAAACCACCAGGTTGCTCAGTTCATGTCTGTGCATTTTCTGTAGGGGCTCTATCACACTTCATTTAAAGTACCAGATGTTTATGGAGTTTTCCAGTTTAAGGTTGAGTATCAGAGGCTTGGATATACTAGCTTATCGCTTTCAAAGCAGGTGAGTCATCATGTGTTACTGGTCTTTCAAAACTAGCATGGCACAATACTTTATCTATATAAAAATGGATAATTACAAAATACCCCTGAGGTTTGGACTAATTACAAAAAAATCCAAAGATTTTTAAAAATTACAAAATCTCCTTAAGGTTTGATTTTTTTTTAAATCTGAGGGGTTAAATGTTTTTTTTACGAAGGGGAAAATGTAAGACAAAATCAAACCTCAATGGGTTTTTGTAATTTTCAGAATTGTAATTTTCAGAAATCTCTTGTTTTTAATTAGCCCAAACCTGAGGGGTATTTTGTAATTATCCCATATAAAAATGTCGCTTGTGATACCAACTCAGTAAGAAGAAGGGTTCAATTGTGACTTGCATCATGCCTTACACTAACTAATTCATGCACATTTGTCGTTTTTAATCACATCACCACCATTATAGCCTACAACTCTGAGAACATCTTTCCGACAATTGTGGGTTAAATTGTGAAGTATGTTATTTTCTCTGTTTTCCTTTGAGAGATTGATTTGTCCTTATTAGGAAACCCTGTGAGCATTTTTTTTCTATCTGAAGAGAGGTGATATAATTGATAGGGTGATAATTACAATAATAAAAATAGAAACCATGAAGTTTGGGGGTAATTGTAAGATTTGTGGTCCATGTTCCACATATTCAGAGAACTAGATATTTAATTAATCGGTAATATCTAATTTATGGTTTAAATAATAATTAATTTTATTAGATAAGTTTTAGTGGTCAGTTAAGAGGTGGTTTAATTCGGCCTCTTGCGTTGATAAACGTGTTTTACAGAGCGTGTTTTATTTTCAGTTTCTATCACAATGGTTTTGGTGAGAACTTCTTTAGAAATTGATCCTCTCTCTACCAATAAAAAGAACCCTTTCAGATTTCATTATCTATCACTTATGTTTTGGGGATTAACGCAGGGTTGCCAAGAGCCGATAAAAAATGAGAAGGCTAAGAGAGAAAACAATTGCGATCTTCAATGTAAAGAAAGATAATAGTGTTTGCTCAAGGTTATACTTATTACTTACATAATTGTGAAAATTATGAAGTTCAACATTCGGAAATTAAGATTTACTTTTATCATTATGACTTTTGTTTATGCTTACATGTGGTATTGAGTCATATTTGTTCCTCGCTTCTTTGCATTCACATGCTTCGGCTCCTTCCAAATGGGACATAATTTCTCCTCCGACCAGCGTATATATCCAATTTCACTTTTGGTATCTCGGGTTCTTGACTTAGTAATTCAAGTTGAAAACCCGCTGATATTACCGATACTAGTTGTGATAAAGTTGAGAAATCGAATGATGCTCGAAAGATCGACAGACTAAGCCTGATTTTATGCAAATGAGTATAGCAAACAACAAGTCTACCCTTTTTCACATTGAAAGTTCTAAGGAATTCATGAAATTAGTTTGGGAACACTCTCCACTAATTTCATGAATTCCTTAGCACCTCAGTGTGAGGAACAGACTTGATGTTGTTTGCTATACTCGTTCGCATTAACTTTTTGGGGCTTTAGTATGTTCAATCTTTCCAAGCATTATGGACTGATTTCTCAACGTCACTCTCGGGTATCGATGTGTAACGGGTTTTCAACCCCGAAGTGCTAAATCAAGATCCAAGACACCAAGGTGAAATTGCATTTTCTTACTCGCACCATTGAGAGAAATTAAGTCCATTATATATCGGAGCACGGACGTAGCGAACGCAGGTGTTAGCAAGCAAGTACTGCAATTAAGAGAGTCGACTGATACTTTAATGCTTTGAGATCATAGAAAACGATTTAGAAATAACAGTAAGTGTACATTGAAGTTCTCCTTTGGGTGATCCAACAATGTACTACATTAACATAATTGAAACTAAACTTAAATCAAATAATTGGTAATTAAATATACTTTACTAAACATGTTTGTTATCTTTGGATATACTAAACACATCTAATCAAGTATATCAATCCAACCATGATCATGTTCTTGATTACTAAAATAATTGATCAACCTTTGGGTGACCGCCCCAAATATTCTATAATCAATGAACTTTTTACACCCACTAGAAAATATTATAATGTCATTTCGATTAATAGCATCACATGATCATGGGTAATTGAAATTTGTTAATTTAACATCTTTATATACTTTCTAATTTGGCCACTTTGATGACTACAAATTATTCATAATATAGACGTCAAATTAAATAATAAATACTGTACAATAAGATAGACTTCATGGTTAGGCCGACTAACTAACCATTTATTACATAAATTCAAATACATTATAATACTTGAAATGTAATGAAATCATAAATGCATTGTATGAGAAATCATCAAATAATTTTTGTTCGCACAAGAATGCATTAGATAAAACATAAGTGAATTGAACAGGAAACAAATGCTGTCTGTCGGTGAGACAACATTATTATTATTATTATTATTATTATTATTATTATTATTATTATTATTATCATCATCAAGATATATACGCATGATTCAATATAAGTGGGAACTGGGAACCATGATACAAAAAAGTGGTTGACTTGACTTGGCAATTTATATCACCACTTTATAATCCAGACCATTACCAGAACATCATGCACGTGGCTTTATCATAAAGTCATATCCGGAAATGAGATGTTACCCAACTGGTTAGACCTAACTCACCTTTTTATTATGACAAGTGTCCCCTCATGACATATGCATGTTAATTTTTCAAAATAAAAAAAAACTAAAATGGGGCACGTATACAACAAAGGTTGTGTGCCACCAACTTGTGTGTACCATCTAATTAGTCGCCATATCCATGTGGGCAATGTAAAAATCCAAATCGAGTTTCATCAGTGAAGGCGATTTAATGGGAAAAACTCAGTCTCACAAATAAATTATTGCGAAGTTATTTGGACAAACCAATCCATCCATATTTAATGGTGCTTTAATAACAACCCGACGGAATGCAAATATTTGCATAGGTATAATGTAAACTATGTTGACAAGTATAGTCATAATTTAGTTCATAACTATTCCAAATTGAGATGAATTGATGCTAAAACATAATCTCAATTTGTAAACATAAGTCTTAAATTGAAAAATTATAGTTCTTAAACCGAGAGCTACGATACCATATGTAAGCATAACAACTGTCATAATGATAAAATAAATCTGAATTCGGATTTTGAACTTCATGATTTTACAAAGGTACTATTCTTCAGCAACCATCATTATCTTTTCTTTACTTGAAGATGGAAGAAATTGGTTTCTCTCTCTTGGTCTTCTCGTTAATCCTATAGAAGATAAGTGATAGATAATGAAATTTGAATGGTTCTTTTATTGTTAGAGAGAGGATCAGTTTCTTGAAGCAGTTTGGTGGAAAACTGTTATGGTAGAAATTGAAGATAAAACATGTTCTATTAATGTGCAGCGGTGGAACTGAACCATCTCTTAATTGACCACTAAAACTTATCTGATAAAATTAATTATTATTTAAACCATAAATTAGATATTTAACAACCAATTAATTAAATATCTAATTCTTTAAATATAAAGGCACGTGGGCCACAAATCTTACAGTAATTACCAAAAAAGTTTCCAAATTATAGAAACCCCATTGAGCTTTGATTATGTTACATTTTTTCCCAACCGCTAGTTGAATTTGCAGAAAATTGTTGACTTCATCAAATATTTTATAATTATCTCCTTCAAATTTCTGAATAGCACGGATAGCCCAAACTTTTCGTCTTGATTTTGCAATTACATCTTTCAACTTTTGAAATATTGCGTATAATCAAAGAAAAGTTGGGGCTATTTGTAATATTTAGAAAAGTTGAAATGTAATTGTATAATATTTGAAGACGATCCAGGGCAAATCAAACCCCAATGTAGTTTTGAAAGTTCTCTAGTATCTTTTAATTACACACCTCAGGGTTTTTTTCCCTAGTTGATGTGCCAAGTTTGTAAAGATAACTCATGCATAATTCTTTGTTAATTTCCCATGCATGATTTGTATTGTTATCCTGGTGATAGTGAACAACTGGTGTTCAGACAGAAGATAATCTGTTATCTTCTTTAGATTTCTTTGAGATGAAAAGTCCGAGGATGTGCAGGAGCTTTTTATTTTCACCGGTTTTAAACTGTAGAGTTTACTACAATACCAACTTCATCTTACAACGCAAAAATTGGAATAACAGTCATTAATGAAGATTAATTATTTTGCAGATTCCTGTTGCGACCTTCAAACACAATGAATACGAAAGATTTATAACGACAGCTTTCCCTTATTATGGAGCTTCATTTTCTACAGTAAACACCTCTCTCTCTCTCTCTCTCTCTCTCTCTCTCTCTCTCTCTCTCTCGCTAAGCTGTATCTGCAAGGAAATTAGGGATATTTAGAAAAAAATCCGATGTTCGGGCAATTACAAAAAATTCAGAGGTTTTGAAATTACAAAACCCTCTTTAGGTTTGATTACATCTTTACATTTTCCCTCTTCAAAAAAAAAGAAAAAAACATTTCAAAAATACGTAGCGTTTATAGAAATATTACGATTCTGCAATCGGACTTAAACAAAACCAAACCGAAGGTTTTTTTTTTATTAATTTTCAAAATCTTGGGATCTTTTTTGGTAAAGCTCAAACCTCGATTTTTTTTTTTTTTTTTGTAATTATCCGGGAAATTAATTTGATGTTCGACGTAACCACCATCATTGACTATTGCAGATGGCTGGATTCTTCATCTTCAGTATCATTTACCTTTTACAACAAGTAACAACTTTCTAAAGGGATATTTTGCACCAACTTTGAAACAGTTGGACTCAGTTTCCTTTTAATTTCTTCCGATTTAGGATAGATCATAACGAATTTCTCCAAGTTTTGTTAACCACATAGATATGATCACAGATTCACAGCATAGTTTGGTTTTTATACTTGGAATATGTGACCTATTATACTGAAGTTGTAAGAACAATTTTGGATGAAAAGAAAAAGGAAGAGAATGTTGTTAACTTAGTTTCAACTTGTCTTTATGTCAATATGCGGTGTTGTTGCCCCCAGGGTATAGCTACCTGGTGTTTATTGAATAGGACATAGAAATTCAGAAAGAAAAGAAAAAAAAAAAGGAATAGGACATATTATATATACATATAGGGGGAGGATCCAAATGGTGAGGCCGCGTATTATAAAATGGTGATGTGGTACAAATCTTAACCTTTCTTTATCTATATCAATGGCTAAGATAAATAGGAGCTTAAAAATTACATTAATTTAATTAAACCAAAATAAAGGTATAATTGTCAAAATAAAACATGGACCAACCAAATATAGAATGAGTTATTAGGAAAAGAAATCACGTGGGGAGAGAGAAAATCGCTCAAATCATCAAAGAGAAAATCGCGCGTACGCTCTGCTCACGCAAGATGTTGTACATTTATCATATATTTGTTGTATCTTAACATTATTTTAATGTATGTTTAATATAATTTCTTGTATATTAAAATGTTCAAACAAAAACACGCAGGGGCCGAATCAATGAACCGATTATAGAAGAGAGACCACGCCATACGCGACCGCTGATAAAGAAAAATCGCTTGAGTTATGAAAATCACGCTATTGTTGTCGTATATTTAACATATATTTATCAGATATTTATCACTATTATGATCATATTTAACATATTCAGACCGCGTATTACAATTGTCAAATAAAAATATATAAAACAAAACACATATAAGATACATCAAAACACATATAAAGATACAACAACATAAATACACACACATAAAAATTAACTATTTATACGCAAAGAAAAAACATCTCATATAATCCCCATGTTTTCACAATCATCATCAATAAATTCCTCTTTCCCTTCACAATTATCTTCATTAATCCCCATGTTTTTAAAATTATCAGAAACCAAAAATAAAATAGAATTGAAAAGATTCTTGGAGGTTTATTGAAATAGATGAAGTTGGAATAAGGTTTTGAGTTAAGATTTAAGGACGAAAGATCCTTTCAATTGAATATTTGAGAAATTAAAACTTTAATTAAAAGATTTTATCTCTTGTTTTCATGTTCAGTCCAGTTAAAATAATAGAAGAATTTTTATCAAGACCTTTCAAGAATACAACTAACATTTTTAAAAAGGGTTAAGTAATCAGTTAGATTAAAATTTGAGGTGCCAACTGAGTCAAAATGAAAATTGGAAAAGAATGGTGGCGATTTTTTTACTGATCATTGCTAGTTGTTTTCTGAATTCTGATCCACCTAATCCGGGATTTTTGCATTTCTATCTCATGGCGACCTCTGAAATTCCACCTCCGCCAGGCGACGCAGCCGAGTTAACGGCGCCCTTTACCTTTTTTTTTCGACATACGTTGATTCATTTCCATCCGATTCGTCTCTTCTCTATGATTACCCTTGTTCTAAGCCCTACTTCTTGGAAACATTAGTTCCAAAATCAAACAATCACTTTCCTCACTCTCAAACACTACCTTCCATTATCAGACAATTTTGCTCTACCCAAAACATTGACAACGAAAAGCCCGTTTTTTGTTACGTGGCTGGCGATGAACATAAATATTTATTTCGTGACTGTTTGGAGAGAGAGAAACAAAGAGGCCATGTAGATAATTATTAGAATGAAATTACGAATAATAAAATTACCATCTTATCCTTTATCGATTTAAAAAAAAATAAGAATTAAATTGGTAAATCTTAATCCATCTAAAATTACGATTTGTGGACATGATTAGTGTCTTCACTCCCAAGATGCTAAATGTCCATTTGATCTAATTCCTGTACATATAATACTTGGAATCAGTTTTTGCAACCTCATTGTTTTCCTTTTTCCTCATTATTGATTTTTTCTGTGTGCATGACTCACGGGCCTCATTTTTTATTCAGCTTGTGTTGTCCATGCATTTTTTGTCTTTGCTTCTCTAATAACGGCGTTTTTTCATTATGTCCAAGTACTTGACCTGTCGTATTGCATATGGTACTTTTTAAGTAGCATATTTAGTGTTGTAGTGAAGCCACTCAACTCGTGAATTATTTCGTGAGCCGATCTAAGGTTTGTTTAACGAAATTCAAAATTAAAAAATAAATGAACCAAACTCAAACTTACAGATATTCTGTTCATTACCTTGAGCACGCTCAGAGTAAAGCTCGTGAAGCGGATTTGCTATTAAGTTCATATAAATTTATTTGTTTGAATTAAATCATAGGTTTAAATAGATTTTTGATGCATTTTAGAAATATATGATTTTATTTTTGTAGTCAATTGAATAATAATTTAATTCATAATTAATATTTTACTAAGCTCATTTAGGCTCAATGAAGATCATTCCCGATAGAAATCACATTGACTCAAACTCTCAAAAGTTCTGGTTGGTTTGATTATAGCCTTTGGTATAGAGTTATTGAATGTTATGCAATTATGTCAACTAAAATAAAGTTTATATAGGTTATATGTGTTTCAGCCTAGTACAATTTGATATTCCTCAACTATTTCATTCAAAGGAAAATGATAATTAATAAAAAGTACCACCATTTTTCTCATAATGACCCATGTTCTTAGTGTTAGCTCTAAAAGGTGCTTTTATTTTTATTTTATTTTTTTTTTTTTGATAATCACCTGCGCCACGCCGACTACTGCCCGGGACAACAGGCTTTGACTATGCACGGGGACAATACCCGCCTCATCGCCGCCGCTAAGATGGCCGCTAAGGTGCTTTTATTGCTTCTGTTTGATAATGCCACACAATAAATGTGTGCACTGTGCACTGCCCCCTCCTAAAAACCTTTATTTCACTTATATTAAAAGAATCACGATTCATGATTAATGATTATTCAAAGTCAACCCTCCAATTAAAAAGTTTGATTACGATCTCAAGATAAGGCTAACGTGTAGAGCAAGAGATTCACATTATCAAGAAAATTATATATAAATATGGGATTAGTTCAAATGAGATGAGACTAAAATAAGATAGTGTATTTTATCGACTATAAGATTATTTTTAGTGGTACAGATTTTATCTAAAAAATTAGGATAGTTTTCCATTTTCATTAAGGGTAAGCAGGTAATTTAAGTTGTTTTTGATTTTGCGGAAGGGTATATTTGTAATCTTAGTAGGTATGATTAAGGTACCATAACTCATCTCCCAAGTGCGATTTGAGGTGTCAGTTCTTTTGAATAATCATGTCTCCTCAACTGATATCGAAAGCAAAGACTATCAATTGAAGAAATCACTGAAATTCATCCAAAATCGAAATTGCTGGTCTTTCTTCCTCACGGTAAAATCATGGAGCTCTAAAGTAACTCTCAACCTTCGCTGTCATGTTATTCGGGTTTCTCTATTTTATTAGGCTGTGTTTTTTTCTTTTTTTGCGTCGATTTTATGTGGCAATATACACAAGGGTCTATTTTCTTTGTAGTTTCTCTGTAAAAATTGATAGGGGCGTGCTCGTGGATTTTGGTTCCTTTATCATTATTCTAGTTGGAGACATGTTGGTGTTGAAGCTTTATATTTTCTGAACTTTGAAGAATTTTATGTAGGAGACATAAATCGGAAACAAATCGGATGGACAAATAATGGATATTTGAATTTGTAATGTTAATTTTATTTTTTTAAATATTGCATGTTTTAGATTAATTATATTGCATATTTATATCATATTTACTACATAACATGATTTTTAATATAGTGTAGAGTTATTATAATATTTGAGTGCACTTTATAATTAATTTGTTAAATGTGCATATTTAGTTCATACATATTGTAAATGATTTCTCTTGAAGGTTATAAACTTCAAATTTGTTAGTTATATTCTACTGCATATTTTTATTTTTGCATACATAGTTTGATGAATTTCAATGCATAATTAGTATGATTATTATGCATAGGTAGAATATATATATATATATATATATATATATATGATGCGATGTTATGCAAACTATTAATACACTTGGACTATATGTAAATATGTAGTATGAGTTGAATAAATATGCATTATAATTGAAAGAGGATGCGTAAATGGTTTTTATGCTTATATGTAACAAAGAACTATTATAGTTATTTCTAATGTAATTAAATCTTTTATAGGTTATTTAAAGGTCATTTTTTCTATAGCATTAATTACAATTGTTATCGATGTGAGGAAAATGTTGATGTGAGGAAGTAGAAATGTTTTTTTTGTTGACGTGTCTTCATTATTAATATCAACCGACCGAGCTCTTAATATTTTTAAGTCACTCACTGTTACTGCTTAAATATTGTACACAAATCACATTGTTTCTAAAACCTTCTTGTTGTGCTTAACTTTTGTATGCCAAACCCACCGTTGGGCCATATTCATATGAATTGTCTGACATCTACCAATGTAATACATTTCATTCCAACTCATAGGATATTATCTGCTCAATTTCTTGAATCGATATTTTATCGAACTGACAATGTTTGAGCCGCGCTCGACATTAACGCTTACGCCGCTATAATAAATTGATTTTACTAATTATAGAAATCAAATAGTAATATATTTAACGACAGTCTTTTTAAATATGCATGAAATCTAAGGCAACAATATTTTATTTATATTTAGCATCATTATTAATTCAATTTTGCGAAAGAAGTATCTTTTATTTATAAAGATAATGCACTAATACATACAATGTTCAAAAATATATTTTCGTATCTTTTTATTTCATCAACAATGTTCTAAAATAATAAGGAATATTTGTTTTTGTGGTGTGTTATAATCACTCATCAAAGATTAAAAAACTTGCAAGAAGTTTTTATAAACGAATTGGAAGATATATATAAAAAAATAAAAAAGAGAGTCATCGATCCGATCACGTCGATGGCCAAAAAGAAATAAGCCCGAAAATAAGTATGAAACAAAATCGAATGGTCACAAGCAAACAAAATGGTGAATGGTTGGGGACTCGTTAAAACCTCCCGGTAAAATCCACCCTTGTGGGGAAAATCATGGCAGGAAAAAGTGTACCCCACATAAGAAAAAGGCGTCCAAACTTACGAAATAGAATCCGGACGCATTAGATAACAAACCTTATAATTGGGTAGCCGACATAATCATCGGTGCGCCGAGGTTCTTGGGCGGACGCCCTTTGAATCCCGTAGGTCTCTTCTTTACAGCATCCTACGCCACCCGATTGCCTTCCCGAAAAATATGACCACCAAAGCGGCATTTGTGAAAGCAGAGATAAATAGTGTAACGCCCACTTGCTTTAAGGTGACGCCATGGAACCTCAAGCGATCTCTTATTAAGCAAGTTCACCATATAAATAGAATCCCACTCGAAGCAAAGTTGTCCATCCCTTAAGAATGCATAATGGATGGCCCACATCACCATGCCACTAACTCTTGCTTCAAGCATAGCCGCACCACAATTGTTCACAAAACACCCCCGAAAAAAGCCTCTGCAATTAGGAAGACTCACGGAAGCTCTAAGACTTCTGGCGCCCCCGGCGACCTGTCGTCCGTATTCACGTGATCCAATGCGGAAAGGGTTTTGCCAATTAACTTCCACGATCTTTGGGGCATGCAGCTCGCCGGGGAACACGCAACCTCAGAAGGATGAGTAGGTCTTATTGATCATTGTTCGTATCCGTCTAATGAAAGATGATTCATTGATAAGAACAGAAGATGAAGGATTTCGCGTCCGCCGTCGAGTTTGTTGTTAAAACCAACTCGTGGATATGCCAAATGAGCCAGGAATCATGAGGACAAAACATTACACTATAAGAAAGCGACACCTTCGATAAAATAAAAGTTCATTAAGCGAACCAGGAATTCATTAAAGCTATGAGCTGTAAATAGGTGAGCGTCAAATGAACGAAAATTCGAATCGCCAAGAGCCCCTGCAAAGACATAAGAGACAAACAAATGGTCAACCGGTTGACGAGGCACAACAAAACCGGTTGAGGGCCAATGAAACTCCCCTGCAAGACGTTAATAAGTCCAATATCGCAGCTTAGGTTTTGGATGGCTCTCAAGCCTATCGATTACGTTCGAATGTGTGGTGACCAAATCGAGAACCCCCATTTAAGCTGGGGAGTGGGGATGAATATGAATCTGTTGTTTTAGATGTAACATTCCCATCATCGCATTGAACTAGATCCGCATATCACAGGAGGAAGGTGCGATTGGGACACGCACAATATCGGACTAGATCGATAAGCCTCCGAAATGAGAAGGTGAAGTGGCGAGGACTCGTCAAAGAAGTATTCTCAAATGCGCGGCAAATAAATATTTGTACTCATGTGGAATACCCAGTGCAGCATGAGTAATCGGCCATTGTCAAACTGAATAAAACCTCGAGAATTACACCAGGATCAGCGAGAATCATCGAAGCGATCCGTCTGGCTAATCCAGCTAAATAGAAGAAGGGATGAGCGACCTACGGAGGCTGCAATCGGGTCACCGTCATGGCGTTTCCTTAAGGTTTTGAAAATCACGATCAATTCATAACCTTCCAACCCGTTTCATCTAAAAGCGTGTGTAGGGGTTGACCACACTCCTACCCTTCTTGGCCAGGCGTGCAACATCGATTCGATTGACCACTTCACTGGAACCTTTTTAGAGTTAGTCCCATTGAAATAAAATTATATGGCCTTTTCCATTTGCTTAAGCAAGGATCTAGGCCAACTTGTAAATCATCATCGTGTGCACAAACGAACTAGTAATCAGGAGTTAACCGGGAGATACGATCGGCAAAGAGATAAAGAGGTCCATTTCCATCTTCTAAATTTTAGAATCACCTTATCAAAGACGGTCATGTCTGCGGCTTTAGGGCGCGCTTTGAATACAGGGGCACCTAAATAAACCATAGGAAGGCCATTAACTAGATACCCATGATTGTTTGAATCATTGCACACATAATTGAGACCCACGTATTCCCGAAGTACACTTTTGACTTCACAGCGGATTGAAGGCGTGACGAGATATCGGCGTATAATGTGAGAATGAAGGCGAGGATATGAGCATTATTTGAAGAGGCCCCACATAATAACAATGTCATCAACATAAGGAATGGAAGATGAGAAAATCACGTATCTCGGCACAATGAATGGCCTAATCGATTTTTGTGTAACCGCGGTCTCAATAAATTTTCTCGAAACCTCGCTCCGTGATGCAAAAAGAAAGAGGAGATAAGAGGGTCTCCTCAGTTTCAACACCTCTAAAATAAAGAGAAGTACCCCACAGGCGTTCCATTTAGTAAAATTTAGAATTCTTGAAGACGGAGAATAACACCAATCCAATGGACAAAAATCTCCGAAAAACCAAACCGATGCAAAGGCGTGAAGCAAAAACCCCGGTTAAGCGTGTCAACGGCTTTACGGATATCAATCTTTAAAATCATATTATCATCAATCGGCCGTACAAGACGTTAAAGCCCTCAGAGACCAAAATTTATCACGATTCGTGAATCACTGCCGGGAAAAAACAAATGTGTGAAGCGGCAGATAGTCGGCCCGTGATAGTATCAAACGCGTAACTAAAATCTTAGTAATAATCTTGACAAGAAAATTACTCATAATGATCGGACGAAAGTTGTCTATAGTGTTAGCATCCTTCGTCTTTGGAGCGAGAGCCGTAAAACTGGCATTCAACCCTGAAGGAAGGGTCGAACTAGTGAAGAAAAACCGAACATTTTAATAACATCTGCGGAGAACATCCCAAAGTGTCGATAGAAAGTCCCGGTGTAAACGTCAGGGCTTAGAGTTGTCGGTCCCATATCAAACACCGCTTCCCGAATCTGCAGTGCGAAGGAATAGCTATTAAAGAGCATTATCCACGCCCAGGAGAAATCACACGATCGGCCGTTGAATAATGGAAATGGTGCCCATGGTTCGGTAAAATACATATAAAAGGAGGTAATGTGATTCCCAAGAACACTGCATCATCCGAATAATTACCTTCAATCATCAAACCCTGAATACCCGAGCGGCTCTCGGAATTTGTGAGGCAAATGGGTATTACGATCCCGTCCTTAAGTCAAGCCAGAAACGAGTTTTTGTTTCATGAACTCGGATTGTAATAATAACGTGTGGGACAAATCATTTTGGGCCTCTAATTCCAAATCACGATGGCGTGAGAAACTCAGCGTCTCGATATCGGCTGAACCTAACGTACTTTCTCCATCGGCAATCCGCCTTCGATTAGCATCCCCAAGATGTCTCTATTCAAACACTTAATAATGCAACCGTTTAGCTTCCACATGACACGTAGCAAAGGGTTAGGCGAAAGCGCATGAAAGTGCACAGAAGAAATGCGAGATCCCCGAAATGATGTCATGATAAACCCACACTGGCCCCGGAGAAGCGAAATGGAATCCGGACCCCTGCGACCTGAAGATGAGCAAGAGACCAAAATGGGATGGTGATCCAAACCAATGCGAGGAAGAACCAAACCGCTTACAATTTGCCAAAGAGAAAAATCGACCGTTGCTGAGGCTCGATCCAACTTAGCTGGAGCGGGGATATGGGCGTGCGGGGAGCACCAAGTGAGCGTGTTCCCCGTGTCGAACGAGAGAACAAACCAACATCCTCACAAAGTCCACGAAGTCGACAAGAGGCACCGAAAAGAATACCACGCCTTCGACGCTCATGATGACCCAAAACAACATTGAAATCCCCAATAAGCAATAAATCATGAAGACCCAAATTTCTCAAATCCAGCGGAGGCGTGCGGCAGAAGTAATATGATTACATAAACCATGAAAGCAAAGCCATATGAAAAACCAGAGACCCCATGAACTGCGCAACAATACATGAGAAAAAGACCAAACTGTTGCAAAAGCAGAGAGATGCGGAGATCCGCGAAAAACCAAATATTAGCACAACCATTAGCCGCGAAAGTTTTAAGCCCAAAACTCAAACCCTAGACTACTCGATAGGAAGCTAATATCGAAGAAATGTCCACGCCAGGCTCCACAGATAGCGAAAATAGAAGGTTTATGCCTCGACATAGCACCTTAAGAACATTACGAAAGCGATGTTCTGTTGGGAAATTTATTGTTTAGATTTTGATGAATGCCATGTAAAACTTAGAATAGGAAGTTGGCACCCCATTTGCGTTGTAAAGCGCATTGTAATAAATAGGGCTGGTCAAGTGAGTTAAGTCGACTATGCAAAACATATCAAGAAGACAAGCTGGAGACTAGAAGGAAGACTCATTGCAAGGCAATTGAGTATGGCAAAGAAGAGAAGACAGGGAACTCGATCAAGGAAGCGGTGAGATGCAGGTGAGTAGAGTATCGATCAAGTCAACTCAAGATAGCCAAGTCTCAAGTTGAAGTGATAGAAGAGTCATCCGATGATTGGAAGGTGACTCTAAGTCACCTGGGAAAGCAAGGAAATGCGGTCAAGTCGAGATAAGCTGGAAGAGATCCGTTGCCGCAAAATCAAGGGAATTACTTAAACAAGTAATACCTCCATACTACCTTTCTCGAAGTGCTCGATCCCCGGAAGCGTGCAAAGGAATGAACCAATGGGAAGCAACGCACCATGTCGAACTACGAAAAGTGAAGAACAATTCATACGAGGAAGTGGCAATTCCAAGGAATACAACAAGACAAACCAAGCGACCACAAGTGACTTTCAAAAAAATAAGCTATCTCTTCAACGGGGCGATTTTTGAAAGATCACTATAAAAAGGCGAGGAATGACTTTGAAAGGTTACAGAACCACGAACATTCAAGAAAACATTTGAAGCTGTAACCAAAAATATTCTCAAATCATTCAAGATTAATCCTCAAGCCTACATTACGAAGAAAATCAATCCAACACTCACTGTGAAGGAAAGATAACTTCAATCGGTTGAAGAGGAAATTATTGAAGAATCAAGGGGTCTACATTCCACGGAGGATTGTAGAAAGGTTCAGGTCGAACCGTCTCAAGTTTTTGGAGGGCTTCGTGATCAAATCCAAGAGAGCTTGAACAAGTGGGAGTGTAGTAGCAAAGCAATTTTGCCTGTGAAGAAGGCTGAGTCGTGCGAGAAGCCGGTGCGTGATCAAGGCATCTCAGGGGCGAGTCCCAAAGGATCAAGTCAATTTGTGTGATCAAGACTTGTATACGGCTATTACCACTTTGTATCTTGATCAATACCTAGTGGATTCCTCCGGGAGTTGGAGAAGAGAGGAGTAGAAGAATTACCCCATCTTGAACCTCTATAAAAACTTATCGTGTCATTTACATTTCAACACTTTAATTCATGCATCTTATTTATTTAACTCTGTGATAAATTTGCTATCCACTTGATAATCTCTAAGTACTAAACCAAATTTAAGGGTGTAAAGTCTTAGCGAAAACAAAATCACGATCGAGTTAAGTCTTTAGTCAAAAGCAATTTGAGTTATTCTCATCAACTCGATCGAGTGCGTTTGAGTAACTAACTCTGTTGATTAACTAACTTAGTTGTCCATCAAGGACTCAAGGTTGTGAAGTATTAACTCGAATATTTAAAAGGACTAAATCGAAAAGTTGGTAAGGTTTATTCACCCCCTTCTAAACGCCTTACACTCACACCCCTTGGACCTACAAGTGGTATCGGGCGGTTGGTTCATTGAGCCTTCCGCCTGGCAGTTCTTGAACTAGATCTCCAAATTTTTCAAAGTCTGTTTTAGTACTTAAGTTCTTCAAAACTCTTTTTATCATTAAAAGTTATTATCATGGAAACAAATTTGACACGCATCCTATGTTCACAATTTAAGAATTTGATGATTGGAAAATTCGCATGCGAGCTCATCTATCGGCATTACATGATGAGATGTGGATAGTGATAGAGGATGGGCCCACTTGCAAATTTTAAAAGTGAACACACGTTGTAAGAGAGGCTGCGGTGAAGGTGAAAGAGGATGTTGCTCCCAGGACCCGTCGTGGTTGAAAAACCAAGAAAGAATGGACAAATGATGACGAGAAAAAGATATAACTTGGACAATGTGGCCAAGGACATTCTTTACAAAACCTTGGACAAAGCCATGTTCAATAAAGTCAAATCATGCAAAACAACTAAAGAAATCTAGGACAAGCTAACATTGATTTGTGAAGGCTCGAAACAAATCAAGGAAAATAAATTATCGGTGGTTGTACAAAAATTTGAAAATTTCAAAATGATCGCGGGAGAGACCCTGGATCAAGCTGGATGCTCGGTTCACGAAATTACCAACGAGCTATCGCACTTGGAAAAGAATATACACGAGAAGAAATGTGTATGAAGATTCTAAAAAGTCTCCCAAGCGAGTGGGATATGAAAGTCATGGCCATGAGACACTCCATGGACCTATCCAAGACATCCAACCATGAGCTATTCTCGGATCTCAAAGCCTTGAAATTTGGTGAGAAGAAAAAGACCCGAGGAAGAGATAAGTTGTACCCAAAACAATTTGCTCTAATTGTTAAGGATGGCAAGAGAGTGAGGTCAAAGTCATTGACCAGAAGAAATAGCCCGATGGTTAAAAGGTTTAACAAGTTCTTCAATAAGAACTACAAGAGAGAAAGCAGAAGCGAATCCTCCGAGAAGACACTCGGCTCACTCCAAGTCAAGGAAGATAGGCCAACCAAGAGAAAAGCATCAAAAAATTTGAATATCAAAGGGTGAAAATCGAAGAATGGAAAGAGGCGATCAAAAGGTTGAAAATCTATCTTTGGGCTGTAGGCAACCAGTCACTATGCCATTGATTGCCCATATCTGTAGTCAACAAATACATGAATGAAGAAGAAAAGAAAGGTCTTGAGAGAAAGAAAACAAAAAAAAGAAAAAGGTAATGTTGGGCTGCGAGGCTGCTGAAAGCCCAAGTCAAGAGACACAAGCTGATTGAGGAGAGTAGTGAAGTGACTACTCAAGTGACTAAAGAAGAAGCCTTGATCTGTTTGATGGCCAAGGAACAAGACCAACATGACCAATAAGATGAGGTACACTCTAACTCATCACACTTTCGGTTCTAGTGATAGTGATTGTGACACACACACTTCATCACCCAGCTGATCTTTATGATTCATTAGGCAAAATGATGAAATATTTTGAACACATTAAATCCTCACACACACTACTAAATGAGGAAAACAGTCTACTCAAAAGCCAAAACTCACGGTGACTAAAGAGTGAGTACTCTAAGTCAAATAGCTAATGAGAATGAAAGTTTAAAGGCTGAAAATCTAAGCTAATAAGCGAGAAATAGGCTGCTATAGAAAAGAGGAAAATGACCTCAAAAATGTGATTGCCTCATTCACTAAGGCATCTAAATCATTGGATGATCTTATTATGAGTCAAAGAGAATGTGGAGACAAGACGGGCTTAGGATTTAATCCCTGCGTGCTATGTCGAAGCTCAAAAAGTGATTTTGGAAAAAGGATCTTCCAGCAATGAAGTATCTCAAAAATCCAAAACTCAAAATGGTGCACACACATTTATCCCAAAGCACAATTACAAACAAAGCGCCTTGGTTATAAAGGAAAAGGAAAACGGCCGATTGAGTGTCTTTGAGAGGACAAGCGAGAAGAAATCGGTAGGAGTTCCTCGGCAAACTCCAAGCGGAAATACTCGTAAAGAAGAAAGCAGAGCTACCAAAAACCCCAGAAGTTCTATAAAAGAAATACATATGAAGGGAATGGTAGAAAATACCCAAGCCAAGTGATTGGAATAATATGAACTATCGGCAAAGACCTATGGAATATAAGCGAAATGGCAAAGGCCTAGAACTTCGGCAAAGGCCATTCCAAAGGTATAAGAGCTTTCATCGGCACACATATGAACCTAGGCACCACACTCGGAGATATCACAACTACCCAAAGCGGCAATTGCTAAAACACATATACGAGGCATACATACAAAGAGGCAGTTGTATGAACACAGAATTCCCAAGCAATTTGCGAAAATTAATTATGATTATGGCGATAGATGATGGCAACCCGCTTAGAGTCAAATCATTTGGCTATAGGTTGGTTGGATCATCTTACAATACTAACCCCTCGGGACCCGGACAAGTATGGGTACCTAAAACTAATTTCCTTGTTTTGCGGGTTCAAGGAATAGTGAGTGCCAAGGAACACAGGTACATGGATAGTGTTGTTTCGGACATATGACAAAAACAAGAAAAATCTGTCAAAATTCAAGGAAGTCAAATGAGCAAAAGTCATATTTGGAGGAAATGAAGCTCGGGGAGAAATAAGAGGCATTGGATCCATCAAGAAAAATGGATTAGAAATCACGGATGTTGCATATGTTGAAGGACTCAACTTCAACTTGCTAAGTATTAAGCCAACTCTGTGACAAGGGTTATAATGTTGGATTTAACATGGGTATATGCCAAATCAAGGATCTTGAATCAAATGAAGTTGTGTTGCAAGGATGCGGACAAAAAAGAACATGTATGTAGTGGATTGGTCAACGCAACACCCAACACTGTCTATTAGCAAAAACTGCTGAATCAAGTTGGATGTGGCACAAGAAGGTAGTCACCTAAATTTCAAAGCGATTAACAAGCTTGCGGAAGCAATCTTGTGGAAGGACTTCTAGACTCGATGTACAAGAAGGAGAGTATATGTGATGCATGTCGAAGGAAAAACAAATCAAATCATCATTCAAAAAAAAGACATGTCCATCTTCAACAAGAATATTGCATCTGCTACATATGGATCTATTTGGTCGATTGAACCAACTAGCATAAGTGGGAAGAAATACACCTTGGTGGTAGTAGATGACTACTCAAGATATACATGGACAATATTCATATGTAAGAAGAAAGAAACTCTCTAAAACTACCACATGATGAAGAGGATTCAAAATGAGAAGAGCGAAACCATTATCAAAATAAGATCGTGAGGAGTTTGTCAATGGTATAATAACTCAATATTGTATAGAAAATGGTATTGGTCATGAATTATGCGGCAAGGACTCCACAATGAGAATGGAGTTGCGAAAAGAAGGAATAGAACTCTCAAAGAAGCGGCAAGGACCATGTTAGGTGACGGGGGCTACCTAAAAGATTTTGGGTTGAAGCGATAAACACAACATCTATACTCAAAAATAGATGTATGATAAGCAGACAGGTGACAAAGACTCCTATGAGATTTGGACGGGGAGAAAACCAAATGTTGCATATTTTAGAATATTTGGATGTAAATGCTTCATTCATAACAATGGCAAAGATAATTTGAAGGCTTTTGATGCTAAAGGCGATGAAGGTATCTTCTTGGGATACTCGGTGAAAGCAAAGCTTCTGAGTACTCAACAAGGGACTATGGTTCGAGAGGAATCCATTCATGTGGTGTTTGATGAGCGAATGTAAATGGAGAAGACATTGAAGAGTCGGTGATAAAATTGAATCAACCAACCATGCGAAGAGTCCTATCTTTGAAGTGAAAGGAATTATAAACCCGGATGAAGATGAGATAGATGAGTCTCAAAAATAGCTGGAAAATCTGCGGCTAAGTGATGGCGAGAGAGGCGATCAAAGCAACATAGGCAAGGCATTGAATCCGGCTAACTTACTCCAACTTTGATGTAAGATGGTGAGAGACCATCCACGAGAACTAGTCATTGGAGATATAAGAGAAGGTGTCAAAACAAGATCGAGAACTCAACAAGAAGCTATGTTCACATGCTTTATCTCACAAATAGAGCCTAAAGATGTGTCACAAGCATTGGATGACACACATTGGATTCAAGCTATGCAAGAAGAGTGAATCGGTTTGAAAGAAATAAAGTATGGGAATTAGTTCAAAGACCCACCCATCAAAATGTTATTGGCACTAAATGGGTGTTGAAACAAGATGAGCGAGGAAGGTTACGTGGTAAGAAACAAAGCGATATTAGTAGCCAAAGGATATTGCCAAGAAGGGATAGATTTTGATGAAACATTTGCCCCTGTAGCAAGATTGGAAGCTATAAGGATGTTTCTTGCCTATGCGACTCACAAGAATTTTATTGTATATCGAGATGGATGTAAAGAGTGCATTCCTTAATGGTTTATTGGAAGAAGAAGTGTATGTTGAACAACCTCCGAGGATTTGAGCGAGAAGACTCTTGGAGATAAGGTATACAAACTCAAAAAGCTCTATATGGATTGAAAGCAGGCACCCCGAGCATGGTATGATACTTTGTCACAATTCTTGACTAAGAAGAATGGATTCACAAAAGGCAAAGTGGATAGAACACTCTTGAGAATTCAAGATCGAAGAGTATATTGCTTGTTCAAATATATGTGGATGACATTATTTTGGATCCACAAACAAAGAAAAGCTGTGTGATAAATTTTCAAACCTCATGCAAAGCAAATTCGAAATGAGCATGATGGGAGAGGCGACATTCTTCCTTGGACTCCAAGTGAAAGCAGTGAAGGATGGAACCTTCATAAGTCGGACAAAATACACGGAGATTTAATGAAGAAATTTGGTATGGAAGAAAGTCTTAGTGAAAATACCAATGAATACATCGGGGAAATGGATATGGATGTGGATGGCAAGGCTGTAGATCAAACAAGATCTGAGAACACTTGGATCATTGCCTATCTCACGCAAAAGCGGGCGGACATCACCTTTGATGTAGGTGTATGTGCAAGATTTCAATCTGCTCCAAAAGAAACCCACATGGCTGCGACCAAGAGAATCTTGAGATATTTGAAAGGAAGCGAAGAAGTTGGCTTATGGTATCGAAAGGAAGGTGGATTCAAGCTAATTGGCTATTCGGACTCGACTATCTTTGGATGTAGAGTTGACGGAAGAGCACCTCGGACACATGTCAAATCTTGGAGATAGGCTAATTTCTGGTTTAGCAAAAGCAAAATTCAATAGCCACCTCTACGGTGAAGCAGAATACATAGGCTGCGGGCGATTGTTGTTGCCCAAGTCCTATGGATGAGGCAATGGTGAGAAGACTATGAAGTTGAAGAAAAGAAATTCCAATCATGTGTGATAACCTGAAGTGCAATTGCAATTACTCAAAATCTGTGTTGCACTCAAGAACAAAGCATATCGATGTCGGTATCACTTCATAAGAGATCATGTTGAAAAGAAGGACATCACCTTGGAATATATTTCAAGCGATAAGCAGTTGGGCGACATATTCACAAAACCATTATGTGAGTCAAGATTTGAAGAACTCAATCATGAGTTAGGGTTAATTGGTGGTGACACTCGGAAGACTCAAAAGAAAAGAAATGAAACACGAAAAGGAAAAAGAAGTTGAACTCTCAAATCGGCTAAGTGAATCGACCATATCGGAAGAACAAGTCTATGCGGTTAGGCGACAGTTTAGTCATTAGGAGAAGCTGAGAAAAAGGTTAAATCGGCTAAGGGATAAGGTTGAGTCATTTATGAGCAAAGGGACAAAAATGCGGTCGTTTTTACTAAGCGGGAATGTTTTAAGAATGGCGTCGGCATAATTATGGCGTGTAATACAGGCAAAAGCTGCACACGAAGCTTATGATTGGATATAAATCTTTGCGCATTAAATACGAGACATTAAATCTTGTCGGCGTGCAAAATCTAAGCCGTTGATTTCGATCACATTTCAAAAACCACCCGCGTCCTTTCGGAACCATACTTAAACCATTTTCAAATCAGTTTCTCTCACATTACCAAAAGTTGTTCACTTCTCTTTCTCAAGCAAAGGCAAAAACTCTCTCAAAAACCTATCAATCTTCAAATCACTTTCTAAGTTTCATTCGGTGAAATCTTGAAAAATGGCATCCACTCATGATTTTGTCAAGCTAGGAAAGCAAATCCACAGGGTCTCTTGTGGATTTCGAGGTATGGTCAAGCAGTCGATGACACCCTCACAAAAAGATTCTGAAAAACTTCGAAAAGCATTGGGGCTAAAACCATTTCGGCGATGGACTTTCCGATGACCTATGTGGAAGAGGTCGCGCGATTCTCGTGAATCTTGAGATTCACGATGAGGGGATCAAATCCTCTGTTCACGGGAAGGAGTTCATCATCATTTGCCAAGGATTTGGCGAGAACAACTGCTCATTCTGGCGGAAGGAGCACCATAAATCAATGAAGGCGATGTTGACTTGACTCTTGCTTGGAAGGAAATAGCCAAGACCGACTATCTTTGAAAAGATAGTCTACACATCTAACAAGAAATTCTTGAAGGAGGACTACCACAAATTGTTGGACATCGTTGCCAAATGCATGGACATCAAATTTGGTAACTTTGACCAAGCTATCAGCGAAATTGATCGTATTGGTTGCGATCATTGAAGAAAAAGAAAGTGAAGCTAGGCTGAGTTTGTCTCTGACGGACTACGCGAGAATATAGGAACAAATCCTTCAAGGAGAATGGAGCATTTGGAGGATCCACGGATACGATCAGTGATTGGCCGGTGATGGAGGTAAAGAGTCCCTCTTGACATGGAAAGGCGTTCCATGTAAAGAAGAGATGTTCAAATCAAACCTCTCTGGCGCCTGAGAAGAGAGCCTACGCTAAGAGAGGCGTCACAGTGAAGGGGAATCACGACCACGAAGATACAATTGTCTCCCCTCTCACCAAAGAAGAAGAAGTTGCCCCTGCGGTTTGCTAAGAAAAGATTGCTGCTCTGCTGCAAAAAAAAAACAAATCTGCTCCTGCCCTGTGGCCAGTCACTGCCCCCCATGCCGTGTCTCCTGCCCTGCGACCGCGGCGGAGAAGAATCCCAAATACCTTCTCCGGTCATTAAGAAGAGGAAGGCGATAAGCCAAGACGGCCAGGCTCCTCGAGAAGAAAACAAACGGCCAGACCCTGCCCCCAGAGACTCGGAAGAAACCTTCGGAACAGAAATCCCTCTGGTTCAAACAAGAAGAAGGAGAAAAAGAATTTTCAAGCGTTCCAGCTTGAGAAGCGGCTGAGTCTGTCACTCGGTTGGAAAAGATACCGATGCTGGCTTTGAGAAGTAGAGTCTCCAGGCGTGATTGATGGAAGCGGCCAAATCTGCTGAGGGCGTCGGCGAGGCAACTTGAAGACCCGGTTGTAGTCGAGCAGTGAGGAACAAAGAATGGTTTGAGACAATCGAGTCACTGTTGTGAGGGGTTGTTTCTCCACCTATGCAGTTGCTGAAGATGTCGGCGGCGAAATCTGCTACCTTCAATACCTAGAAAGCGAGGGCGGCAAGAGGATGATGAAGGCGATTAATCATGCACTCTCCATTGTATCCGGACATCCAAAATCGTCTGCGCGAGTGGAAAATGGAAGGCTGAGCTTATCCAGTGCGGTTTCAACATCCGAGTTCATTCTTTGAGGAAGAAGAACTCTTGATTTCTTGAGGTGGACCGCGTCTCTTGCAAGCCGACAGATAATTGCATAAATATCTTTGGAAATTCGAAAAAAAAATGAATGGACTAAAAGCGGTGAGGGCGTGAGGCACGTGAGAAGGCGGCATGCGCCTATCACCAGCACCCGCAGAACATACACATCCTCACTTTGGCGTCTATCGAGAAAGTGATGAGGATCTGGACCTGCTGCTTTGCCCCGGAAGAGTTGCAAATCAGGCAAGCAATGGAAGAATCCAGAATCCTTCATGAGCAAAGAATGATGGAGGGACCAGGAGAATCCTCCAAAACACGTGGGAGATAGACCCAATGGGAGTGGTGCGGCATATTGCCACCGTTGTTCTTTGCCACCACTTCCCGCTCACTCGGAAGAAGGAACTAAGGGAGCTGGCGATGAAAGCTGGGATAGTGGGGACCCCGATCGAGCGACCCCTAATGAAGGTGACTTACCACTTGCCCCCAACGTGAATACTCAATGGGAACAGGGGAGTGCGGAGGCAGTGACCCCAATCAAGTCACTCGGTGGTGTGCCGGTGAGGAAACTCCCTCGGCTGCGGCAAGGTCGGAGGATCTTGCGGTGACTCCACAATGAATCTAGGAGGCGAAGTGGACAAGGAACAAACACAAAGTACACAACAAGTTGTCATCGGCGGCTCGAGATAGTTGAGGCTGTCTCGGTGAGTGCCAAGCTACTCGAAGGCTAATAATGCTGCGATGCGGTCGAGGCACGAGGAAGGAACGACCACAGGAATTAACACTCTGGGCCACAAAGTGCAATCCATGGAGTTGAGACTCCAATGGATGCCACAAGAAAGACCCTAAGGCAGTGACACTGTCGAAAGGGATGTCAAGGCCTCTGAAGTTGAGGCTGCGGGAGGTAATGAAGGCCAACACGAGGTTGAGACTTCCCGGGGTAAAAAAGGCTGAAGTCTGAGAACATCCCTCCTGCTATCATTGATCCATCAAAAAGGAGATAAGTGCGCTTCACGATTCCCGGGGATAATCTGATGTAACCTTTCTGGGATCGGAAGAAAGCGATGGTGAGTCATCCCCGTGGTGATCAAAGACTCGGTGAGGATGTTCCAACCACGAGTAAGTCGACCTCAAGTCTACTCGTCAAACTTTCAACTTTGATGAGCCACCCATGGAAATCTCATCATCGTCCGATGGCGCTTTTGATAAGGCCGAGGACGTCAACTCACGTGGAAAAACCAGGTGAGACCAACGAAGGTGTTGAGGCAGTGAGGCTCGGCAAGCTGGGATCAACTTCAATAGACCCAGTGAAACAGAGTCCAGCTGCACGGGTTCCCCAAAGGCTGCGGCGGTTCGACTCTACAAGGAACTTCACGAACCACTCATCATTGACAAATTCCGGTTGTTCGTGATGATTCCTTTGTAGAATCATTTCCCTTCTCTCTGGAGGTACCCGACCTCCTGAAGAGTCGAGAGAGAGATCTCGCGGCTTCCCGAGACGAGATCCTTTCATTCCATCGATACCATCGTTCCAATGACTATGATTTTGGCTTGCTTGGCCGTCAGTACCTTGAAGGGAACATCGAAGTTCGGGAGGTGTTCAAAGCATTATTTGCTTTGAAATTGAGCGGATGGAGAGGCACCAGGCCTCGATGGACATGAGAGGCTGGATAATAGAGATGCCAACCTACTGCGACTTGAGAGGCATAATAGTCGAGAATCGAGGGAGTGGTGGCAACGGCGACAAACAATGCGCGTGGAACAAGCTAGATATTTTGAGAACATTGTTCAACAAGGTTGTTGGTATGGCGGTGAGAATGTTGATGCAAAGACAAAGTTGAGAGAACACATTGAGCACATGCATGAATCTCACCTTCTTTGAGATCAAGGCTGCTGCGTGAGCAAAATAAGAATGAGCTCCTGCGTATGGAAGAAAACATGGATCGAAAATTGACTTCTCATGGCTGAGATGAAGAAGTTAATTAAAAAGCTGAATCAACGCTACTCGCTACGAGTTTCGCGCCGCATACTCATGGCAGCGAACTCGAAGCGAGAACTTGGCTATCAGCGGACTTCGACTTCACGCTCACTAGTTTGTTTCCGGGGTTCCTCTCTCCTTTGATGATTCCAAAAAGGGGAAGAGGAATACCTAAAAAGCGAAGAGATCTGAAGTTGAGAAGGAGGGAAGCATTTGTGAAGGGAAAGACAAGCGAGAAAGTTTCAAGAGAAAAAGAAAGGGAAATCTGTTGAGGGGAAGGATCGAGATATGTGACCTTGATGATTGCACAAACCCCCAACAAGGTCTTGTCACGGTGATATTATCGGCAAACTCCCGATGACTCTGCCACTCCAACACTCTGTTTACCTATGGTGACAAGAAAAACGATTGAAGCGAGGATGGAGGAAGTGGAAGGAAGGATGAATGCGAGTTATGGATATTTTGAAACAACATGGAGGCATTCCGGTGAAGCGAGAACACTTATGCCATCTCGGATCGGAGGCGAGCGAGATCGTTGATGAATTTAAAACTTCGCATCCGAAGGATACTTCGCAAACATGTCCATGGCTCAAGCCTAGGACTTATCTTGGAAAAAGGTCTCACACTATGTGAAGAAAGGCGACGACGACGGCGGACTAAACTCTGTCCTCTGCTAGTCACTCAATTGGGAAGAAAGAAGACCCCGATACAATACACGCCCAAAGGAAGAGGTAGAGGAAGAAGCGATGGTGGAGGAAGAGGTTTCGAGACTGAGACCTTTGCCCAAAAACATTGAGTACATAGATCCAGGCAAGAAAGGAGGGATCTCTTTGGGCTGGTTTTGCCAAAGTAGCCAATCGTAAGTGGCTAAGAACAATCTTGAATATGTGAAAAGAATTGAAGAAGAAAATAAAAGACAAACTCGGCTATGGGAGGAGAGACAAAAAGAATAAGAAGAGATGAAGGCTGCCGGAAGGCGTATGAAAAGAAGAAGAAAGCGGTGAAGATGAGAAAAAGAAAAGAAGACCGAGGAAGATGACGGAGAGTGAAGAAGAAGAAAGAAGGAGGAAAGCGAAGGAGATGAAGTGTTGTTGTCCACCCCTTCATGTATTTTACTATGTAAATACATTTTATGTAAGTCTACGTAATAAATCGTAAATTCTCTATTTTTGCGTAGACATAGATGTTTGCTCATACACTTTGTAAACGATTGTGTAAAGGACAAGAATGTTATGATTAATAAAAGGATTGATTCTACGCATACATTCTCTTGTGAATGCACTATCTGTATGTATCTTTGCTATTTACATTTTGAATATTTTAAGTTTTGGCATCATCAAAAGGGAAATTGTTGGGAAATTTATTGTTTAGATTTTGATGAATGCCATGTAAAACTTAGAATAGGAAGTTGGCACCCCATTTGCGTTGTAAACTACATTGTAATAAATAGGGCTGGTCAAGGTGAGTTAAGTCGACTATGCCTAAACATGCAAGAAGACAATGGAGACTAGAAGGAAGACTCCGGCTGCAAGGCAATTTGAGTATGGCAAAGAAGAGAAGGCGGGGAACTCGGCCAAGGAGGAAGCGGTGAGATCGGTGAGTAGAGTATCGATCAAGTCAACTCAAGATAGCCAAGTCTCAAGTTGAAGTGACGAAGAAAGTCATCCAATGATTGGAAGGCGACTAAGTCACCTGGGAAAGCAAGGAAATGCGATCAAGTCGAGATAAGCTGGAAGAGATCCGTTGCCGCGAAAATCAAGGGAATTACTTAAACAAGTAATACCTCCATACTACCTTTCTCGAAGTGTCGGTCCCGAAGCGTGCAAAGGAATGAACCAATGGGAAGCAACTTGCACCATGTCGAACTACGAAAAGGCTGAAGAACAATTCATACGAGGAAGTGGCAATTCAAGAGCGCAACAAGACAAGCCAGCGACCACAAGTGACTTTCAAAAAAATAAGCTATCTCTTCAGCGATGATTTTTGAAAGATCACTATAAAATCTTGAGGAATGACTCCGAGAGAAGGTTACCTAAACCATGAACATTCAAGAAAACATTTGAACTATAACCAAAAATATTCTCAAATCATTCAAGATTAATCCTCAAGCTACATTAATAAGCAAATCAATCCAACACTCACTGTGAAGGAAAGATAACTTCAATCGAGTTGAAGAAAATTATTGAAGAATCAAGGGGTCTACATTCCACGGAGGATTGTAGGAAGGTTCAAGTCGAACCGTCTCATGTTTTTGGAGGGCTTCGTGATCAAATCCAAGAGCTTGAGCAAGTGGGCTGTAGTAGCAAAGCGGTGCCTGTGAAGAAAAGGCGAGTCGTCACGAGAAGCCAAGCTGCGTGATCAAGGCATCTCGGTGAGTCCCAAAGGATCAAGTCGGCTATGTGATCAAGACTTGTGTCTGGGTATTACCACTACCACTTTGTATCTTGATCAATACCTAGTGGATTCCTCGGAAGTTGGAGAAGAGAGGTAGAAGAATTACCCCATCTTGAACCTCTATAAAAACTTATCGTGTCATTTACATTTCAAAACTTTAATTCCTTCATCTTATTTATTTAACTCTGCTGATAAATTTGCTATCCACTTGATAATCTCTAAGTACTAAACCAAATTTAAGGGTGTAAAGTCTTCGGCGAAAACAAATCACGGTCGAGTTAAGTCTTTGGTCAAAAATAGGCTGAGTTATTCTATCAACGGCTTAGTCGAGTCGTTGAGTAACTAACTCTATTTGATTAACTAACTTAGTTGTCCATCAAGGACTCATCGTGAAGTATTAACTCTGAATATTTAAAAGGACTAAATCGAAAAGTTGGTAAGGTTTATTCAACCCCCTTCTAAACCTTACACTCACACCCCTTGGGACTACGGTTCCCAATCACGATATTCAGAAGATGCAATTCATTGAGGCGGGGGTGCCCTTGTCGAGCATACGGTAAAAACAAGAGTGTGGTGTGTCGCGGAATCGGACGGTTGGGCGTTACCAACTTCATCGCATAATCCGCCCATCGTTTTGAAGCCGCAGAATCTAATTCATTAGGCCCTGTTTGATTCGACTCAATCATGAGGTCATGAATAGCCAGAGATGGTCATTGAGCAACACTCTAAAGTAATATGGATTTGGCCGAATCTAGGGAGGTGTCCGGAAGGCACGACTAAGAGCACGGATAGGCTTCTCCAACGGATGTTGAATCGTAAGAGGAAAATTTGTAGAGAATGAGACGGTGGTAGAGGATGGAGCACTTGGGCGGATGTCGAGTTGGTAGAAGCGGAGAGAATCGTGGAATGTTGTTAGGGCGTCATCCGAAGCAATTGCCTCAAAAGCATTACCAAGGTGTATATCAGTAGGGCAAATGACTATGGCGCAAGAAGGAGCCATTGCATAGTCGAATCCATATTTCCCATTGCGTCATCAACAACCTTGTCCTTGTCCTACTACACAAGGCGATAGACTTTGCGAACTTTGGAATGACCTCTTTGGGCCCGAACTAGGGCGTCCTCTAGAGCCTGGCGTCCATGAGTGGGAGCCCGATGCGCCTTTCCATAGCCGAAGTTATTATAGAAGTAAGATTGCAAGAAGCGGTCGAATGGCCCATAACATTACACTTAGAGCAAAACTCGGGGAGTTTCTCATGGGCGGCCAAACACAAAGGAACAGCGACCAACCCGTTGCACCATAATGTGATCCTCCAATGGTTTCGTGAGATCAATATCAACCAACACACAAATAAAATGTCCCGAGAAATCCATCAAGCGATCGTTGATCAATTTGAATCGGATTACCAATCGCATTGGCGATCCCCAAAATAGTATTTGGATCGAGTATTCCAAAGCGAGCTCAAAGATCTGCGAACCCAAACAGCTCTGAGAATGTGTGAACCTTGTAGGGGTTGAAATCAGGGACCCGGGAAAAGCGAATAGTACCCGTATTAAGCGCCCATTGATACGTGGCGGGCACGAGAAACGATCATGCACATTAGAAAATTTAACACAAAAATATCCTTTGCCCAAGGGAATTAGTTTTTGTAGGTCCCCGAGGGTGTGAGTAAGGTTTAGAATGGGGAGGAGAGTTGAATAAACCTTACCAACTTTTTCTATTTTAGTCCTTTTAAAATATTCGAGTTAACACACTAAGTCCTTGAGGGCGAGCTAAGTTATTTAATCAGTGAGTTAGCCACACAACAAATTCGATAGAGTTGTTGATAGAATAACTTCAAATTTGTTTAATCTAAACACTTAACTTGTTGTGATGAGTTTTTATTGGAAGACTTAACACCATTGAATTTGATTTAACTTTGTTTAAACACTTTGGGTTTTAGCACTTTGTTATTTATCGAGTTGGATAGCAAATTATCGTGAGATATAAAATATGTGTGCGGTATCTTTGAAATGTGTGTGCGATATCTTTGAAATGTAAACGACATCCATCGGCTTATGGTAGTCGTCTTTCGGCAATTTCTTGTCATTTGTGTAGACCATCTTGTGACACACTCGGGTTTGCTACTTCTTTCCATGCGGGCGACCAAGTCCACATCCGCTTTGTATATTTCCGGCATACCCTCGGGCCGGTGATAAGCGATGCTCGCAAGGTCATTAGCATTGATCATGATGTCCTTACGATGGACGGAGGACTTGATACCTTCGTCTGTACCTCGGCAATCACATAGAAGCGCACCACCTCCTCTTCCCGGGTAGGTGTGCGAGTATTCTATCGTCAAAAGGCTTTAAACCCCGATTTTTCCAACATATCCGCGATTTTCTTCACAAGGGTTGCATCCGAACCTGCTTAACCATGCCTTGAAATCGAAAGTCGAACCAGAGTGGATTTGCTTCGATAACTTGCGAAATCGAGTCTTTGGTGCCATTTTTAGAAGTTTCTACCGATTATATCTTATTAAGATTGCTTGAGAACTTGTAGGGTATTCGAGAGAAAAATGACTTGCTTTCGAATGTTTGAAGATGAAACAGTTTTAAGTGTGAGAGAAAAACTGAGAAAAAAAAAAGAGTATATAAGCGTCATGAAAGGGCGTGTTTTCGATTTTTAATTTTGATCGAGATCAACGGCTCGGTTTAGCACATCACACTTGCATTTAATTGCTTGCATTTAATGCGGCAACATTTATATCAATCATATGCTTCTTTGTGCGACTTTTGGTTTGTACCCATCATTATTACACTGCGTCATCTTAAAAACATTGTCGCTCATTAAAAAACGACTACGTTTTTGTCACTTAGCTAATATGACTCAACTTACTCCACAAGTGACAACTTTTCTTCTCTCCCCGTTTAGTGACTCGGTTTGTCGGTAACTTTCGATACAAGCTGACTTTACGATCACGGTGATTCACTTGGTTGATTCATGAGATTTGTTCTATTTTCATCTTTTCACGTTCCATATCTTAACTTCTTTGAGTCTTAAGTGTCAACTCAGCTCAATTAACCCTAGCTCATGCTTAAGCTCTTCAAATCTTGATTCACATAAAGGTTTGGTGAATATGTCAGCTAACTGTTTATCAGTTGAGATATATTCCAGAATGATGTCTTTATTTTCAACATGATCTCTTATAAAATGATATCTGAAATCAATGTGATTTGTTCTTGAATGCAACACAGGATTCTGAGTGATTGCAATAGCATTTGTGTTATCACACATAATTGGAATCTCTTTTTCTTCAATTTCATAATCTCTCAGCTGTTGTCACATCCATAAGACTTGGGCACAATAGCTTCCCGCAGCTATGTACTCTGCTTCAGCTGTGGATGTGGCTATTGAGTTTTGCTTCTTGCTAAACCAGGAAACCAACTTGTTTCCAAGCATTTGACATGTACCTGAAGTACTCTTCCCGTCAACTCTACATCCAGCATACTCAGAGTCTGAGTAACCAATAAGCTTGAAACCACCTTCCTTTGGATACCTTAAGCCAACTTCTTGGCATCCCTTCAAATATCTTAGGCTTCTCTTAGATGCAGTCATATAGCTTTCTTTTGGTGCAGATTGGAATCCTGCACATACACCTCTTTGCAAGGGTGATGTAAGTCTACTTCTTTGTTAGATAGAAGCGATGATCGATAAGTGCTCTGTATCTTGTTTGATCTCTGACTTTACCATCGCATCCATGTCCATCTTGATTGATGTATTCATTGGTATTTTCACGAAGACTTCTCTTCCATACCAAATTTCTTTATTAAATCTCGGTGTACTTTGTTTGACTTATGAAGGTTCCATCCTTGTTGTTTAACTTGAAGTCTAAGAAGAATGTCGACTCTCCCATCATGCTCATTTCAAATTTGCCTTGCATGAGGTTTGAGAACTTATCACACAACTCTTTGTTTGTGGATCCAAAAATGATGTCATCCACATATATTTGAGCAGCGTATATCTCTCCATCTTGAATTACGAAGAGTGTTACATCCCACTTTGCCTTTGGTGAATCCATTGTCGATCGAGAAATTGAGACAATGTATCATACCATGCTCTTGGTGCTTGTTTCAATCCATATAAAGCTTTCTTGAGTTTGTACACCTTATCTCCAAGTCTTACGCTCAAAGCACGGAGGTTGCTCAACATAGACTTCTTCTTCCAACAATCCATTTGAGAATGCACTTTTCACATCCATTTGATATACAATGAAGTTCTTGTGTGCGGCATAGGCAAGAAACATCCTTATTGCTTCTAATCTTGCAACAGGAGCAAATATTTCATCAAAATCTATTCCCTCTTCTTGGCAATATCCTTTGGCTACCAATCTTGCTTTGTTCCTTACAACAGAACCTTCCTCGTTCATCTTGTTTCTGAAGACCCATTTTGTCCAATAACATTTTGATGGATTGGTCGTTGCACTAATTCCCATACCTTGTTTCTTTCAAATTAATTGACTCTTCTTGCATGGCTTGAATCGATGTGTGTCTTCCAATGCTTGGGACACATCTTTTTGCTCCATTTGGGAAATAAAACAAGTGAACATTACTTCTTGTTGAGCTTTGGATCTGGTTCTTACACCATCTTTCACATATCCAATGACTAGCTCTGGTAGATGGTCTCTCAGCCATCTCACATCAGGTTGAAGTAAATCAGCTGGATTCAGTCGACTTGCAGCTGTGTTGTCTTGAGCAGCTCTTTCATTATCATTCAATTGCAGATTTTCCAGTTGTCTTTGAGACTCAACTGTCTCATCTTCATCTTGATTGATTGCTCGGCTTGACTTCAACATAGGAATCTTACATAGTTGGTTGGTTCAGCTTATCAGCTAACTCTTCAATATCTTCTCCATTAACATTGGGCTCATCAAAAACCACATGAATAGACTCTTCTGTGACCATAGTCCTCTTGTTCAGCACTCTATAGGCTTTACTTTCAGCTGAGTATCCCAAAAAGATACATTCATTAGCTTTAGCATCAAAAACCTTTAGATTATCTTTGGCATTGTTGTGAATAAAGCATTTACATCCAAATATTCTAAAATACCCAACATTTGGCTTTCTCCCTGTCCATATTTCATAGGGAGTCTTTGTCAGATGTCTATTAATCATGCATCTATTTTGAGTATAACATGCAGTGTTTATGGCTTTAGCCCAAAATCTTTTAGGCAGTCCAGCTTCAACTAACATGGTCCTTGCAGTTTCCTTGAGTGTTCTGTTTCTTCTTTCTGCTACTCCATTCTGCTGTGGAGTCCTTGCTGCAGATAATTCATGAGTAATGCCATTTTCAACACAATACTGAGTTATTATCCCATTGACAAACTCAGTTCCTCTATCAGACCTTATCTTTATAATGGTTTGACTTTTCTCATTTTGAACTCTTCTCATCAGTTGAGGTAATTTTTGCAATGTTTCTTTCTTTTTGCACATAAAGATTGTCCATGTATATCTTGAATAATCATCCACCACCACCAAAGTGTATTTCTTTCCACTTATGATGGCTGGTTCAACAGGACCAAATAAATCCATGTGTAACAGATGCAGTATCCTTGTTGAGGATGGACTAGACTTCTCTTTGAATGATGATTTGATCTGTTTTCCCATCGGCATGCATCATAAACACTTTCCTTCTTGTACTGCTTTCGAGTCGGCAATCATTCCACAAGATGACTCCTTGCAAGCTTGTTGATTGTCTTGAAGTTCGGATGATTCGGCTTGCTTGTGCCCACGACCACTTGATTTGGATGTACTCTTTGCTAACAAACAAGTGCTTGGTGTGGCGGTCGACGATCTACCACATACATGTTCTTTTATCCGGATCCTTGCGACCTATTTCATTTGATTCAATATCTTTAATTTGGCACACTCCTTATTGAATCAACATTATAGCCACTTGTCACGAGTTGGTGATGCTTAACGAGTTGAAGTTGAGACCTTCAACATATGCAACATCTGTGATTTCTAATCCATTTTCTTGATGGATCCGGTCATCTTATTTCCCCTGAGCTCCATTTCCTCCGGATATGACTTTTGCGCTCTAATATCCTTGAATTTTGATAGATTTTCTTGTTTCTGTCATGTGTCTAGAACAACCACTATCCATGTACCAGGTTCCTTGTCACTCAATTTGTTTCTTAAACCCGCAATCAAGGAAATTAGTTTTTAGGTACCCATGCTTGTCCGAGTCTGAGGGTTAGTGTTGTAAGATGATCCAACCAACCTATAGCCAAATGACTTGACTCTAAGAGGTTTCCATCTATACATGCCATAATCATAACTCACTTTGGCAAATTGCTTGGGGGCTTTAGATTCATACAAGCTGTCTCTTTTGTCAATGCATGCTGTGTGTGTGTGTTTTAGCAATTGCCTTCGTTAGATAGTTGTGATATTTAAGTGTAGTGCACAGGTACATATGTGTCTTGATGATAACTCTTTTGCCTTTGGAATGACCTTTCTTTGAGTTAGGCCTTTGCCATTTGGGCTTATATTCCATAGGTCTTTCTTTGATATTTCACATTATTCCAATCGGCTTGGCTTGGTAGTTTCTACCATTTCCATCATATGTGTTTCTTTGATAAAACTTAAAGGGGTTTTGGTAGCTCATTTTATTCCTCACGAGTACTTCCTATTTGGAGTTTCTTTGAGGAACTCTGCTTTGGATTTCTTCTCGTTGTCCTCTCAACATACTCAACTCGTTTTTTTCCTTTTCCTTTATATCCAATGCGGTTTGTTTGTGATTGTGCTTTGGAGTGAATGTGGGTGCAACATTTGGTGTCTTGGATTTTTGAGATGCTTCATTACTTGAAGATCCTTTTTCAAAATCACTGCAGGAGTTTATTTGTGTACAAAGGAATTGAATCTTATGCATGTCTTATCTCCACATTCTTTTTGCTCATAATAAGGTCATCCAATGATTTAGATGCCTTTGTAAATGATGCAATCACATTTTTGAGATCATTTTCCCTCTTTTCTATAGCATCTATTTACTGCTATTAGTTTGGCATTTTCGGCCTTCAGCTCTTTGTTCTCATCAGCTATGTGACTTAGGGTACTCAGCTCCTTAGTCAGCTGTAAGTTTTGGCTTTTGAGCTGGCTGTTTTCCTCGTTTAATAGTGTGAGTGAGGATTTGATGTGCTCAAAGTCTTTCATCATCTTGCCTAATGAATCATAAAGATTAGTGGGTGATGAAGTGTGTGTGTCACAATCACTATCACTAGAATCTGAGTGAGATGCGTTAGAGTGTACCTCATCTTCTTGGTCAGGTTGATCTTGTTCTTTAGCCATTAGACAGGTCATTGCTTCTTCTTCAGAATTACTTGAGTAGTCAGCTTCACTACTCTCTGAGTCTGCTGCTTCTTTAGACTTAGATGTCTCTGCAGTCTATGCAGCCAACATAGCCCTTTTCTTTTCCTATCTTCTTTCTCTGAAGACTCTTCTTTCTTCTTCATTCCTGTATTTATTGACTCTTTTGGATATGGGCATCAATAGCAAAGTGTCACGGTTGTCTACAATTCCAACACAAGTTCTCAGCTCTTTGATCAGCTCGTTCCGTTCTTGGGTTATCAGCTCTCTGATATTCAACCTTTTGATGCTCAGCTCTCTTGGGTGGCCTATCTTCCCTTGACTTGGAGGGAGTTGAATGTCTCCTGGAGGATTCACCTTTGTTTCTTTTGTAGTTCTTGTTAAAGAACTTGTTGAATCTTTTAACCATTAGGGCAATTTCCTCCTGGTTAATGGCTTCCTTGATCTCAGCTCTCTTCCCATCCTTGACTATAAGTGCATCTATTTTAGGTACAGCTGTCTCCTCTTGATCTTCTCTTCTCAGCTCAAATTCATAAGCTTTGAGGTATGAGAATAGCTCATGATTAGATGTTTTTGATAGGTCCATCGAGTGCCTTAGAGCCATGGCTTCATTTCCCATTCAATTTGGGAGGCTCCTTAGGATCTTCATACGCATCTCCTTTTGTGTGTATTCATTTTCAAGTGTTGAGAGCTCATTTGTGATTTCAGTGAATCTAGCATCCAGCTGATCCATTGTCTCACCTGCAAGCATTTTAAAGTTTTCAAACTTTTGAACAACAACAGATAATTTGTTTTCTTTAATTTTCTCACGATCCTTCACAAATTAAAGTTAGTTTATCCCCGATTTCTTTTCTTTGTTTTGCATGACTTGACTTTATTGAACATTGCGTTGTCAGTCTTGTAGAGAATATCCTTGGCCACATTGTCCAAGTTGTTTCTCTTTCTGTCATCATTGGTCCATTCAGTCCTTGGTTTTTCAACTAAGGTTGGTCTTGCCTCAGCCACAACTTTTTCTCCTTCAGCTGCAACTGCTCTCCTTGCGGTTGTATTCACTTTCAATATTTGCAGTGGCCCATCCTCTATCACCACCCACATTTCGTCATGTAAAGCAGATAGATGAGCCTGCATTGAATTTTTCAGTCATCAAACTCCTCAATAGTAAACATAGGAATGCGTGCAAATTTGCTTCCATGATAATAACTTTGCTGAATAAAAGAAATGATTTTTGAAAGAGCAAGTGTTAAAAAAAAATTCTTTGAAAGATTAGAGATCTAGTTCAGTAACCAGTGCGGAAGGCTCAATGAACCAACCGCTCTGATACCACTTATAGGTCCCAAGGGGTGTGAGTAAGGTTTAGAAGGGGGGGTTGAATAAACCTTACCAACTTTTTATATTTTAGTCCTTTTAAAATATTACAGAGTTAACACACAGCTAAGTCCTTGAGGGACAACTAAGTTAGTTAATCAGCAAAGTTAGCCACTCAACAAACTCGATAGAGCTGTTGATAGAATAACTAAGATGTTTAGTCTAAACCTTAACTTGGTTGTGATGAGTTTTTCATTGGAAGACTTAACACCACTTGAATTTGATTTAACTTTGTTTTAACAATTGGTTTTAGCACTTTGTTATTTATCGGTTGGAAAGCAAATTATCGTGATATAAAATACGTGTGCAAGAATGTAAATATGTTGAAATATAAATGACACAAGTAAATTTTATAGAGGTTCGAAGATGGGGTAATTCTTCTCTCTCTTCTCCAACTCTGGAGGAATCCACTAAGTAATGATCGAGAATACAAAGTGGTTATCGATCTAGAGACAAGTTTTGATCACGCACCGACTTGATCCTTGGACTCGGTCTGGAGATGTCTTGGTCACACAGCTGGTTTCTCGTTCGACTCAGCTTCTTCATAGGGCGGCTGCCTTGCTACTCTTACTATCTCAAACTTCTTGGATTTGATCACGAAGCCCTCCAATAACTTGAGATTGGTTCGACCTTGAACCTTCCTACAATCCTCCTTGGAATGTATACCCATTTTGAGTCTTCAAAAGTTTCCTCTTCAACAGTTTGAAGTTGTCTTTCCTTCACAGCTTGGTGTTGGATCGATTTCCTTCGAGATTTAGGCTTGAGGATTTTGCTTGAATAACCTTGAGAATATTTTGCAGGTTACGGTTTGAATATTGCTTGATCGTTCGTGGTTCAGGTATGCAAGGTAACTTTTTCTCAATGTGATTCATCAGCCTTTTATAGTGAACTTTCAAAAATCTGCCTGTTGAAGAGATAGGCTGATTTTCAAAAGTCACTTATGTTCGTTGGCTTGTCTTTTCTTGGTCTTCAATCTTGAGATGTAGACATTTTCCCGTATTAAATGAATGTTCAGCTTTTCATAATCTGACACGAGGTGCAGGGCTTCCCATTGGTTTATTCCTTTTGCACGCTTACGGGGTGAGCACTTTAAGACATGGCGAAGATCGAGTATTACTTATTTAAGTAATATTCTTGACTTTTGTGCAACGGACCCTTTTCAGTTAATTCCTCTTTGCAGTTGCCTTTTCCTCAGATGACTTGAGTCTGCTCCAATGATTGAAAGACTCATCTGTCACTTCAACTTGACTTGGCTTCTTGGGTTGACTTAACTGACTCTTGTCACAGCTGTCTCACAACCGATACTCTTTCAGTCGAGTCCTTGGTCTTCTTTCTTGGCCATACTCAGTTGTTACTCAGCGGAGTCTTCACTTCACATCTTCAATTGACTTCTTTTATTTCCAGGCATAGCTGACTTGACTCAGCTTATTCAGCCCTATTATTACAGTAAGAATTACAAAGAAAATGGGGTGCCAACTTTCTAGTCTAAGTTTTACATGGCATTCATCAAAATCTAAACAATGAATTTCCCAACAGTTTTCAATCATTTTTAATGCACCATATCTCATATAGGCGTTTATGTTGTTGGGAAATTCATTGTTTAGATTTTGATGAATGCCATGTAAAACTTAGAATAGGAAGTTGGCACCCCATTTTGGCTTGTATCTTGTATTGTAATAAATAGGGCTGGTCAAGCCGAGTTAAGTCGGTATGACTAAACATGCAAAGACAAATCAAGACTAGAAGGAAGACTCATTTTAAGACAAATTGAGTATGGCAAAAAAAAGAAAGACAGACTCGACTCGGAAGAAAGCTGAGATGAATCTGGTGAGTGGAGTATCGATCAAGTCAACTCAAGATAGCCAAGTCTCAAGTTGAAGTGACGAAGAAAAGTCATCGATGATTGGAAGGCGACTCTAAGTCACACTGGGAAAGCAAGGAAATGCGGTCAAGTCGAGATAACTTGAAGAGATCCGTTGCCGCGAAAATCAAGGAATTACTTAAACAAGTAATACCTCCATACTACCTTTCTCGAAGTGCTCGATCTAGAAGCGTGCAAAAGGAATAAACCAATGGAAATCTTGCACCATGTCGAAACTCGAAAAGTCAAGAACAATTCATGAGGAAGTGGCAACTCCAAGGATCGCAACAAGACAAGCCAACGTCCACAAGTGACTTTCAAAAATAAGCTATCTCTTCAACGGGCGATTTTTGAAAGATCAATATAAAGGTTGAGGAATGACTGCGAGAGAAGGTTACAACCACACGAACATTCAAGAGAACATTTGAATCAGTAACGAAAATATTCTCAAATCATTCAAGATTAATCCTCAAGCCTACATTACGAAAAATCAATCCAACACTCACTGTGAAGGAAAGATAACTTCAATCGGTTGAAGAGGAAATTATTGAAGAATCAAAGGGGTCTACATTCCACGGAGGATTGTAGGAAGGTTCAAGGTCGAACCAGTCTCAAGTTTTGGAGGGCTTCGTGATCAAATCCAAAGAGCTTGAGCAAGTGAGGTAGTAGCAAGGCAAATGCCCTGAAAGAAGGCGAGTCGTCGAGAGAAGCCACCGTGCGTGATCAAGGCATCTCGGATCGAGTCCAAAAGGATCAAGTCACCGTGAGTGATCAAGACTTGTATCTGGATTACCACTTTGTATCTTGATCAATACCTAGTGGATTCCTCCGGGAGTTGGAGAAGAGAGGAGTAGAAGAATTACCCCATCTTCGAACCTCTATAAAAACTTATCGTGTCATTTACATTTTAGCACTTTAATTCTGCATCTTATTCATTTAACCTGTTGATAAATTTGCTATCCACTTGATAATCTCTAAGTACTAAAACCAAATTTAAGGGTGTAAAGTCTTCCGTGAAAACAAATCACGATCGAGTTAAGTCTTTAGTCAAAACAGCTGAGTTACTTATCAACAGCTCTGTCGAGTCTGTTGAGTAACTAACTCTGATGATTAACTAACTTAGCTGTCCATCAAGGACTCAGCTGTGAAGTATTAACTCTGAATATTTAAAAGGACTAAATCGAAAAGTTGGTAAGGTTTATTCAACCCCCCTTCTAAACCTTACACTCACACCCCTTGGGACCTACATATGTAAAAGCATAGTCGCCCATGGCTTGTTACCTTTTCCCAAAATCACCCTCCCAATCAAAGAGTAAGAAAATTTTACAAGTCGTTGCTGATAAATATTTTCATCTATAGTCACAGAGTAATAATCTCCCTTTTCTAACAGGTTTAGGGATAACATGCATCTTGTCGGAAACCATATGAGAAAATGAAGTGACGTTACCTGGGGCCTGAGAAATTGAATCCATCGGATGGATATTACCTGATTTTTTTTCCGCAAAAGTGTTACCCAAATTATTTTCATCCTTGCGGTGACATGCAGGCGGGATTCCATATAGACGACAGACAGTGGCCGAGGGGTCATCACCCCCCTTGGGGGGCGACCTTGGAAGTGGGCATAGCAACCGGCCCCCCATAAGGAGCCACAGGGGGGCCGTCCCCCCATGGCATGCGGCAGCCATGGGGGGGGGGAAGTGGGAGACGCCCCCCTAATGATGGGCCTTCTTCAAAGTAGGAGAGGTGGCCGCCCTCTTAACCTCCAAGCTTTCCTTAATGGCATATGTTTGCATAGGCTTTGAAGACGGAGGGACCACATATGATTCGGGTGGAATTAATCAAGAGAACGCGTGATCGAAAGCCTACCGTGCCGGTAGAGAACATGAAGGGACGAACGATGACATGAATAGGCTGGGCACCGGAGACGTGGAGGATGAAGGCTTCGATCGGACGTGTGGCATGAAGTTGGGCGTCGATCGAGGAGGAGCTGGCTCGCCATGGAGCCACCGGAAAAGTTGGCAAAAACCTAGTCGACGGAAGAGGCAAATCGCACGCACTAATGGTGAAAATTGCATGCACAAATCTATTATTCAAAAACTTATAAGAGAGTTAATCATACCAGTTTTTCAAAGTCTATTAGGCATCATTATAGAGCTATCTATATAGTATATAATTATTAACTATTAATGCACCGTAGTGGAACAATATATGCAGTAATCTAAAATATATTTTTAATTTTTTATTGCGTTAATAATGTTCTAATAAAAAGTCGAGAATAATTTATTTGAAGTGGTATATTTTAATCACTTGTCAAAGATATAAAAAAAAACATATAAGGAGTAAGACATGCTAGTTATTTCAAATTCAATTATGCATTATCACAAAGTTATATATACAATAATTATTAAATATTTATGCAACACTTCCGTGTTCTTCAACATATAATTTGAATCTTTTTTTCTTTTTTTTTTTTTGCAGTTTCTATTTTTTGAATTTTGTTGTCATTTTGTGTAATTTTTTTCTATTAAAAGTTTATGGACATGGGGATATGGAATATATGTACTCATGTGCATTTTTTGAGAAAGATAATATATTTGAATTGATGAAAGTCGATTCTGAGATATTCATTCCTAATTTGTAGCGATTTTTATATGGTAGTTATCCATATTTATTGTGTTTGTCCATCATACCCTTAATATGACTATTTTTTTTGTTGCTTAAATCTGATCTTCTCATGGATTTATTGCAGCGGTTGAGATCAGTCTCTACGGTCTCACTAGATCCTATTACCCCCCACACACATACATATATATATATATATATATATAGTAATAATTATTTTATATATTGTAATAATAAAAAAATCAATTATCTTTTGAAATTATTTGAAATTTGTTTTTATTTAAAAATACCATTTCAATTAGTGTAGTTTATAACATAGAAACAAATATCAATTAATATGTTTTTTTGAATAATTTAATTTAAAAAGTATAGTTTTTTTAATCAATCAATTCATTCTAAAAGACAAAATTCTAAGACATACAAAATCATAAATTTATACGGATCTAAAACATAAAAATATTTTAAACCCATACAGAGCTAACTGATCAAGTACAATCAGAAAATCACAAAAACGTTGGACAACTCATGTACCTCCATCTGTCACTAATCTTTCTTTCGGTAACGAATCATCGATTCTTTTGTACAAATCGCCCACAATACTGAAACTAAGAAGCCCACAATGAAAAAAATCTTCTAAACCAAATACATCGTGAAAAGATGAAACTCCACTTACACCACTTACTAAGAAGAATAAACATTATTTACTAAGGAACATAGATTCTCATTGGGGAGACTCAATAACTACCATAAAAAGAGATAGGCAAACAACCAAATGATAAAACAAAAAAATCAACATTGCTTCCCCATGGTGGTAAAATGAGAAGAAGAAAAAAAAGAAGAAGACGACGACTAGGGTATGTATGGTTTTCTTCCATACTATACTTGGAGGAATATTACAAATGAATTCTATCGTACATTTATTGTGGATATCTTGTAGTCGCACACACAATCACAATAGGTGTATTTATATGTAAATCTACAAAAATACTATATCATGATCATTCTTGCTTCAAAAGTAGCATCTACTAAACCGATATGTATGTACATTTTTTTAACCTGCAACTTTTTAAAAATATAGTTGACTCTATATTATATATATTATATAATTATACATAAGTGGGCAAAAAATATGCAATCACCAGTACACACATGGCCACCTCACAGTATTCTATCATTGTCAATGGAATTTGTGCTATATAAATTGCCATCTTTATCAATTTGTACCAGAAAATAATACTGAAAATATTGGCTCTACCATTCATAGCCTAACTTCCCTACTCCAAAATCCCACAGTTGTTAATGCACATCACACACAAATTCACCTAATTCTCTATACCTGAAACAGCAAAAGAAATTTCCCTCAAAAAAAAAAAAAAAACAGCAAAAGAAATAGTGTTTTCTTGATTGGCCGGCCGTTCATGGTGGATTGTCCAATTATCTAATAATATCCTCTTAAATCTCCTCGTCTTCTTCATTCACTCACTCACACAGACACTGTAAAAATTTGCAGAGTGTGTGTATATTTTTCTTGGCAAAAAAAAAAAAAATGAGTGCCCTTGTGAATCCTGTTACGACATGGTCACAAACAAGCTCCGTGAAAGATTTTCAAGGTTTGAGATCCAGATCCATACTGCCCATCTCATTCTACCTCTCAAAACCCACAAAAAAACCCATCAACTTTTCATCAAACACCTTATCTGCAATCCTCACCAAAGAAGAAACCAAGAGCAGCGAGAAAATCCCCACCTTCGATTTCAAGAAATACATGCTCGAGAAGGCAAACTCCGTCAACAAAGCCTTAGAAGACGCGGTCTCACTAAGAGATCCCTTAAAAATCCACGAATCCATGAGATACTCCCTTCTCGCGGGCGGTAAAAGAGTGAGGCCCATGCTGTGCATCGCCGCCTGCGAGCTCGTCGGCGGAGATGAATCCACCGCCATGCCGGCGGCCTGCGCCGTCGAGATGATCCATACCATGTCCCTAATGCACGACGACCTCCCTGTATGGACAACGACGATTTGCGCAGAGGTAAGCCCACGAACCACAAGATCTACGGCGAGGATGTGGCCGTTTTAGCCGGCGACGCCCTTTTAGCATTTTCGTTCGAGCATATCGCCATAGCCACGAAAGGGGTTTCTTCAGAAAGGATTGTTAGAGTGATTGGTGAATTGGCCAAGTGTATTGGGTCAGAAGGGCTTGTTGCAGGGCAAGTGGTTGATATTTGCTCTGAAGGGATGACTGAGGTTGGGTTAGACCATTTGGAGTTTATTCATCTGCATAAAACTGCAGCTTTATTGGAGGGATCAGTGGTTTTGGGTGCAATTTTAGGTGGTGCTAATGATGATGAAGTTGAAAAACTTAGAAAATTTGCAAGAAATATTGGGCTTTTGTTTCAGGTGGTGGATGATATTCTTGATGTCACAAAATCATCTCAAGAATTGGGGAAAACTGCTGGTAAAGACTTGGTGGCTGATAAAACGACGTATCCGAAGCTTCTTGGGATCGAAAAATCGAGGGAGTTTGCTGAGAAATTGAATAGGGAAGCTCAAGAACAGCTTGTTGGATTTGATTCTGTTAGAGCTGCTCCTTTGATTGCTTTAGCTAATTATATTGCTTATAGGGATAATTAATTGATCTTGTTGTGTTTGTTTGTGTGTTTGATGAAGAAATATATATAGTATCATACTCATAGGACCTTGTTGGTTCTTTTCATTGATCATATATAATAGTGCATTTGAGAAATTGTCAAAGATGGGCTCTGTTTAAGTGTATCATAAGTTCTTGAATGTCAAATGTGGATTATACTTCTTTCAGTCTTGGATTTTTAGATTGTGCTTTGGTCATTTGTGAATATGGTTTGCTGTGATGGTAGTCCAATGCCTGATACTCAAGTCAGAACTATAGTTTATTATCCCGAATTTTTTTTTCGGATGGGTCCACTGCATGGATGATTGTTAAGTGTATAAAATTAATGTATTAATTTTCAAGCGTAAATTTTGGGTTTTTATAACAAAAGCGATGACTGTTAAAAAAACATGTGACAGTCATTCGTACAGTCAAAGAGAAGATGAAACATCATCATTTTGGAATAAAAGATCTCATCAGTTTTTTTTTTTTTCTGTTTTTTTTTTCTTGATCACAAGTCTGATTGATATTCCATTATAATTGAAAGTCAGATGTTCTTGCCACAAATATATTCATTCTATTTTTTTGTCCTTTTCTCAATTTTCCTTGGGGAATATATTAGCTAAATTGCATATTTGGTCCATTAGTTTATACTGAGTTGTATATTCGTTCACTTATTTAGAATTGTGGTAAAATAAGACTTAACTTCTAATTCATTACAAATTGAGTTCAATATGTGTCAACAATTGCAAAACAAACTAGAATTGCTCTCAAATCTCATGGAGTTCAACTCGTCCATGAGGAAATAGAAAATAATTTAATATGTCAATATCATCAAAAATGACCGGATGGATTGAAGTCTCCAAAATTAGGGAGTAATTTCGGTTGATTTCGTAATTGCCAACATATATTAGACTTAATATACAACAAATTAGAAGTTAGTGATCTATTTTGTCATACCGCTAAATTAGTGAACGAAAGTACAAGTCGGTATAAATTAGTGGACCAAAGGCAATTTATCGAATGAAAGTACAAATCGGTATAAATTAGTGGACCAAATGCGATTTATCCCGAGTACATTTGAACGACAGAGTCGTTAAACTGGTCTATATTCGAAAGAAACCTCGTGCGTCATTTAAATACTTGTTGATCTACTCTGTCACAATTGGTGCAAATGGACCAAAAATTAAGGGGCAGTGGCTTAATGAAAGCTGTGCTTTTGTTTTTGACTCTTCCAGCATTATAAAATACTCCTCGTGCAAAGGATGTATACTTTTTTACATTATTATTTTTCAACTTTCAAATGAAATGCTAGGCTTTGTTTGGTTTTATTTTTACGATAATTTTTAATATTTCAGTTGAATTTTCGAGCTTGTATTGATTTTTTTGTGGTAAAAGAGAACGTTTGAATTAAAGATTTGATTGTGTTTGGTATTATGTTGGAATTATATTATTGTAAAAAATTAAGACTAATATACTATTTATATTTACCCCATACTTTATATTTCTTAGTGATAACTACAAAAAGCCCCTGGTGTTTGGGTTAATTATAAAAAATCAAGATATTTTTGAAAATTGCAACAAAAAAAAACCTGGAGGTTTGGTTCCGTCTCACATCCTCCTCCTTCGTAAGGAAAAAACCATTTCGAAAAACCCTCAGGTATTTATAAAAAAATATTACAATTAACCCCTAAATTTTAAGGCAAAGTCAAACTTGAGGGGACGTTTTGTAATTTTGAAACAAACTCTGGATTTTTTTGTAATTAGCCCAAACCTCAAGTAGAGCTATGAAAATCATCGGGCGGGGGCCTAGAACAAAAATTGGACCGGGTCAAACAGTGATCGGGTTACTAAGTTTGGAGCCCATGCCGGTCCAAACCATGAAAAATACACTAAAAACTCCGGGTGGGCGGGCCAGCTTTTGGGGCCCATTTTTCGGGCCTTGAACTTGAATATGACAGCCTAGTACGGTATTTTCCGGTAAAATGCCCAACGGGTCGGATTGGAATTAACAACTCGAACCTCAAGGGTTGTTTTGTAATCATCCCTATTTCTTAACTAATTGATTTTCTTGAAATTATTGGTCAAGAGAGATGGTGTTTAGTCTACAAAAAATCGTGATCCTCGAGTCATCAATTTTATAAGGCTTTTATATTAAATGAATCATATCATGTAACGTTAATACATTATTGTATTGTTGACAGGACATAACTAATCTTTAGAGAAGTTTTGGTCTTCCATTAACAAAGTCTTGTCTATTTGCTTTGGCCTAATCTTTGAGTAGTTTCTACTTCTGACTTTCTTTTGCAATATCAAGTGTTAATTATGTTGTACTTTATTGCTATTGCTATTTAGGTGTCTACTTGGAGCTTGGACAATTTACATTTAAGTAAGAAAATAAAATTTTTATATCTCTATTTATCAACAAATTTTTTAATTAATAGTAGTTTGTTTTATTATAATAGTTATGTATAGCATGTAATGGGTCAGGTTCGGGTCGATTGTACTTGGACCTTAAACCCATCTTACTAAAGTTTTAAGGGCTTGAGTCGTAACCCTCTCCAGATCCAAAACCTGTGCGCAAATATTTTTTAAAAAAAATTAAAAATTATATAGATTTTTCAAAATACTATTAGAAATTCTAGAAACATATTTGTCAAAATAAATTACCATAAATTATTGTTGTTATTGTTATAGTTTTAAATTTTTTGGTGCTTATATTTCTGTTAGATGAAAATCGGAAGCTTTAAAGACCAAGTTAGGCGGCTCCTCAACTACTCCGCTTATAGTTCACTTATGTGCTTCCTCAGAAGCTATGAAGGCTATGTAAATTGTGGCTCGAGGATCCTGACCGATATTCCACATGCTACATCAGACCATCAAGACGATACTCGAGCAGATGCAAAAAAAAAGAAAAAAAAAGACAAATAACAATATCACTTGAAAATCCTCTACAAATAAATGTCATTCATTTAAATTGCGTTTTAAGTTATTTTTATTGTGATTTTTTTCCTGAAGTTTTGCATTGTTTTTCTTTTACTACTTGATCGGCTTGTTATCTGCACCTTTTCTTTTTTTTTTTTTTTATATATTTCCATTTATTAAATAAAATATTTAGGTTAGATGGGTTTAGTTTTATTTTTCGTGTGTGTGTGTGTGTGAGGGGGAGCGGAATTCTCTACTCGTAGTCTCACAAGTTTGCTCAACAGCATTAATGACTCATCCGTGGGCTTTTAGCACGTGGGCCTTTTGACTCGTGATATCTTTAAAAAACGTTAAAAGATTTGCTTTCATTCTGGATGGACCATAATAAGAGCCCACTTTCAAAACAAAGATATCAAGGCCCGAATCCATGTGTAAAAAATTGAGTTAAACAATCAAAAAAATCGCCGTTGCCGGGGATCGAACCCGGGTCACCCGCGTGACAGGCGGGAATACTTACCACTATACTACAACGACTTTGCTGAGACATCTATAAATTTATACTTTTAAATAAAACGTCTCTGGTGGAAGGATATAACCCTTTAAAATTAATGAGCAAGAGTTTGATAAAAGGAAGATATAGTTTGTGGATTTAGTGTACCGAAAGCGAAAAAAATAAGACAACATAGGAAAGGCAAATTACAATTCAAATCAAGGTGAAGCCCTGCCTATAGTAGGGAAATTTTGTCACAAATGTTTGACACATTTCTTAAATGTGTTGAGAATATTGTAATTAGAGTGTGTAAAAGTTAAAATGTATTTGGATGAGTGAGTTGTAAAATTTTGATTCAATTCGGTTAATATTTGGTTCACCTAATTTCAATAAAAGTATAATAAGTACAAGTGATATTTGTTAATCATTTTCATAAGTGGCCCATATAATAAAGCTATTCTATCATCTTTTGCCATATAGTTGTAAATTGTAAAGTCATTAAAGATAATGAAAGAGTGTAAAGCATGAATTAACAACTAAAAGAATGGAAACCAAATTGGCGAACCCTTATCTTGAGGGATTAAAAATCACAGACTCAAGCCTATATAAAGAGCATTATAAAGATAATCTCTAGATTTTTCGGATTCAACTATTAATGGCCGGAGGTAATACCAATCTAATTAATTTCTGCATTATAATCTTATGTATTACTATTGATTTAAATACATAATAGATCATGCCTAAATATATCTAACAATACTTATATGTGGCAAAATCTTAATATCGTGGATCTGGACACTCGTGTATAACTAAGGTTAATATGGTTAAAAGAATATTAATCCTAACCAGGTGGCTTAGCCCACCTGGCCACCACAAGCAATTGTGGGATGGAGGTCAGGGGTTCAAATCCCTGCTCCATCAAATTGTTTGTGGGGTGGAGGTCAGGGGTTCATATCCTTTCTCCATCAAATTGCTCCCCGGGGCATATGCAAGCTGGTGAAGATTTGGTGGGAACTCATACTGAATAGCATCCGTGTGGGTTCGATTCGTGGAGAGATCGTTATTAGTAGATTGGGGGGTCGAACATAATTGTTCTCTTTACCTGGGAGGATCTGGTTGTACGTCAGCAGACCCCGTCAGAACACTGGTCAGTGCGTGCACATCCCGCGGTTTACCTTGGCGGCAGCAATGAGGAGCCGGAGTTGTTGTCCTCAAGCATAGTCAGACGTAAGCATGGAAGCTGAGTTATCAAAAAAAAAAAAAAAAAAAAGAATATTAATCCTAATGCGCCTCCTGGTTGCATTACTAACAACACGTCGCAACACCAGTTTATATAATATAATCAATAATCAAATCAATTAGTCAATATTTCATTTCTTATTAGCCACATTCAGCAATTTTTATATCTCTTAGAACTTTAGTCGTTTTTGCTCCTCCATCTTCTTTATCTTTTTTCTTCCCTGAGGAAGTAATATCATTGTTTTAATTAGGGGTGTTCACTGGATTTGGAGATCACCGAGCCCGAATCGATACCCTAACCGAAAAATATCCGAACCGAAAATATTCCTTGACTTTTTTACTTTTTCCAAACCGAACCGTCCCGGAAATTTACATGGTACAGTTCTGGAGATTTTTCAAATATCCATACCGGGAACCGTACCGAACCGAATATCCGTAACTAGAACCGATTTTAAAATAATTTTTATATATACATATATAATATTTTTATCTTATTTATATTTTGATATTGAATTAATTAAACATTCCTTTGAAATTCAATACTATATAATACTAAAAAATATCAAATTAAAAATTTGACATATTTTATCAATATATCAAACGAATAATTGAATATATATTTAATTCACTAATAGTTACGTCATATTAATTTATTTAAATGAACCAATAAATGAAATTATAAAATCATATTTGATCTGTGGAAAATATTTAAATTTGATGATATTTTACCTATTAAAGATAATAACTAGACTCATTCTCTAATCAAGAAAATTAATTGAATTAAAGTTAGTTAAATTATTAGTACATTGCACATAAACTAGAGTAATCATCTAACCAAGAATTTAATACTTTGAGACCATAGATTTTTGTCTCATATTAGTTTATCAAAGTTATTAGTCAATTATATTTTTCCTAAGTCAGGAGTCACATGACAATGTGCCAAGATTATTGATGAGGGCCCATTTAGGTTGACCTCATGGGCCGAACTGAAGAAGCCCTACTAATGGGCCGAACTGTAGAAGCCATGCTAAATGGCCAACCTGATGAGTTGATGAGCTCTCCTAATGGCCGACCAGAAGAGCTGACAAGCTCTGCTAATAGGAAGAGCTGATGAGCTCTCCTAATGGCCGACCTGAAGAGCTGATGAGCTCTGTTAATGGCCGACCTGAAGAGCTGATGAGCTCTGCTAATGGCCGACCTGATGAGTTGATGAGCTCTGCTAATAGGAGGAGCTGATGAGCTATGCTAATAGGAATATCTGATGAGTTCTGCTAACAGAAGAGCTGAGAGAGCTCGCTAATGGGTGAAAATGAAGAAAGAGTCATGTAGAGCTTTGGGCTGAGTTGTGAGAGCTCTGTGATGAGAGCCAACATCAGATGACCTTATGGGCCGACTTGAAGAACTCTTGTAGTTGGGCCAACTGCCGCCGACCCTGGTCGATAAAATTAGGGTTTTGGAAGATCCGATCCTATCTTAATCATGATTTTGTTACCAAATCGTAACAGAATCCCAGATTTTACTGAAACCCTAATCCGGGCTAAGCTATAAAAAGCCCAAGTCCAGGTTCATTCTTGACCTAATCACACTTTTATTTTCACATTACATTTTTGCCTCTTGCTTCTCTTCCAAGTTTCTGACTTAAGCATCGGAGAGGGTACGCCGAAGCCCCCCTCCGGCCCCCCGTTGTGTAGGTTTCACGGAGGAGTTCGACCCAAAGGCTGATCAGCGGGAGAGGAGTATTTTTTAGAGCAAACAATTGGCGCCGTCTGTGGGAAATTTTGAGCAAGGACGTGAGCTTCGAAGAACGGTGGTTATGGAGGATTTGAGAAGGAATTTGGCGGATGATCTGAATCGCACGCCATTGGAGTTACGCACGAAAACATTAGACCTCCACCACCGCCTGTGGTGAACGGCGATGGTCTGGGGATTTCGAGGGCAGGAGTGAATGAGCAAACACCAATATCTGGTGGTGGTGTTGTTTTGAGCCTAATGTTTTTTGAACAGTTGGGTTGTTTCATCACCAAGGCCGTCGAACAAGCGGTGGAGAGGAGGCTGAGGGATGTGCTTCCGCCACCACCCCACTTGTGGTCCCTCTGGTGGGAGAAAATCAGCCCGGACACCGGAGGTCGGGGATATAGGTCGTCGGAATGTCGCGGCGGAGGAAGTACACTCATCAAGGATGACGGAGCATACGTCAGTGGATGATCTGGACTGGTTGGAGCGAATGGATGATCTCCATCGTGAGGTTAGGGATATTCGTAGAAGGGTCGCGGGAGCACCAAGAGGGGCATCAGTTCGGGTTCGGAGGGGAACTCCCTTCTCGGATGAAGTAATGGTGGACGAGCTCCCATCCTCTTACCGAGCTCCAAACTTTGAATATGATGGTACCACTGACCCGTGGGATCATCTCTGTCGTTTTGAAAATGTTGCTCTTCTACATAGGTTCACGGATGGCGTGATGTGTAGAGCTTTTCCTACTACCCTGACGAAGTCAGCTCAACAATGGTTCAGCCAGCTCCCACCGGGCTCTATCAAAATTTTTGATTACTTCAGTTCAACGTTCCTTAATCAATTTACGAGCTGTCGTAAGTACCAAAAGGCGACCCTAACTCTGTTCAGTATCAAGCAGAGGGAAAGGGAGGGACTTCGGAGCTATATACAACAATTTACGGCTGCAAACTTAGAAGTGCCTTTGGCGAGTCCGGAGATTTTAGCTAATGCCCAAGCTCAGGGGCTGAAAGATGGTGAATTCTTTGAATCCTTGGTCATAGAACCAGCCAAAACATTTGATGAGCTGTTAGCTCGGGTGGAAAGGTACATTAACTTGGAGGAGGCAAGGAAAATGAAGCAGGAAGAAACGGAGAAGAGGAGAGAAATGAAGGAAGATCAGGAGGATAAGGCACCACAGAAGAAGCCTAAGCCCGAGGCGATGAGTGGATGACCGAGGTACGAGAGATACACACCGTTGGCCCTACCTCAAGCCGAGGTACTCATAGCTATTGAAGGGCATCCCGGCCTGAGGTGGCCAAAGGCACATACAGAAGCACCAACGAAAGCAAAGTGCAAGGAATATTGCAGGTTCCACAATGAGTACGGGTATACAACGGAGCGATGTACGCACCTTAGGGATGAGATCGAGAGGTTAATCTAAGCGGGGCACTTGAAGGAATTTGTTTACGTGGATAGGTGGAAGGAGAAGCGGGCAGAGGAGAGGGATGACCTGCCCCCACCTCCACCTCGGCGGGCGGTGATCCAAATGATAGTCGGAGGACCAGTAGAGGGGGATTCAAGGAGAGCTTGGAAAAGCTATATCCGAGCAGCAGCTCCAGATCGGGTGCAAGAGCACATGAAGGTGGAGCAGTTCGGACCAGGGCCAAATATCCAGTTCGGACTAAGTGATAGCAAGGGTGCCGTAACTCCCCATAGCGATGCTATTGTGATCACATCCACAATTTCTAACTATGATGTTCAACGAGTATTTGTCGATACGGGAAGTTCGGCGGATATCCTGTTCTATGAGTGCTACAGGAAGATGGACCTACAGGTCGGCTTGGAGTCAGTGGATATAGCGTTGGTCGGATTTGCGGGAGGAACCATCCAACCCATAGGTATGATCTCTTTACCTGTCTCTCTAGGTAAGGAACCTAGCCGTAAAACGAGAATGATAAGGTTTTTAGTAGTTAATGCACTCTCTTCGTATAATGCAATGTTGGGTAGGCCATCGTTAAATGCTTTCCAGGCTGTGGTTTCTGTATATCATTTGAAAATGAAATTACCTGTAGGAGCAGAGGTCGGTGAGGTCGATGGGGTTCAATATATGTCAAGGAAATTGTATGTAGAGAGCATTCAGAAACTTGAGAGGGGGAGTATATTTTATGATAAGAATAAAGATAAGATTATTAAGCTGGAAGATGAGCCTGTTGAGCAGTGCAATCAAATGATGAACTCATGTCTGTAGAGCTAGTACCGAGAGACCCTGATAAGGTCACTGAGGTCGGGAAAGGTTTATCAGATGAGCTGGAAGAGCTAAATGAGCAATAACTCCCGCGGGCGTGGAATAACAACGATTTAAAGAAATATTACTCGCTGGATTAAAGATATCTAATGTAATGAAGAGCTTTTTTGGCGATTTGAATGAAATTGATCTACTTCCCTAAATTATGTGTTCAGAAATAAGCTCGGAAGAAATTGACAAGTATTTGGAGCTCAGCTCGAGCTAGACTCCAAATACTTGGGGCCACGAGGCCAATGCAAGGAGCTCGGCTCGAGCCAACTTCCTTTGAAGAAATTGACAAGTATTTGGAGTTTAGCTCAAGTTAGACTCCAAATACTTGGGGCCACGAGGCCAATACAAGGAGCTCGGCTCGAGCCAACTACCTTTGAAGAAATTGAAAAGTATTTGGAGCTCAGCATGCAAGGAGCTTGGCTCGAGCCAAATTCCTTTGAAGAAATTGACAAGTATTTGGAGCTCAGCTCGAGCTAGACTCTAAATACTTGGGGCCACGAGGCCAATGCAAGGAGCTCGGCTCGAGCTAGCTACCTTTGAATAAATTGATAAGTATTTGGAGCTCAGCTCGAGCTAGACTCCAAATACATGGGGCCACAAGGCCAATGCAAAGAGCTCGGTTCGAGCCAGCTACCTTTGAAGAAATTGACAAGTATTTGGAGCTCAGCTCGAGCTAGACTCCAAATACTTGGGGCCACGAGGCCAATGCAAGGAGCTCGGCACGAGCCAACTTCCTTTGAAGAAATTGACAAGTATTTGGAGCTCAGCTCGAGCTAGACTCCAAATACTTGGGGCCACGAGGCCAATGCAAAGAGCTCGGCTCGAGCCAGCTACCTTTGAAGAAATTGACAAGTATTTGAGCTCAAAGATGTCTTTGCTCGGCTCGAGCCCTTCCTTTGAAGAAATTGACAAGTATTTGGAGCTCGGCTCGAGCTAGACTCAAATACTTGGGGCCACGAGGCAATGCAAGGAGCTCGGCTCGAGCCTACCTTTGAAGAAATTGACAAGTATTTGGAGCTCACTCGAGCTAGACTCCAAATACTTGGGGCCACGAGGCCAATACAAGGAGCTCGGCTCGAGCGCCTACCTTTGAAGAAATTGACAAGTATTTGGCGCTCACTCGAGCTAGACTCCAAATACTTGGGGCCACTAGGCCAATGCAAGGAGCTCGGCTCGAGCCACCGCTTTGAAGAAATTGACAAGTATTTGGAGCTCAGCTCGAGCTAGACTCCAAATACTTGGGCCACGAGGCCAATGCAAGGAGCTCGGCTCGAGCCAGCTTCCTTTGAAGAAATTGACAAGTATTTGGAGCTCAGCTCGAGCTAGACTCCAAATACTTGGGGCTACAAGGCCAATGCAAGGAGCTCGGCTCGAGCCGCCTTTAAAAAAAATGATGACAAGTATTTGGTGCTCAGCACAAACTAGAATCCAAATACTTGGGGCCACGAGGCCAAGGCAAGGAGCTCGGCCCGAGCCAGCTACCCTTAAAAAAATAATAATAAAAATCGGTAGAGTTGTGGAGGATTTTCTTGACACGCTCACGCACTGATTGAATGATGGAAGAGCCCTCCGCAGATAGTAGAAAATCCCGATGTCCGATCTCAATACCTTTAGTTCGAGCCTTATCCACATTAGTGGTACATGGCATAGATCCGGGAATTTGAAGACATAAAACCCTAGAGGCAATTCAGTTCGGCATGAAGAAACTATGTCTGAAATGCTTAATCCTTCCATCCATAGTTGGGAGGAGCAATTGATGAGGGTCCATTTAGGTTGACTTCATGGGCCGAACTGAAGAAACCCTACTAATGGGCCGAACTGAAGAAGCCCTGCTAAATAGCTAACCTGATGAGTTGATGAGCTCTCCTAATAGCTGACCTGAAGAGCTGATGAGCTCTGCTAATAGGAAGAGCTAATGAGATGATGAGCTCTCCTAATGGCCGACCTGAAGAGCTGACGAGCTCTGCTAATGGCCGACCTGATGAGCTGATGAGCTCTGCTAAAAGGAAGAGCTGATGAGCTCTGCTAATGGTCGACCTGATGAGCTAATGAACTCTGCTAATGGCCGACCTGATGAGCTGATGAGCTCTGCTAATAGGAAGAGCTGATGAGCTCTGCTAATAGGAAGAACTGATGAGCTCTGCTAATGGAAGAGCTGAGAGAGCTCTGCTAATGGGCTGAGCTGAGAGAGCTCTGCTAATGGGTTGAGCTGTAGAGCTTTGGGTTGAGCTGTGAGAGCTCTGTGATGAGGGTCAACATCGGATGACTTTATGGGCCGACTTGAAGAACTCTTGCAGTTGGGCCAACCTGCCGACCTGGTCAGTAAATTAGGGTTTTGGAAGATCCGATCCTATCTTAATCATGATTTTGTAACCCTAATTCGGGCTAAGCTATAAAAACCCAAGTCCAGGTTCATTCTTGACTTAATCACACTTTTATTTTCACATTACATTTTTGCCTCTTGCTTCTCTTCCAAGTTTCTGACTTAAGCATCGGAGAGGGTACGCCGGAGCCCCCCTCCGGCCCCCCATTGTGCAGGTTTCACGGAGGAGTTCGACCCGAAGGCTGATCGGCGGGAGATGAGTATTTTTGAGAGCAAACAATTATAGAATATGATTGTGTAACAGAGGCTACTAAATTTGTCGTTCACTGAGATTCTACACTTTTACTACTATTACGAATAACATAATATCTGAAACATATTATGTTAAAATCCAAAAAGAAAAACCAATACTTTTAACTATAAATTAGATAAAAACGATTTATAAATTGATATTAAACTAATATGTGGTATAGTCTATATCTGAAAGAAAGATTTATAATTACAACATTAGAAATTTAGCACTTAAATATGAATTAAAGAAATTTTATGTATAAGTTAAATATAAAATATCAAAAAGTTAAACTCTATAGTATTAATAGTTTTAGTATGTATTTTTTAAAATTGCACTAAAGAAAAGATTGAAAGTATAACCGTTTAATGATTTTTACACTGGTTTTTTCTTTTCATCTTTTTTGTGTGTTTTATTTGTGAAATATTTGAATCTTCGTTTCTCCGAACCCTTCCATTAGAACCGAATCTCTGTCCCGAACCATGCCGAACTTTCGGGATGGTTCGGGATGGAGATTTTTTTTATGGTTCGATTCTGGAGATTTAATTTTGGAATCTCCGAACTTTGGGACGGTTCTAGAGATTTCTAAATCTCCGGACCGGACCGTGCACACCCCTAGTTTTAATCTAAATAAATTTGTTTCAATAGGTGACTTTTATTTATCCATAATATGTTACTTTTATTCAGTTAATAAGTTTGTCTCATATGTGAAATCTTGTTCAGAAGATCAGATTAGCCATTACCCAACCCTATGTGACAGAAGCGAGATCACTTTGGTATATGTTTTGTTCAACACCTCCATTGCGAAGTTCTAATTCTATGAATCAGTTAGATCTATTTAAGTTAGCCATTACCCGACCCTATGTGACAGAAGCGAGATCGCTTTGGTATATGTTTTGTTCAACGCCTTTATTGCGAAGTTCTAATTCTATGGACCAGTTAGATCTATTTAAGTTTAAAGTTTTTCGTTTATATTTGTATAGATTTATGATCATATAGGACTTGCAGCTGCTATTATGAGTTTCTTCTGATAAATGAATGAAATTCATTTGATTTTAAAATTTATTTTCTTATATTCTAAGTGTAATCCAGCGTGTCATAAGTGGACTATTTTATCCGTTTCATACTTGTTCAAAATAACAAAGTGACATGCAAAGTTCATCGGCACTGAAAAATCAAGGGAATTTGTTAACAATATTACCATTTTTTATAAATATTATTTTTATTTTTTCTTTAGAAAGTAAATTCTTTTCTTTTTGTTTGTGTGTGTGTGAAATTCTAATAATGTCTCACAGATTTCATACAACAACATTGAGAATGAGGACTCATGCATGGGATATCATGGGCTTTTAAATAATGGGCCTTTAACTCGTTGAGTGACAAAAGGGCTAATGGATTTGCTTGCATTCTGGATGGATCATACGACCACTTCAAAACAAAGAGAGCAAGGCCCATGGATCAAACACAGCAAAAAATTATGATTTCAAAATTGGGGTACCTTTGTTGTGAGACTTCTACATTTAGTATTATTTATTGTATTTTAGAATAGAGTTAAAAGTAAAAATTATGATTTCAAAATTGGGGTACCTTTGAAAATAATTTTTTATTTTATCTTTTAAAGTTTCTCAAATCAAACGCTGTTTTATTTTTTATATTTTAAACAAAATTATATTGAGAAATTGAATAAGAATTTGCCCTTTTTACTGGCCAAGCTAGAAAACGTTTACACTACATACAGAAAACAAATAATATCTATAAAATTTAAGACCTAATGGAGAAAATTCCAACTTGACTCACGTTTGGAATTTGGATCTTTATATTGTGGTCCAAATCCACCAATCATGTGTTTAGGAGGTATGTATATTGTATAGCTTATATAAAATATAAAATAAAATTAAGATGAATAATTTAAAGTGTAATTAATTTTGATCCGGTCTAAGCATCTAAGCTAATCAAAAATAAATTTACGCGATCGATTACAAACATTTACAGTTGCTTATAACTAATTAGTTTTCGAGTAGAACTGTTTTTCTCATTTTGAAAAATTACAGTTAAATTTCTATAAATTAATAGTTTTTGTATGTCAAAATCTATTAATATTGGGAGATATTAAATAATCGATAAATAAATAATCTATTAATTTACAGATTAATTATTAACTTATTATCTTATTTATTTCTTTAATAACTACATTGTTCAATTTATCATGTCTAGCTAATTTATTCAATATCCATTTTTAATTTTCTTGATTTGCCGTATTTCATGTTCAATGTACTACATTGTTCAATGTGTTACATATTGTAAGTCCAAACAGCTACGATAATCTAGAAGGGGGGTGAATAGATTATCTCCATCTTTTCGATTTTACCCTCTTTTTCAAACTGAAAGCTCAAAGACAATAATTAAGGTGCGGAATGTAAACAACACACATCGATTTAAAGAGGTTCAACCCACCTAGGGCCTAATCCTCTACCACCCCAGTATATCCGGGATGGATTTCAAAAAGAAAAAAGATTTTATTAATTACCAAAATTAATACAACACCAACTTACAACAACACCTTGAAGAGCACCACACTCTTCTTCAACACCATCTTTGGAGATTACCACAATCTCCCTTTGAAGATTACCACAATCTCCAACGGCACCTTGTGAAGATCGCCACAATCTTCAACCTTGAAGAATACCAAATTCTTCAACACCTCAACAAGAAGATTACCACAATCTTCTTACACCTAACACCTAGATCACCCAAGTGTGTTCTTACCACAAGAACACTCACAAGGATATCTTGTGTTTCAGTGTTCTTGTGTTGAATGATAACCCACAAATTCAAGATTACAACTCGATAATGAATAATACAATTGAGTGCAAGTGTAATCAAGAATAGCCTAGACCTCAAGGATGCGAAAGTGAATAGCTAGGCAAATTACAACAAGAAATAAGACAATGTAAGAACAAATGTATTCTTGAGTGTATCTTGTTGTGTTGTAGTTTTCTCTCTTGTTGTGTTGCTTCAATTCTTCCTCTATTTATAGAAGATATCTTGTACACGATAGGCTCCTCTTGGGTACATGAATTCTGTAAAAACTTGCAAGACAATTGAAGAAAAGAGCTGTTAGAAATCCATCCCACAAATTAAGGGAAAGTTGTCTCACGTCAAACGGCCGATTTTTCTTTGTCAAACTAGAGAAGCGGCCGTCAGGTCGCGAGAATAAAAGTTCAAAAAAAAATGACACAGCATTTTTACATAGGGCGACCGGTCGATGTGGGGTTCGACCGGTCACCCCATGCCTCAACCGGTCCATGTCTCAAAGAAGTGAAGAATATGCGTTTCTGTTTCAACAAAAACTTGTAGGCACCGGTCGCACCCTGGGCGACCGGTCGACCTGCTGTTTTTCACTCCAGGCTCAAATTCTGTTTCAACGTACTCTCCAGGTGCGGGTTGCCCTATAGGGCGATCGGTTGGCCTCAAAACAAAAGTGTTGTCCAATATTTTATCGAAAATAAACTCCAAGAAATACTCCAAAAAATAGTAAAAATATTTTAGAACGATCGGAAGTATAAGGACAACATTTAGAAACAAGGTTTGGATGTGAAAACACATAGACACAGAATCATTAAAAGTGTTGTCCAATTTTGTCGAAAATAAACTTGAAGAAATACTCCGGAAAATATTAAAATCATTTTAAATCATTTAGGAGTATTTGGACAACCTTTAAAAACATTGTTTTGGTATAAAAACAAAATCATCAAAATCATGATAAAACCATTTAGCAAACAATCTCCCCCTTTTTGATGATTACAAACCAAAACAATTCAACAAGGCCGTTTTTGAAAACAAAACAATTTTGAGAGGCGATTTTGAAAACAAAATAAGTTTTCCAGTCAAAAATAAATATCCGTTGAGAGCGACAATATTCCGTGCAATATAAACACAAGGAAGGGAGTAGAGATATTCAAACACATATTATAAATGCCCCCTATCAACATGCACAACAAGAGTTATATAGAAGCAACTTAAATATCCCTCGTTTACTCCACGTCAGCATCGTCCTTTTCACCAATCCTCCAATCCTGTCCTTTATTTTGAAACCCCAAAAATATCTCTCGAACTCCGGGTGAACCCGGACAAATGAGACCACATCCTATATATATATATAGGATCAAATGAGACCACATCATTAGAGTGAGACAGTGTGGACTAATCCTGTCCACAAATCTCAAATATTAGATGGTTGAGATTTTTCCAATTTAACAATCATTTTTGTTTTATTTTAAAGCTGAAAAGGACAGGATTGTCATTACACAATTACATAATATTATTTTAATGGTAACTGAATAATTCGAAAACTCATTGCGCGGCGCTGGAATGACGACCTCAAGCTTCTTCCCATCTCCGATACCTCATTTCTGAACGACTCGATTTCATCTCTGCCAATGAACTGATCCATTTTATTGGTTCGGATAATTTGTTTCGCATTCCTTGGAAACACTTAAATTAGTAGAGATAACCAATCTTTTTCGCCTGGAGCTGAAATGCTTTAAATGAAGCTTTTCATTTTTGGTCTATTGTCTCTGTTGTTTTTGTGGGGGTAATGCATCACTGTCAATATACTCGAGAATAAAGTTTGGGAGAAAAGTAGAAGAATGTAAACACACAGAATGTATATATATATATATATATATATTCGGTGATGGTGGTTAAGCACATGTTAATGGAGGTTCTAGGTTTTTTTCTAGGTGAAGAAGACAAGTTTATTCGATGTATACTTATATGTGTTTTGCAGTATAAGTAGTTAATTTTTTATGTATGTATTTATGTTGTTGTATACTTATGTTTTTTGTTGTATACTTATATGTGTTTTGTTGTATACTTATATGTATTTTGTTGTATACTTATATTTTTATTTGACAATTGTAATATGCAGTATAAATATGTTAAATATACAACATAATGGTGTTAAATATACAGTAAACATATGTTAAATATACAATACAATAATGAGCGTGATTTTCTCTCTCTATAACTGATTTTACTTAATTCAAGGTCACCACATGTCAATGAGCGTGATTCTCTCTCTTTCTCTATAACTGATTCTTTTATTCACGGTCCCCACATGTTTCTGTTTGACCATTTTAATATGCAGCAAAATTATGTTAAACATACAGTAAAATAGTGTTAAGTATACAACAAATATATGATAAGTGTACAACATACTGCATGGCAGAGCACATGCGTGATTTTCTCTTTCCAGCGCGATTTTCTCACAATTTTCTCTCTCCCCACGTGATTTTATCTCTCCTAATAACTGATTCCATATTTGGATGGTCCCACACATGTTTGTTTTGACAATTATAACCTTATTTTGCCTTAATTAAATGTTTAATGTAATTTTAACCCCTATTTATCTTAGCCATTGATATAGATAAAGGAGGATTGAGATGAGTCCACATTGTCTCACTATAATATGTGGCCTCATTGGATCCTCCCCTATATATATATATATATATATATATATATATATATATATATATATGGGAGTGTCAAGTGAGACCATATCTCAAGGTGAGACATAATGGACTAATCTCAACCATCCCCCACTACTAATCAATGGATATGATTTAATGGATAAAGAATATATTAAACATCAATTTAATCAGCATAAGGATAGTAGGGTAAAATAACATAAAAAAATAGTTACAGAAATAGAATCAAATCTCTTTCTCTCTCATGCATCTCTCAATCTCTCTCACGTCTCTCTCTCTCTCTCTCTCAATTCCTCCATTAATGCAAATGAAAAAAACATTGAAGAACTCGTACTGTGAAAAAAAAAACAATGAAGAAGATGCGATTTATGTTCCAAATGAAAAAACAACGAACATGTGAGTTCGAATCATGATGATGAATCATCAATCGTAGAAAAAACTCTATCAAACAGCATCAATAGTGTAGATATCGATGGAGAACTCAAAACTAGACATTAACATCAACTCTTAAAAACTGTAATTTTCATGAATAAGACGATGCATAGATACTTATATAATGATGGATAGATACTTATGAAATAATGCATAGATACTTATGAAACGATGCATATATGTTAAATTGGTATTTTACCAACCAATAGTGTATTTTAGACTAGGATTTTTTATTAATTTTGGATGTTTTAGAGTCGCTAGAGTCCATTTGATTTCATTAAGTGTCGTTGAAGAGTCAATACAGGTTTTGGTAGCCAAAAAATGATGAAAACAACGAAAAACGTGTTTGGTAGGAAGAAATCGCATTTGAAGAAGAAGGAAAAGAAGAAGAATCGCAATCTTAGCCTTGCGTTGGCCGGGCGCCGCAGCGCCAAGGCCCCCGCGCTGCAACGCGGGGGGTCGAAAACCGAGCAGAGAAGTAAATTGAAGTGGCGCTGCAGCGCCCTATCCTTGGCGCCGCATCGCCTAAGTGGATCGAAATGGCGCTGCAGCGCCCCGTTTTTGGCGCCTCGCGCGCCGGAAATAACAATAGGGACGGGCGCCAGCTACAGGCGGACAAAACAAGAAGTTTTATTCTTTTTCTTGGACTTTTGTGGGGTTATAAATAGAAGTCTTTGGGCGTGAAATTAGGGATCTTGGACCCTTAGGAAGACAACAAAACAGCAAGAAGACAAGGAAGAAGGCTAGAAACACCTTGGGAAAAGCTTGGAGAAGAAGATTGAAGGCTCTTATCATCTAGAAATAGAGAAGATCCCTCTACTCTTGTTCTTATTGTGTTACTTTCTCCATATCTAGTAAGATGTATTGTTGTGTTCTTATGGATTCATTTTCTTCAATCATGAGCTAAACTCTATAATTCTAGAGGGATGATGTAATCTATGTTTGAACTTATGTTTTGAGATTGTGGTTTATCAATCTAGATCTATCAATTTATTTGTGGTATTTGGATCTATTGCTTCTAAATTACTTGATTAATAATTTAGAGTGTTTGGTGTATTTGATTTGACACTTGAGAGAGGTAATTGAATACATGACCTTGAAATAGCATAACCTAGGATTTCATAGAATTGAGAGATTTGTGAAACCTCTGAAGTCATTTATCAAGATTCATAGCTTTTATTGAGATTTCAATTGGTGATTTTTATAGAGATATTGATTTCCCAATTGAAATCTAAAATCATTTGGCACTCGAGAGAGGAAATGATTATTGTAGAAATTATAAATTGGTAATTGATGATTGATAAACCTTATTGATAACATAAGGGATAACTAGATTTATCACACCTCTAGAATTCATTTAATCATTTGGATAAACTCATTTTTTATTCTCATATTCTTAATTTATTTTTGTTATTCTAGTATAATAAACTCCATCAATTATTGAATTTCTAAATAAAGTTAGACTACTATATTATAGTACTTAGCAATAATTCGATAATTATTCCCTGTGGATACGACAACCTTACTTCCACTATACTAAAACTTGACACTGTAGACTTGCGGTAAGAAAATCTCTAACAATATATCTATATGATATTACATATTTGATATTATGCAACAAAAATCAACAATATATGCATTGCCTGAAAACTATCTATGCAGCGTAAAAAAACTAATATACAGTACATTATACCCAACTATGCAAGGCATTATAAACTATGCAACAAAATCAACTAACTATGCATTATCTAGAAACTATCTATGCAATGTGGAATGGCTAATTATACAGTATATTATGTAATATCCCAAAATAAAATATGCAGTATACATTATGGTCGTAAAATAATGCAATAAAAACAACTAAATATGCATTATTTAATAGGTAGTTAAGCAGCAGAAGAACCCTAAATATATTGTAAAATAAAAAAAAATTGGAAATAAAACTCCATTCTTAATTAATGCCATTAAATCCGGCGGTTATAATCTCATCCCATAAAAATGAAAGTCAAACATACTTGAAAAAACGCTGGGGATAATTGATTTGAAATACAAAATTACCCTTAAAATGACGGAAATCAGGGAAAATAAATAAAAAAACTGAATTAATCACATCCCTTCATTTTTTAAGATCAATGGGTAAGATGAGTCCACACTGTCTCACCTAGGGAGGTTGGTCTCATTTGAAAAAAATTATATATATATATATATATATATATATATATATATATATGGAGAGGATCAAATGCGACCATTGTTATAGGTGAGACACAATGGACTCATCCCATCCATCCACCATTATTAAACTAATGGTTTATTTTTATTAAGCTAAGAGTATTATAGTCAACAAACAACCATTATTCTGTTGCACATGGAAAGCAATCTTCTCACGCTGATTCTTCAGTCTCTCACACCATAAATCAGTTGGCAATTGAGAATTACAGAAATCTCTGAAAAATCACGTCGATCTCCATAACCAAAGCTCAAAGAGACGAAACCATAATTCAGTCGACAATTGAGAATTACAGAAATCTCTGGAAAAATCACGCCGATCTCCATAACCAAAGCTCAAAGAGACGAAAACACATAAAAATTGTGAAATAATATGGCATCAAATCTATTTGAAGAATCGTCACCAACTACAGAGCATTCTGCAACAATGAAGGTTGGAGAACTCAGCTTCAATGAAGAAACAACTTAATGTATGTAAATTTATCGAATAGGATGAAAATCGAATACTCATGAGTAATGTTTGTACAATATAAATACACTCCATGTGTTGAAAAAATGAGTTTCAAAGCATAACTAGTACAAGGTAAATACATTCAAATCTTAAAAATTGTAAAAGTTTCAATGAAGAAGATGAAGTTCGAATGCTAGTGAATACTGATATATAAATAAAATATAATGCATATATAGTATAGTTATGGTACACACATTACAATGATTTATTGCATAGATACTCAATTCACACGTAGACAAATGTAATATTATAGTTTTGTAGTATAAATATCAGTGTACCACTGCATATATATCATGTGTTTATTGTGTATACATGGATGAAGTAATGTAATCATAATTAGGCACGGGAAAAAAGGGGGGAGCCATATATATGATTTGGTTTTTGGTGCATATAAAGCAATGTAATACTGCAGATATAGAACACGTTCATTGTATAGTTTTGTTTGCCACAAGTAATGATGATATAAACCCCAGACAGAGGCTTGTCATATCTCCAGGATCTACCAAATATTGGATCCCTAAGATTGAGCAGGAGAAAATACCTCGAATTGGAAAGCAATGCAATACATTAGATGATGGTATTCAATTCTATAAGAAATATAGATCAACCAGTGGTTTTAATATACGTAGGAGTATATCTAGATGCTATAAAAATAAGGCAATACGTGTGCAGTACATTGTTTACAGCTGAGAAGGTAACAAAAACATTCGTAACTGCGTTCAAGATAATTCAAATGCAAACGATGAGGGGGTAAAACTAGAGAAAGCCATAAAAGAGTATCCAGTCATATCGGGTGCCATGCAAGATGTATATTTCAACAGACAAATGGTAATACATACGTGTTCAAGCAATTCTAGGAGCGTGACACGCATTCTATGAGATCCGAACCATATAGACAATTTCTTCAAGTAAACAGAAATCTGAGTTTTGGACACAAGAATTCATCATAGACTATATTAAGGCAAACATTGGAACAACAAAAACTCATAGACTATATAGCCAAATGGTTGGAGGAAACTCACAAGTTGGTGTATTGCAAATAGATTTCAAAAATTTTAAAAAGGGACTTGAAGGCTTACATATGCGGCGCTGATGCACAAATGATAATGACAATTTCCTAAAGAAGAAAGGCGTATGCCCGAGTATGGCCTTTAATTACATTGTTGATGAAAACGAACAGCTGGCAAGGTTGTTCTAGGCAGATCCAATATCGATTCAAAACTACACTGTCTTTGGTGACGTCATCTCGTTCGATGCTACATACAACACAAATAGGTGAGATGCATAACACTGTGTACTGCATATATATGTTGCAACATACATATAGATATTATAAAAATGTTGCACAGCTATATTAAATGTGGTTCTTAAACATTATTACAGCTAGTACTGCATATTTATATATTTAATATTGCATATATATAAATATAACTCTGCATATTTATATATTTAGTTCTACATAAAACAAAACCAAATGCACTAAGCACTAATTTATTGATGTCTTCAGCTACAAAATGGTTTTCGCGCCATTCACCGGGATTGATAATCGACGCTGTATAACATTCGCAGTAGGGTTCATATTGATAGAGGATGAGGAATCATATATTTGGTTGTTCCAAAGTTTTTAGAATGCAATGGGTGAGAGCCACACTACATTGTCATCGACCAAGATCCCGCAATGAAGAATGCGTTCCATGTTGTTTTTAAAAAGGCAAGACACAGATTATGTATGTGGAACATAATGGAAAAGTTGAGCTCGAAAGTAGGTCATGTACTGTCCAGTAATGAAAAATTCATGCGGAGGCTAAATTCTGTTGTTTGGAACCAATATCATGAGCCATTTGATTTTGAAAAAAAAGGCATGAAATCATATGTGATTTTCAATTAATAGATTATCCATGGTTTAAAAAAATGTATGATATTAGGCGAAGTTGGATCCCCACGTATTTCAGAGACGTGCCAATGGTCCGGTTGCTACGAACTACTTCAAGGTCTGAGAGCGCCAATAGTTGGTTCGAAGGGTTCACAAACCCTCAAGTCAATTTGGTTGAATTTTTTATGCGCGTGACAGCTTTATGGAGGCACAACGACATGCAATTGACAAATTGAACAATAATGTGAGGCTTCTAGTCCAAAATGCGTGACACCATTGTACATTGAAAAACATGCGGCAACAGTGTACGCGCACAAAGTTTTTTCTGACATAAGCAAATAAATTAAAGAGGCGTGTTACACATGTTCAGTTGTACAAATCAACAGTGATATTGGATATAGCACTTACTCGATCAGAGACGACAATGGTGGCATTTTTGAAGTCATGTACAGAGACAATGAAACAGTGGCAGCATGTACATGCAAAAGTCATATATTCGTTATTTTCAAAAGTCTAAAGACGATAGCTACAAAATACCTACCCACAAGGTGGATGAAAGCAACCTCTTTGATACATCTACACAAAGAGGACGTTTGTACCAATTTGAAGGGGGAGAACAGGCAAACAGGGCTTTGAACAACCTATGGGAAGATTTTTATTATTTCATTGCCCTTGCACATGACAGAATATACAAGATAGAAGAATTATCGGGTATAATATCGATACACAAAAATAAGATGTTGTCCGAGCAAGCAATTGAAGCCACCAAGTCAAGCAAAAAAGCAATTATGAAAACATATTGTAGCTCCACGTCGGAAATAGACATCACGGTATTGCCACCAAAACAAGCAGAAAAGAAAGGGAGTGGAAACCGAATAAAAAGCTGTCTGCAAAGCCAAAAAGAAAAAGCAATCAAAGCAAGCACAAAGCTAAGGAGACGATGCAGGACATGTGGTGATGTTACAACACATAACAGTCGAACATGCCGCAAAAGAACTACAATGTTGTCATAGTACTTATTTTGTTTGATACAATTTATAATTGTTGCATTTTTTGACATTCAGAATCTGTTATATGTCTATTTGATTTTGCAAAGATTTCTAAGTAAACATTAGATTTACACCAAAACTGTTCAGTTCTGGTAATATTTGCATTTAAATTATACTATTTATGCAATGAATGTCCAATAAGTATGCATCCTCAATTTGCCCCAATATATTTACATACGTGCTGAAAGTGTCCATTAAATATGCAACACATCATAACTAAATATTTAACGCCCCATAACAAAATATGCAGTAACGTCAAAATATGCCAACTACAAAATCATATAGTACATAAACTAGTATTTATGCAACACAATGATAATAACTATGCACAATATGTACAATAATACTAAAGTGATGCTCTGCGAAACAGGGAATAAAAATAAAACTAATTATAGATTCATGAATATTTTGTGTGTGATGATTTATACATATTTTCGGCGTATTTTATTTGCATTTGCATGTTTTAGTGTTATGTTGTGTTATTTTATTGATTTTTTAGGTTTTGCTGGAAAAAAACAAGTTTTGGAGCAAAAAACGTTAAGAAGTCATTTTGCGCAACTGTGTCAGTCATCATATTTTGGATGTAATGTTCGCATACGAAGCCCAATTGACATGATCCATACACCATGGGAAAGCTAAGACAAATTTCTACAATGTCTATTTCTGCTACTAAATGCAAATGGAGACGTTTAGATGGGTTACAATCATGTACAAGTCAAAATAATATGTCGAAATCTCGGAATTATACGTCTTGGTATTTTGGCTATAACCCTCTCTAGAAAATTGATATTGAGATATATAGAAAGCTACGAGATAGATCTACAATTCATAAGAAGACACCGAGAACAAATTCCAAAGTTTGGAGGGCGCGCGGTCGCGCACATGAGGTGCGCGTCCGCTCACGCTTGGCAACAGGAAGGCCTGCATGCGCACGCGCACGCGCACGGTCGCTCGGCACCGTGCGCGGGCGCGCACCCTTACTTGCTGAACACGAAATTTTCTATATTTTGCATTTTTTGCTCTTCCATCTTGAATAGAACTCTAAGCTTATAAATATGACTTGGGGAGCCCTTATTTTCGACACAAATTCATTCGTAGCACTTCTAAACTTTAGTTTTTGGTATTTTTATCTTGCTTTTCATCATTGGGATTGCTTGGGTTCTTCCCCTTGAAGTTATTTTGCATCTTAATCGAAGAGTAAGATTTCTTCATCTCTTTTGTCTGATTTCAATTGTTGGGTGATTATTATTATTGCATGATTATGTTTATGATTGTTTTCTTTCCTTCAATTGAGATTATGATTCCATCCCCAAGCATGAATTGATTTTCTTGTTCTAGGATTATGATGATTTGATTCAAACAAACAAGCATGAGTATTGATTAATTGATTTGTTTTCCTGAATAAATTGCTTTATATGATAATTGATTGTGTGATCAACTTTTGATTGTTTTGCGGGAATAATTGAGATCGATCAAAGATATTATTCCTGGACTAAATTTATTCTGGGGGTTAGATATGAATCATATATGTATCATCTAACCCTGAGCTTAATGAAAATAGCAAATTATGTTGGGATAGCCCTATCAGTGAATACGAGAGTTATCAGATCTAGACATAGTCTTTACATGTTTGTTTGTTATATTTGTTAACTGCATGATCAATTAATTGATATTCTGCTTGCAAGTTTGATGAGATGAATCCATAATCCTAGACTTTCTTCCATATCTTTTTCTCCAAGCTTATTCGTGCTTAGTTTTAATTCTTCTTTTTAATTGTTTTCTTTTAGTTTATTTAAATCCAACAAATCTGGTTAGAGTGTTTAGAATTTATTTTCTATTTATTGTGATACATAATAATTATTTACTGGCTAAGTCTTCCTTGAGAGACGACTTATGGTTAACTTGCTACCCTATAATTGATCTCGTTCTCTTGCGAGGATTGTTAGACTTTTATAAGTGTTTAGCAGTCGAACAAAATTTTGGCTTCCGTTGCCGGGGAAGGCTTTAGGCTTAATAATTATTGTGTTTATTTTTTCGTGTTTCTCGATTAGGATTCTTTTTGTTTGTTTATAGTTTAAGTTTCTTTCGTCAGTTGCGTTTGATCTATTTTTCTAGTGTTGTTTATACAAGCACCAGAAATGGCAACTAATAAAGAGCAATCACCACGACCCACATTAGAAGAGAGCTTGATTTCTTTTATTCAAGTAAGTCAGCAAACACAAGAGTGGAATAACAGACGATTTGAATCCTTGGAAGCCTCTTTTAAGAGAATTGAGACTCAAGTCGGCCAATTGGCTACACAAGTTGGTGAGATAGTTCGACATCTCGTCAAAAAGGACACATTACCTAGTCAACAAACGCGAGCTCAGGCCATCACTAATCTTGAAACTGATGAGAATTATGATAATAAAATTGAGTTTCCATATTCTACTTTCTCGTCTAACCTGCAGATGTTGCTAAAGCGAAAAAGGAAGAAGATGCAAGCGAAGCAAGAACGGATAAAGAGGTAAGTAAGGGATCGTCCTTACAAAATTGATGATCTCTACAAACCTTCTACTCCACCCCCAAGTTCACTCCCAAAGCAACAAGATCCAAGTAGTTTCGTCATTAATATTGCTTTTGGGAATGATAAAAAAGTTTAAGGTATGCTTGATCTCGGAGTTGGAATTAACCTTATGCTTTACTCTATATTTAAACAATTAAATTTAGGAAAACTGGAGTCCAACAGCTTATGTTTGCAACTTGCTGATAGATCTCATAGGTATCCTAATGTCATTGTTGACGATATTTTAGTCCAAGTAGATGATCTTAAAATTTTCATGAATTTTGTTGTCTTGGATGTGAGGAAGGATAAAGGTAAAATTAAAGACCACACTATATTGTTGGGTAGACCATTTATGGCCACCATTAATACTATGATAGATGTCAAAATAGAAAACTAAGTAAGAATATCTTGGGAAAAACTGTAACGTTTTCAATTTTTGATATAACTCATAGTCATGCTTGTGCCTTATATAATAATTTTATTGTTGACACTGCCGATTTTGCTATGAAAGATATTTAATGGCAGGAACATAATGAAATTCAACCAAATAAAAATTCCAAGTTCGTCAAAAAGGTCGTGCTCGATGACCCGCCATGATTTTCTTAGTTGATATTGTCAAGCTAATGACTTTAAAAGACCGTTTCTTGGGAGGCAAACCAAGCATTTTTTTTCCTTTCATGTGAGTTTGCATGTGTTGTTTGTTCCTTTCACATGGCTTTTGCAGATTTGTAGGTAGATATGACTATGGTACCATTTATCGATCTTCGTATTTTTCAGGGACGTATCTTTTTCCTTCTCTTTTTATGCATTGAGGTCATTGCGTGATTATGTGTGTAGGGGGGTGATTAGTCATTGATAAAATATGATGATTACATGTGGCTATGCTTGTACTTTGCCTAGTGATTATCCCAAGTTTAATAATAGTGTTGTTTAGTCAACTTGAAATAGATGTATTAATTTGAGTTTCAAATATGAAATGACTTTGTGAACTTGATGCGTAGGATTTGACTAAGTCATGAATTAGCCTTTGTGGTGAACGAATTAGGTGACGGTTAAACAATAGTTCGAGTTTTGGGGCTTGAATTACGAGATTTCATTGATATGAATTAAGTTAAAATCCTATTTTAATTTGTGTGTACACAAAATTGCTAGCCTTGCGAAAAAACAATGCATTATATAGCTATAAAAAAAACACTATAGAGATATAAAAACAAAAAAAAACAAAAAAAACAAAAAAATGGAACAATCGAGATTATACTCCGTTGGTTGAGCTGCTTAGTAACTAGGAGCATTCATGCGCCCCATGTTTGACTTTTACATAAAATAGCGGCTCAAACATGAGTATGTGAAACCACCTTAGGAGTCTTTGAAAAACATCCGAAGTTTATACCTAGTGGAATAATATCTCGGGAGTTCTAGCGCCAAAAAAAGGGGTCATGGCTAGGAATTGCGTGATTTGTTGTGTGAGTAAAAATGGTTGCAACTTTTGACACAAATTTGAAATTTAGTAAGGGAGGCCAAACACTTTGATTGATGTTTAACTTTAGCCGAGTGAGTTAATTGCGAAGGTTGGGGATCGATGAGGAATAATCCGAGGTAGATGGAACATGGTGTTATGGATTACTTGATTCTCAAATTGGACATAATATTTCTTGTTGGGTTTATTGACATTATTATTTGCTTGAGGACAAGCAAAAGACTAAGTGTGGGGGAGTTGGTTTGCATGTTTTTGTGTGTGTTTGGTGTGATGATTTATACATATTTTCGGCGTGTTTTATTTGCATTTGCATGCTTTAGTGTTATGTGTTATTTTATTGATTTTTTAGGTTTTGATGGAAAAAACAAGTTTTGGAGCAAAAAACGTTAAAAGTCATTTCGTGCAACTGCGGGAGTCATCGTATTTTGGACGTAACGTTCGCATCTGAAGCCCAATTGACATGATTCAAACACCATTGGAAAGCTAAAACAAAGTTCTACAATGTCTACTTCTGCTACTAAATGCAAATGAAGACGTTTAGATGGGTTAAAATCATGTACATGTCAAAATAATATGTCGAAATCTCGGAAATGATCTTGGTATTTTGGCTATAACTCTCTCTAGGAAATTGATATTGAAGTGATTCAAGTAGCCATGGAAATTTAAGAGACAGAGCTAAAATTCATAAGTAGACACCGAGAGCAAATTAATTGATATTCTGCTTGCAGGTTTGATGAGATGAATCCATAATCATAGACTTTCTTCTATATCTTTTTCTCCAAGCTTATTCGTGCTTAGTTTTAATTCGTCTTTTTAATTGTTTTTTTTAGTTTATTTAAATCCAACAAATCTGGTTAGAGTGTTTAGGATTTATTTTTCATTTATTGTGATACATAATAATTATTTGCCGGCTAAGTCTTCCTTGAGAGACGACTTGTGGTTAACTTGCTACCCTACAATTGATCTCGTTCTCTTGCGAGGATTGTTAGACTTTTATAAGTGTTTAGCGGTCGAACAATGATCACAACAGTGATACATTTCCATTCGTTTTTGCCAAAAAATATCATTACACTGACCAAAAATCCACTGCTGCACAATTCTAATATCAAAACTACTACATTGCTACATATCTAAATACTAAAAACCACCAAGTACCAGTTAGATGAAAACATTCAATACAAAGTTGCACACTTAAAGAACCACCAAAACAGAAAATTATCCAAAAAAACAATCCCCAAAGTACAAATTTTCCAATACATATTTTCATTAGACAATGAATAAAACTAAGTGTTTTTCTTTCCAGCCAAGAATTTCTTTGTCTCTGCCATGTTCAACTCCCTTTGCTCATTTAGTTCTTCTTGAACAATAGCACAACAATACAATGTCCTTATGTCTCCATATATCGCATTGTGAATATGCCACAATCAGTCTTGTTCTTCGAGTCCCTCAATGGCATCGCAAGCCTAACATGTTTGACTTTTTCCACTGTATAAGATGATTGATAGCATGCACAGACTAGAAGGTATTGGGAAAATAGTTGAATCTGCATATAAACAAAAATTAAATATCCATGTATCATAAGTAAAAGTAAATATGCATCAATAATATTATAATTATACAGAAAATGAAACAACTTTAAAATATTAAGTTAATAAACTACATATGCAATATTATTTAACTACGTATGCAACAAAAATACACTAAATATATAGACACTCACATACCAGTCCATATCAATCCCACAAAAATGAAGTACATATGCAATAAACAAACACTAAAAATGCAACAAAACTAATATAAATATTCATTGAATCTGCACATAGACAACAAACTCACCAACAAATCCAGGATATGCTCGTATTTATCGCATTCAACCCCTCCAACCGACGAGTTATCCGGATATACCCTTTTCTTCATATCGAAACAAATCACATAAATGTGCTCATTCTTGCAGGATGGAAAGAATAACTAGAAAAAACAAAAAGAAATTAATCTACATTTTAAAAAATATCTACATTTAAAAAAGAACAAATAATAACAAACGAGCATAAAAACGCGCTTAAACAACAATACCATTTCAATCGACGCAATCGCGCTTGTTGAAATCTCCAAATTGAAGATCCAAATTTTATGAAAACAGTGAAAGAATACCTTCATCATCCAAATCCTTGGAAGGTGATACAACCGTGTTCAACTACAAAACAGGAAAAAATTAGTTCAACTAAAAACAATGACTAATAAATACAAAAACATAACATAAAAAAATAATGCAATAAAATCGTACCGTACAATATATCGTCGCAAAGAACCTTCTCAATGGAGACCCTGCAACCCTCAGTTGTTCATTTGCATTCAAAAGGATGGACCTTATGTCAATAACTGAAACGCTAATATAAGATCCCGGCCTCATAGACTCAAAGTCTCATCAGAATCTGATCACAAAACTTAAAAATGAACTTATTGTACACCGCCTCCCAAGTAGTAAGAGAGTTGGGAGGTAGAGACATAAGTCATGCTTTTTCCCGATCCTTCACAGTATATGGAAAACAATGCATCCTTAGTTGATCCTCATTCAAATTCTGCAACGGAAAAGTTTGAATGACAAAATAGAATTCCTGAATGAAGTTGAGAGGATCTTCATTGGGTATTCCATAAAAAGATGGTAACTGATTGAAGTGTATGTTTTTTAGCTCATAGTTCCGTGTTGCTTGTCCCAGAGTGATGCAAGAGATCGCAGTTCCGATGACTGGGCGCACAAACTTATGCATTGAAGGCTGGCGTGCCTCCGCGTTGTTTCTGTTTTGATTATCACACATTCCTGGCTCGTCTGTTGGTTCTTCCTTTGGAACGTGATCCTGAGAATTCTCGCTACTAACCGAAGAATCATCCCACTTGTTCCTTATACGTCTTGGAACACGGTGAATATTGTCTACGAAAGGTGCAAGCTCCAAATTGAGATTTCTACGTCCCTGCATAAACAAACTTAGGAAAACAAATCAAATGTACCGGTGGAATCAGGTAAAAATCAAAAAGCAAACAAAAAAGAAATCCTAAACTAAAAACAAGGAAAAAATTGACACAGTAATTATTACACTTAAAGCCTTCCCGGCAACGACGCCAAAATTTTGTTCGACCGCTAAACACCTATAAAAGTCTAACAATCCTCGCAAGAGAACAAGATCAATTGTAGGGTAGCAAGTTAACCACAAGTCGTCTCTCAAGGAAGACTTAGCAGACAAATAATTATTATGCAACACAATAGATAGAAAATAAAACCTAAACACTCTAACCAATTTTGTGATTTTAATAAACTAAAGGAGAACAAGTAAAAAGACACTGACACGGATAAATTTTGAGAAAAATATATGGAAGAAAGTCTAGGATTTTGGATTCATCTCATCAAACTTACAAGCAGAATATTAACCAATTGATCATGCGGGTAATAAATATAAAAATCATGTAAAAATGAGGTCTAGGTCTGATAACTCACGTATTCACAGATTAGGGTTATCCCAACATAATTTGCTATTTTCATTAAGCCCTAGGGTTAGATAATACATTTCGATTCCTATCTAACCCCTGAATAAATTTAGTCCATGAATAATATCTTGATCGGTCTCAATTATCCCCTTAAACAATAAAGAGTTGGTCAAACAATCAATCAACAAGTAAAACAATTTATTCAAGAAAACATATCAATTAATCAATACTCATGCTTGTTTGTTTGAATCAAATCATCCTAATCATAGAACAAGAAAATTAGTTTATGCTTGGGGATGAGATCATAATCTTAATTGAAGGAAAAAAAATCATAATCATGCAATAATAATAATCACCTCAACAATTAAAATCGGACAAAAGAGATGAAGAAATCTTACTCTTTGATTAAGAAGCAATATAACTTCAAGGGGAAGAACCCAAGCAATCCCAATGTTGAATGCAAGAGAAAAATACAAAAAAACTAAAGTATAGAAGTGCTATGAATGAGAGTGTATGAAATTATGGATCCCCCAAGTGCTATTTATAAGCCTAAGCCTATACAAGGTGGAAGAATCCAAAAAGAAAAGGGAAAATCGGAATAAAAATTCTAGAAAAATCTCGCGTTGTCGTCCGCGCACAAAGTGTCTCGCAGCGCATGTTTGCGCCTGACCGCGATATCCTTTCTGCGCGGCCTTGCGCGCTCGCCTTGCGCATGGTTTGCGCACCCGCCTTGTGCACGCTGGTGCGCGCATGTCCTTCAATTTGTGCGTGTCCACGCAGCCTTGCGCGGCGCGCACCCTTGCGTGCACGCGCGCACAACGTAGCTTTCCCGACCGTCTTTCTCCATTAATGTCCGTTTTGACCATTTTAGCCTGTTTTTAAGTTTTTTTACGAAAAACCTACGAAACAAACAAAAATACCATATGTAACATATCACAATATAAAATAGGACGACAAGACACAAAAATACGCGCAATCACTCACACGAAAAATAGAAATAACACAAAATTCACTTACAAAAACATATAAAATAGTCAACTAAAATACGACAGGAAACTCAAATAAAACATTACATACTTATCTCCCTGTGGATTCTCAAAAATCCATTTCGAAATCATATTGTGGTTCTTGTTGAGCTTCTCAGTCCGTCAACTTGTCTTGCATGAAACGACGACGACATAACCTCTGTTTTTCGTGGATTTCTGACACTCTTCCTTGCGCATACCTTGGATCGCCCCCTCCAAGTTGGAGCTTTACAATGACTAGCAACCTGACGAACCTCAGCACCAACACCAATTTCAGCATTCAGTTTCTTGTCAACTTCATCACCAACAATGTTACTTATTTCCCCCTGCCATCACACAAAAATCACCAAAAATAAATAATAGTTACATAAATTATAACATAAAAAACTAAACACACAACAACCGAAAAAATAAAAACAAAACTTACAGCCTGAACTTTGCCACTAGTTTCATCTCCTACAACACCATGAACAACCGTTTCATTGTCCACATCAGGGACAATAGCCTTGAATTTTTTCACCTACAGGCATAAGAAAAGCATAAATATTATATTCTATTTTATCAATGGCAAAAAAAATATTAAAACAACATAAATTATGGAAACTTACAACCGAAACATTGTCTCCATCCGTATTCCGTTCTTCCTCCGCATCTGAATTTCCTTGATCATAGTGTCGTGATGTCTCCAAGACAACGCCCCAAACAATCAAAATCCTGCATCACACCAAGACTAAAACTTGGAGCATCATCATACCACTTCTTAAGCTCCTACCTCTGCAAAAATGCACCTTCCACCTTCTCCAAAGCAGAAATATTTTCAGCGTTGTTCAAAAACGCCTCATTCTAATGTGTTTCGCTTCCTCCACCTTGATCTTCACTTGCTTTTCCACTATTAAAACAAATAAAGTTCCTAGCAACATCCTCAATTTTACCAAAATCAGGATTATCTGAAAAAAGCCCCTCGGAGCATTCTTGACCAATGAAATGGTGTCAACAACATCTGTCCCTATACGAGCCAACTTGGCCAACACCTTCCCAGCATACCCCTATATAAAATGGCAAATCATAATTTATATGCTATACCGTCTTCAATTCTAAATATGACATATAATTATACATCAAACATACTCTAAATATGCAAACATCTGGAAAAAAAGTGTAAATTCCAATTATTACAAAGAAACAATATTATCTATGCAATGACTGTAAAGTAAATATGCATTATAATCATACTAAACATGCAGACTCAATTGAGCCAACATATGCAAGGGAAATATTATTTCCTATATATGAAATATGCAATAATTGTTCTCTAAATATGCATAATATCCATACTAAACATGCAGTAAATTAATTCAACATACAAAACACATTGGATTCAAATTTATAAAACATCAAAGTGTATGTAAATGTACTTGAACATCATCAGCCTCAACAGATGACCCAGGCACATCCTTTCCCTTGTCAACACCACCCGCCACACATTCAGGACAACTACAGACGATCCTTCACCATCAAACAACCCGTCAAGATATCCCAATCCAAAGCCACCATGATCAATCTCACTCTTGCACCTCTCCTTTAATAGCTCAGACCTCAAAGCCAACATGCTTGGGACTGTTCTAGGAACGTCCTTTGTCAACATAACCACTCTATCAATGTACAAACCTTGTTACAATAAAGCCATGTCACACACATAAGATAATTAAACAACTAGCAAAAAAATATATAGAAAAAAATGCAAAACTCACAATAAAAAAAAAGCAGAGGGCCGTCGAAATGAGTCTTTTTTGACGAATCCCATCTATCCATGTTCGTAACCAATGTTTTTAAGGTATACTCGTATCAATTTAGCTTCCTAATATTTGTAACATCACCCAAACTCTTCATAATCAGGGGATTCACATTCACACTGTGTCGTACGACTATAATACCATCCATCAAAGCAACAAAGTGCCTCCTAAATCACACACCACCATCTGTATCTGCCGTCATTCTCTGACAAATATACTCGGGAGTAATTTTATAACCACCCTTAGGGGCCATTTCAAAAAAACTATGCAACTCATCATATTCAACACATGTCTCAGATTTCGTCTTCTACTCAATAGGAATAGGTCTATTTGGAAATCCCAGCACCCTTTCAACATCTTTCACTTCAACATGTATAGACCTCCCTTTGGGAAATTCATGTTCACAACTGACAGGGTTAAAGTTGTCCACTAACCAATAGACGAGCCGCGATGGAAATTCGTCAACCTTTAATTCCAGCAACCTACCGAGACCCATCTCAACCACATCATTCTTCTATGCTGACTCTAATTCCTTCATCGCCCCAACTAAAGTCACTGGCATCGACCTTGTAATTATTATCGGGAATGCATCTTTCGCTTTGGATTTGGTTTTCTTTTGTTTCTTAACAGCCGGAGGCTCACTTCCCTCGCCAACCTCCAACCGTGCAGACTCCTATCTTTTTTTTTATTATTCCTAGCCATTTACCAACAATGAAAACCTAACTAAGTATGTATGAGAAATATTCTATTATGGCAACAAACCCATACAAAGTATATGTTAGAAACATTATATCATAGCAACACAACTAACCTAAGTATATATAGATATAGATACACCTGCTACAAAAACTTGAATGCAACAAAAATCGCAACAAACTCACCATTAAAACACATACTCACCATTAAAATACAAACTCACCATGAAAACACAAACACAGAATGAAAACACAAACAACAAAATCACGTATAAAAAAACAACAAATCGAACACAATACTTTTGTTAAACACATAAAAACATAAAAACAATTGAAAAATAAAAATGAAAAATTCCTAAAAAATCGAACAGTTCTACAAAATTTAAATACTACAACTCCAAATACCTTGTTCTTCCCCATCGAGAGTTGAAAGAACGGAAACTTCAAACTTGCTAAACGAAATTTTGTCTTAGATTTGGGCGTCGAGCCGTCGATTATGGAGAGAGTGAGATGAAAAACTGAAAATGAATCAGTGAAAAGTTTAAAAAATTCGAAAAGTTACCATCCCTTAGAAAGCGTGATAAGCAAGAGATGAAGGAAAGTGATTGGAACAGACGAAGAGACGTGTCTGTTGACATGTCTGTGGATATTACCAAATTACCCTTAAGTTGGCGGAAATAAGGGGAACACTAAATTAAATCACATCCTTTGATTTGTTAAAATTAATGAGTAAAATGAGTCCACATGGTCTCACTAGGGAGGGCTATCATACCTGAACCAAATCATATATATATATATATATATATATATTGTAAATCCAGCAAATCATCAATTAAACACGTTATCCACTTATCCCCAAATCAGAACATACCAAACAATTATTTAAGTGAGATTGTTACTTAATCGAGTGTTAAACTATCGAAATTCGTCTATTCAAACTCAATTACCTACCTAATAAGTCAATAAATTACAAGATAATGCAAATTTTTAGTTTTAACATAACACAACAATCTATATTTCATCACAAGTTTCTACACAAAGGATGCAAACATCAAAAACCTCCAAATACACACACATGAAAAATAACCAAAAAGAAAACAGAAATGGCAAAAAAAAAAAGGCAAAGTCTATGTTCATTTAGGAGGTAGGCCAAAGCAGCAGCCATGGCCGTGGGCCCCAATCTGTTCGATCAGCTTCCCCAGCTTCACGTGGTTACTGCACCATGCTTCCATTAACTTTGCCTCTTTAGCTTCAGCATCCCTACGCAACGCGTTCACTTCCTCTCTGTACTCCCCTTCCAGTCTGCTAACATACGCCATTTCCTCCTCCCTCAGGCACCTTATTTTCGCTTCTATTTCCTCCATTTTCTCCTTCCGCCGCCGCGCCTTCTCCGACTCCAGCTGCTGCTCCAGCCGGTTCAGCCGCCACGTGGCTTCCTTCTTGTGCCGCATCCAGTTTTCTCTTCCTTCTTCTAGCTCCTTGCAGTGCTGAATAAGGATGCTCACCTGTTGGACAGGGAAGAACCGGGGCGGTATGATTGTTTCAGGGTGAATCGGATCTAGAACCGCCGGTTCGGAAGGTGAGAGCGTTAGGCTTACGGAGGGAGATGGGGTGGAGGAGGAGGAGGTTAAAGACGACGTCGTTGTGGGTGTAGTGTTGGTGTTCATGTTTATGTTCATCCAAGCCGGGAAACCAGCCGAATTCGCCGGTTCTGTTACCGGAACCGAACCGAGTGTAAGAACCGGCGGCGGTTCGGGAAGACAAAGGTTGGCAGGGATGATCATGTTGGTGGTTGTCGGGCCGGACTGGAAAGAAAAAAGTTTAGGCTGGACGTACTTCTCCGCAAACGTCTCCAAAATATGGTCGTATTTCCCTTGCGCGGCGTTTTCCGGCGATCCACCGCCTGCGACGGCGGAGACACCCGGCGGGGCGCCGTAATCGGTCTTCTGGGATTTCTGAAGCTGCTTGAGCTGCTTCTCCTTGAAAACCTCCCACCACTTGCCTAGACGCTTGGCGGTCCGGCCGGGGACCTCGGCGGCGATCTTCTTCCACTTGTTGCCGTACTTCGCCTGGAGCGAAATCACGAGACTCTGCTCCTCGGGGCTCAGAGATCCCTTCTTAATCCCCGGCTTGAGGTAATTTTTCCATCGCTCCAAACAGGATTTAGGGTCTCTGTCGAGGGGTTTCCCCATGCGTTGGGAGATAAGGTTCCATTCTTTTGGACCATATTGCTTGACATAGGCGCGGAGGAGGGCGTCTTCTTCCGGCTGCCACCTCTGACGCTCCTTCATCTCCTTACCAACACCACAAACAAAACCACCATTTCTGAAAATATAAATGTAACTCTCGGCAATCCCAAAATGCCCGCCAACTGTTTGCGATTGAAAATAATGAATGAGAGAGAAGAGGGTATGGAGATGGAGGCACTGTTACTATTGGTTTGAGGGTTTGGGGAGAAGCATGGGGGATAAAGATTATATACTAGTTAAGTGTAGGGGTGGAAATTAGATAATTTGATACAAATTCAATCTGAAGTTATTGAAAAAATCCGAACACGAACACGAGAGACTCAAAATCCGGAGACGATTGACACGAATCTGACACGATGTTATCAATTTGATTGAAACGTAATTATTTTATAATTTAATTAAGTTTTCATGTATTTTAAGCATAATAACTCGAAATCAATGCGAAACACGATTGATACGAATCTAAAGACGATATTCTGGATTGGTTAAAACGTAATTATTTTATAATTTAATTAGTTTTTATGTATTTTAAGCATAATATAAATTGAAATCAATCCAAAACACGATTGACACGTATCTGACATGATGATACCAATTAGTTAAAACACGATTGACACGTATTTGACATGATGATACCAATTAGCTAAAACGTAATTATTTTATAATTTAATTAAATTTTTTAATGTCTTTTAAGCATAATCTGAAATTAAAAATCAACCCGACTCATGGAACGGAATTGTCACCCTAGTTAAGTGTTATTGGGTGAAAAAAAAAAAGTGGGGGAAAAAGGGAAAGGAGCGGGGGTGGGGTGGGTAGGGTAGGGTGTGGCAGAGTGATGAGTCAGAAATTGTGGTGGAGATGACGGGACAGTGTGGGAGAGGAAGTGAGTGTACAGTACTGTGTATAAAGATGCCAAGTTAAATTAAAGATGAGCTGTGAACTTGTTGGGGAAAATCACTCCATATTTCTGTTGTCTTTTTGGTTAGGGTTTTTTTCAAGAGCGTGGTACCACGTTCCAATCATTAATACTTTTTTGATGCATTTTTATTCTATGGTATTTCATTTTAATATATGTGTGTATAATAATGGAATAAACACATGTAATTCGATTTACTATGTGTTGTTGATTGTTTTAATATATTTATACATGTGATGTTGGAAATTTTATAATAATAAAAATAAAATTCATAAATACATCCTAAATGTAATAATAGTACTAGGATATCAACTTTACGTAATAATCGTGAAAATATATTGAATTAATGAAATACCTGGATACATCAGAATTGATTACACTATGAATATATAATACCTTTAATAATCAATCTCTGTGAACACGATCTCTATGAGCATGACCACTTTATGAGCGTGAACATGAACAAGTTTGGTTTTATGATCTTCCTCAACTAAATCTTGGATTACTTATGAGACCTTCATTTTCATCTTAATAGGGAGAATATGAAATTATGTGTGATTTAGTATATTGGGGAGCATAACCATATAGTTCTTTATATAGGTATCAAATTAGGATATATTCTCATTATCCCATAAGTTGATTCCAATTAGGTATTTACTCTTCGTTTCCATATCAAATTCAGAACTCCACCAAATTTAGATCACTTAATTAGTCCAATAATAATTTAATAACAAATATAATTATAATAAAAATATGTTGTGCGTATGTTAGGAATTAAATAATTCCTAATAATCTTCCAATTGGGCTGCATATTATTTATTAAATAATTATACTTCTTTATGTGCACAATTGTCTGTCATTTATTCTTTGACTATTGTCGACAATAACTGTTCATCTCATATACCAACAATGAGACTATCACAATTTTCGTCACATTCGATATTGTGACTCAACCATGATAATCATCATACTAGTACATTTAATGACATAGATCAAATATGGTGAGCAACATGGAAATATCACGAAATGTGATTTTAATCATGCCTATTTCCAAATGGTCCAGCTTTAAACTTTAATGAAATCAATCCATATGTAATGTAAAACATCACAAATAAACACATAATTGAGTTCGAAAATAGAACAACCATCAACTTTATTCTGCGAAAAACCAAATTGTCCAAAAGTTAAAATAAAATGCATAGAACATCAACTTCCACTAAGCTAAGGTCTGGTCCATAGTAACACCCATATGAGCAGTGTGCTCGTGAAAGACCTTAAGTGTTAATACATTAGTCAATATATTTGCTAGCATAAAATCCTTCCTTATATGTTCTATGAAAAAAACTGTCTATGAAGTCTTTCCTTAATAACAAGAAATTCTAAAACTTAATTAAGGAGTGTTTGCAAACTCCAAAAATAATTGATTCCCAACTTCAAGATGCAAAACACAATTATTATTTTTTCTATTTAGAAGATGAAAATCACTTTTTTTTAGAGTTTGCAAATACTCCCATAGTAATGAAACCTTTCACCCCCACCATTTGGAGGTTTCTTTTTTCAATTTAACATTGGTGGAAATCCAAGTAAGAGAATTTTAGTACGACTGTTTTTGAAAAATTATTTAAAGGGTGGCGCTATTCACACCCCAAAATTGATAAATACACGCACATCCATATAATTTCAAAAATGTCACTAGTTTAAAAGACTATGGTATCATTACTCACATAAAGAAATTTTAAATACACCCCATCTTTCTCATAATCATCCACATTCTTGCAAAAAGCTAAATTTTTTTCCTGTAAACCTTAGATTTTCCAACACCAACATTATTCCAAATATGGACCACATAAAATTAATTTTATCAAATAAATATAAGTATCTCTTTAATTTACAACTTAAAGTATGTTATTTTCCATTTTTACTCATTTTCTATAGTTTAAAATTTGTTGTTGAATAACAAAAGTGCAATAATTGGCACGATTACATTGCAACCTCGGTCATGCCATCGTGCTACGTGGCACAATGCCACGATCAAATTAACAACTTTGCTCATGCCATCGTGTTATATTGCACGATGACACGATGGTATTTACAACTCGATCGTGCCTTATGGCACGATCAAACAAAGTAACTTGATTGTATCTTGTGGAAAGATCGAGTAGACCATCGTTCCACCTAGGGCCATCGTGCCGTCCTCGTCTTCTTCCCCAAACTAAGACAAAAAAAATAGTTTTTAACTCCAAAATTCAAACCAAATGCAGTTACCCAATACATATACCCAATAATTACCAAACTAATCCTAACATAAATGCGAGTAAAACATTACATCTTTTTCTGTTGCCGAAACTTCTTTCTGCCGTCGCCGCCGCCCCTTGGTGGCACTGTTCTAAAAATCCTCGTCTAGCCCCGATTACTCATTGCCTAGGCGCTAGGCCACTTTGTCCGCCTACAGTTTTCTTTCGATTAAGCCCCGCCTAACCCCGCCCACGTCCAGCCTAACCGCGCTCTGACGCTAGGCCCCAGCCTGCTGCCCGACTAGCGCCTAGCACTTTTTAGAACACTGCTTGGGGGTGTATTATTTTGGGGTGCATTTGGAGGAAAATAGTGCAAGGACAAAATGTAAATTATGAGGGGTGTATATTTAGTAACTAAATAGGTAGGGTCTATTTAGAAGGTGAGTCTATTCATCAATTTTGGGGGTGTGAAAAATGTCGCTCTTATTCAAAATAACAAACTCCCATATCACATTTCAAAATATGTTGAGTCCTATATTAAAAATAATTTTAATAATTGAAATAACACCATTAGTCACTCAAAAAAAAAAAAAAAAAAAAGAAATAACACCATTAATCATTTGATAAAATAAATTGACTTTTTTATTTTTAAAAAGAAACTATAAATCTAATATCTTAAGTTTGAAACTTGCAGGGATCAATTTTTGTGCTCCAATAATTGAGATATGTGTTGTAAGAGCGAATGATCTAGTCCGATCTCATATGAGTGCGTATGTCCCCTTCTCAAATTCCCTCATTGTACTCAAAAATAATAAAAAAAAAAAACTTGCAAATTTCTGATTCAAACCACTCCAAGAGATAACTTCTTATTTCTAAAGATATTATGAAAAAATATCTAAATTCATCCAGACTTCATCTAAATTACTGAGACGGTGAGACCATGGCATATAATTGGAACGAAAACGTGGAGGGTTTTTGAAGACGACAAGTGTGAAACATTAATTGGGTGGGAAACGCGTGTAACCCACGTAGAAAAGAAAGCACGTGAGGAGTATATGGAATTGGCCTGGCGGGACGCATCAACGCATTTCTCGGATCTGTTGTGGGGAAAACCTACTCAGTGTTTGGTCCGTAGGGGGGGCGGGTCCTCAATCTCTACAGTGTCTTTCTCTGTGATGCGTGCCAATTACTATAGTACCCGTTGGGCTTTCGAATTCAATTCCCATGCGCACTTTTCTAAAGATTTTTTTTTAATAATTATTTTTTTTTATTTCCATTTATATCTATCTTTTTAAATTCATAACCCATAGTCAATAACTTATTTTTTTATCTATCAGCTTTCAACCTTACGCCTGAATATACCTGAGAACAATAGCTCCGGCTCTTTATCACTATCACCAATGTAAACTATGAGATGCAATGGCGGAGCCAGATGATCCTAACATGTTGAGCCGAAACACAAAAATAAAGTCGGCCGAATAGAAAATCCAAAAAAAATATTACAAATTATAACCTATTTTTTTTAAAAAAAAATTTCTCACTAAATTTTTATTTTCTTTTCAAAAAAAAAGAGGGTTGGGCCTATATTGCATCCAGGTGAGCCTAACATGCTGAGCTGATACACAAAAATATGTTGGGCTGGATAGAAAATCCAAAAAAAAAAAGTAATACAAATTATAACCTATTTTTTAAAAAAAAACATTTCTCACTAATTTTTTTTAAAAAAGGGCTGGACCTATATTGCATCCAGGTGATCCTAACATGTTGAGACGATACACAAAAATATGGTGGGCCGGATAGAAAATCCAAAAAAAAGTAATACAAATTATAACCTTTTTTTTAGAAAAATATTTCTCACTATATGTTTTTTTTTAAAAAAAAAAAAAGAGGGGACCAGGGCCCAAGTAGGCCAAGCCCTGGATCCGCCAATGGTGAGATGGGCACGCACTAGCCAATATGGTAGGGTCTGACGTGCAACCAGATCCTGCAACATAAAGAGAACAATTATGTTCGATCCCCCAAATCTAATAATAGTTGATCTCTCGGCGAATCGAAACCACACGGATGATGTTCAGTATGAGTTCCCACCAAATCTTAACCAACTTGCATTAAAAAAATTATTTTTTATCTTATAAATACCATTATGTTTAAAAAAATAATACAAAATAAACTAGAAAAGATGGTACATAAAACTTGAAACATTTTTTTTTTTTGTTTCCATGTAAAGTGAAATGCGACGTTTGCTCCCTCCTTGCTTGTCGTAATCAGTGCAGCGCATATTTGGTCTGAAAAGCCCTAGGATCCCATGCCTTTTTTAAGCTTTTTGGATAAGTGTGGATTGCATGTCAACATATGACATAAACAACTTTGCAAATGGTGAAATTTTAGTACACACATACCGTTTGGTCGAAGTCAAATCATAATGAGTATTGGATTTAATGGAATTCTAAATTTTAAACTACTGATTAATTACTTTCTTAAAAGCAAAGAAAACAAGAATCCAATTTTATCCAAAAGTTAGCATTTACAGAAAATCGTCGAAAAATTTATATATGATGATGACACCCGAACCGAGCTGGCAGCAGATTTGTCCACGTGGCCGTTCGACACGTGGAAGTACGGGGCCCCCAAAGGCTAGTTGGACCGAGCCGGTGACGTCGTCACCCGACCCCGATGATGTCATGAATTGGGCCCAGTCGCCCCTAATGGGAAATGTTAAGGATAACCATCCGGTTAAGGAAAGCTAAGCATGCCATTAACGTGCATAAGATGACACCTGTCAACATACCAGCCTGGTGAGCCGCCAAGTGGCAAACACTTGGCCCGCATGCATGCCTAAGGGATGACAAGTGTGCCATTATCTTTATTTTAGTGATTAATTGTAATAGTGTTTATTAAATATCCACTAATAGGAAAAGTATAAATTGGCCTTATTTGATAATAAGGAGAGAGAGACCACTTGTACCCAAAACACTGTAAACAAACCGACCCGGAAATTCTGGCTCGGCCATATATATAAAGAAGGCAGAATTAGCCCGTTAAAAATACTTGCCCATATTTCCACGTGTGCTGCTTTTCATGTATTTTGCTTGTTGGTCGTAAAACACCAACAAATTGGCGCTAGAAGGAGGGCCCGTTGGTCTAGCCCGAATTCCACGTAACGTCGACACATTAAACAAAAAATCAGGTAGTGTCAAGTTTAAAATCCTCTTTTAAGTAGACAAAAATGAGTCAGCAGACATGAGACACTCACGGAACTGAAGATCCGCCCGCACATAATCAAACTGGCCAAACCACCAATGGCCAAAATGTCCCCCTGACTGAAACAGGGAGCGCGACTTTACTTCCTCGCTCAGCTGATAGCCAATCCGACTTTTGTACAATAAATGAATCAACTTATATCCCAAACGCTTGCCACTACCAACTCACAAATACCCCCACCACTTATAAATACGCACCCGCTCAATCCTCCTGCGAACAACGACGACAATCCTCATGTTCCTCCCCGCGACCCGGGTCAGGAAGCCAGTTCTGGTCATGAACAGCGTGGTGGCCGGGATAGACGGCGACCACGAGAGGATAACGAGGAGCAGAGCCGTGTGGCAGAATCACAGCCCGAGCCTGTACGACACCGGCGTGCCCGCTCTGTGTTTGCGGGACGACTAAGGGATAATCCTCTTCATCCTACTCGGTCAATAAGCTCAAGACTCCGGTTCCCAGATGAAAGGGAACCGGGGAGGGTTCATCAAACCCAGAGGCCTACTGTGTTGGAGGAAAGAGAGGCGGAGATTTTACGTCTTCGCCATCATCTGAATGAACTAGAGGGTGTTCTTGAGGATGACCGATTCGAGGCCCAGAGGTCACGTCGGTCCGACCAGTCCCCTGTCATGTCACCTTTTGCTGCAAGTATTCTTTCTACTCCATTGCCACCAAAGCTTAAAATTCCTCAGGTCGGTCTGTACAGCGGATAAACCGACCCTACAACACACATCCACAAGTATTTGGCATGGATGGAGTTGTATAGTCACAACGATGCTATTCTTTGTAGGGCATTCCCGTTGACGTTGGGTGACCGAGCCCATCGTTGGTTCAGGACCTTGCCGCAAGGGTCCATCCAGTCGTGGGCCGACCTGGCCCTCAAGTTTACAGCGCATTTTCTCACTTGTAAGGTCCGGGCCGCCCCGAAGGATTCTCTTGTAAACATCAAGCAGGGGAATAACGAGTCGTTGAAGAGTTACATTACGCGGTTTAATAAACAGGTTTGGGAAATGGAACCGGTGTCGGATGATGCCATTTTAATTGCTGCTATGGCTGGACTCGCCCCTGAGACATGGTTTGATTATTCAATCCATGAATCAGGGGCGACATCGTATCAAGAATTTTTGATCCGCGCGGAACGCCATATTTGCGCGGAAGAGGCTATGGTAAGCCAGCGCCCAGAACAGAAGTCGGGAGGCGCAAAGAAGGATGGGATAAAGGAGCATGTTACTGGGCTGGGGCCGAGTTCCCGGCCATTCTCGGAAAATTCAACTACCGAGTACAAGGCTCGCCAGGATGTGCGAGCCGAGGTTGCAGCGCTAAGGAGTACCTTGACCCATACTCCTTCAGCCATTTGGAATGAGATACGGTCCGATTCTTATCGCGCCACTGGTCTATAAAGCTTGAGCCGCCAAGTTGGATCTTGCGACGGTATTGTGCCTATCATAAATCAATAGGCCATGATACTGACGAGTGCCGAGATCTTATTAGGGAGATCATGCGCATCATTCAGAAGGGCGGGTTGAGAAGGTACGTCCGTGAGGTGCCACCCCCACCGGCACTTACCCCGGGTGTGAACCCGGAGCGGCTGGTGAATCCGGCTCCCCTACCATCGCCACCGAATGAAAATCAAGGTAGGGAAATATTGATGATGTCTCGTAGGATCAATACTAATGCGGCTGAGGATAGTCGCTCGAACAGAAAAAGGAAAGTCGATGTTAGACAAGCTGCCCATGCAGAAAGGCAGGTTCGGGTAGCTGAAATCAGAGAGGGCCAACCGACAGGCCGTTTCATTTTTTCGGATGTAGACGCCGACCGGGTAGTCCATCCACACTCTGACCCCTTGGTTATTACTGCCCCAATCCTAGGTATCTCGGTCCATAGAATTTTGATCGATACGGGGAGTTACGCGTCGGTGATTTACGTTCGGGCTTTTAAAAGGTTGAACGTCGATGATAGTTATGTTCGTCCATGTAACGACATTATTCTGGGTTTTGGAGGAGGGAGAATAATCCCACTTGGCGAGGTTGACCTGCCCATTCAGATGGGACAGGGGTTGCATAAGCGAACTGTTATCACTACATTTAAAATCAGCAATGCTGACTCAGAGTATAATGCAATCATTGGGAGACCGCTTCTCTATCACTTAAAGGCGACTGTTTCAGTGTTCCATTTCTGTGTAAAATTCCCGACCCCGGAGGGGGAGGCCATCCACAAGGGAAATCAGAGGGAGTCAAGGGAGTGCTCTCTGAAACTCCGGCCGGTGGAGATTAATGTGATAGAATAGGGAGAAGCAAGTGGGACGGTGAAAGGTGGCCCAAGGGAAGAAAACGAGCCCGAGCAGGGGGCGGAAGTTACTTTTGGAGGGAGTCCAGGTAGGCGACCTGGAAAAGAACCAATGACAGAGCCAGATGATGGACCCGGCAAGAATCAAGATGAGCCACCGCTACGAAGAAAGAGGGGCAAAGCAAAAACGAAAGCACGCGAACTGTTGAGCGTGTCGACTGATCGACATTGGGATCCCTAATGGAGGACGCCAATTACGGATTGGCCACGACCTCCAAGAGCCATTTCGAACAGAACTGATTGAATTTCTTGGCAACAACCTTGATGTCTTTGCATGGACACATTCTGATATGCCAGGAATTGATCCTAAACATGCCTGTCACCGGCTCAATATCGACCTGACGTTTCGCCCGTTGATCCAGAAGAGACGCAAGCTCGGCCCCAACAGGCAGGTTGCCCTGGAGGCCGAGGTCAATAAATTACTTGACAATCAGTTCATTAGGGAAGCTCTTTATTCCCGATGGGTGGCCAACCCGGTGCTAGTAAAAAAAAGTAATGGCCAGTGGCGCCTCTGCGTAGATTTCACCGACCTCAACAAAGCGTGCCCCAAAGACAGTTATCCCTTGCCTAATATTGACTACATGGTAGACGCCACGTCCGGACACGAGTTGATGAGTTTTATGGACGCTTACTTGGGCTACAATCAGATATGGATGCACCCGGACGATGAGGAGAATACGTCGTTCTTTTCCGCTCGCAGTGTCTACTGCTATAAAATGATGCCTTTTGGGTTAAAGAATGCCGGAGCGACCTATCAGAGGTTAGTCAATAAAATGTTTGAAGAAATGATAGGGCGTACCATGGAGGTTTATGTAGATGATATGCTAGTAAAATCCTTGTATATATCTGATCATTTGAATGATCTTAATAAAATGTTTACTCTTTTGAGGGAGTACAAGATGATGTTAAACCCGAAAAAATGCACCTTTGGGGTCGGCTCGGGTAAATTCTTGGGGTATATGGTCAGTCAACGAGGGATTGAAGCCAACCCAGACAAAATAAAGGCTATTATTGATCTTGAACCACCCAACTCAGTTAAAAGAGTCCAAAGTTTAACAGGGTGGTTAGCCGCACTTAACAGATTCGTCTCTCGATCCACGGACAAGTGCAAACCATTTATGAAATTATTAAGAAAAACAAAAACTTCGAATGGACAGAGCAAGCCCAAATTGCCTTCGAGTCACTCAAAACACATCTAGCCTCGATCCCCTTATTACAAAAACCTACCCGAGGAGAGGATTTATATTTATATCTAGCCATCTCCGAATACGCTGTTAGCTCAGTACTAATCAGATTGGACAGTTCGATCCAACATCCTATCTATTATACGAGTCAAGCATTACACGATGCCGAGCTTCGGTATCCACCTATGGAGAAATTGGCCTATTCATTGGTCATCGCTGCTCGAAAACTCCGCCCATATTTCTTGGAACATCGAATCATAGTTCTCACCAACTACCCTTTGAAGCAAGTACTGCACCGACCTGACACCTCTGGTCGGATGATTAAATGGGCCGTCGAACTCAGCCAGTATGATATTCTATATGAACCCCGCACAGCGATCAAAGGACAAGCCCTTGCCTACTTCGTAGCCGAATTCACACCTTCCGTCCAGTTAGAGGTGTTGGAAGACCAGGAATGGAAGCTGTTTGTCGACGGCTCCTCCACCGCGGGCCGAGCAGGGGACGGGATCGTGATAATCGATCCAAACCACAAGTGCTACTGCTCGGCCGTACGGTCCCAATCCCAGGCAACCAACAACGAGGCCGAATACGAAGCACTCCTAACAGGATTGGAATTGGCTGCATCGATGGGGCTAAAGAAGCTATTGGTGCACAGTGACTCGCAATTGGTCGTTCATCAAATTAACGGCGAGTACGAGGCGAAAGAACCAAAGATTGACCGATATCTGGATTTAGTCCAAAAAGAATTATTGCGCTTTAATGCAAAAGTCTCGCATATTCCTCGAACAGAAAACATGCAAGCGGATGCCTTGGCTCGGTTGGCGTCTAGCCCGGGGACCGAGGCGATCGCGGATGTAACAGTTACTCAGCTATCCACCCCATTGCTTGACGTAAAGAAGATACATGCCAATGAAGCAGCCGAGCCGACCTGGATGACCCCTATCATCCAGTATTTGGAGAAGGGAATTCAACCTGAAAATAAGATTGAAGCCAGAACATTACGCACTCAGGCCACTCGGTTCACACTGATAGACGGTGTCCTATACAAACGTGGGTACTCCATCCCACTCCTTCGGTGTTTGTCTGAAACAGATGCAAATTATGCGCTCCGGGAAGTGCATGAAGGAATTTGTGGGAATCACGCTGGGGGCCAAACATTGGCTTACAAGTTAATTAGACAAGGATATTATTGGCCGTCCCTGAAGAAGGATGCAACCGACCTTGTCAAAAGATGTGAAAAGTGCCAACAATATGCACCGCAGGTCAGATACCACCCTGAACAGCTCACTTCAGTATACAGTCCTTGGCCGTTTGCCAAGTGGGGCATGGATCTTATTGGACCACTCCCCACTGGCAAAGGGGGCGTGAAGTATGCCATCGTGGCAGTCGACTATTTCACAAAATGGGCCGAGGCCGAGCCTCTGGCAAAAATAGACGAGGAAAAGGTCGTCAATTTTGTATGGAAATCCAACATCTGCAGGTTCGGGATACCACACTCAATTGTTTCGGATAATGGGAAGCAATTCGACAATCGGAGGTTTCGAAATTTTTTTGAAGGGCTTCATATTAAGAATTATTTTTCAACCCCATACCACCCGCAGTCTAATGGACAAGTTGAAGCAGTTAACAAGATATTAAAATATACGTTGAAGGCGAGATTAGAAGAATCTAAAGGCAATTGGACTGAGGAGTTACCCGGTATATTGTGGTCGTATAGAATAACACACCGGTCGGCCACGGGGGAAACACCTTTCTCTTTAGCCTATGGTGCCGAGGCTGTCATACCCGTTGAAATTGGAGTTCCCACCTTTAGGATTGTGAATTTTTCTGAACAAGATAATGATGTCGTGCTCCGAGCCGAGCTCGACTTACTGGAGGAGAAGAGGCGCAATGCCAAGATAATGAACGCCATGTATAAGCAAAGAAGCGAAAGATACTACAACTCAAAAGTGAGAGAAAGAAAGTTTCAGGTCGGCGACCTCGTTCTAAAAAAAATAATGGGGATCGAGCCCGGCCCACTAAAACCAACCTGGGAAGGTCCGTTTCGAGTAAGTAAGATTCTGTCGAATGGTGCCTATGAGTTAGAATACTTGAGTGGGAGAAAGTTTGACCACCCATGGAATGTAATATACCTTAAAGGTACTATCAATAAAAACTCAAGTTGTGATCCTCCGAATTTATCCTTTCATCTGATATTCTGTGAGTTCTCTCAAGGAGAGAAACATCCTCGGCAAAGATCCGAACATCATTATGGTTGCCTCGGCCAATTGCCGAGCGCCGACTGCTCGTCTCGGGTACGTCCCTTGCACGTCAATAAAGGGAGTCTCGCTCAAAGGGTGGGCCTACCCTAAAAATAAAGACTCGGATTAAAACTCCGAGCGTAAAGTTCCATTAAACGAACACAGGCAGTTGAAGCCCATTATATGCCATTTGAGCACAAAGAGCCGAGCCCCATACTTAAAAAAAAGAAGAGAGGCAAACAGGACAAAAATCATACATCACAAGACAGAACGAGTACAATACTTAGCAAGGATTTTAATTCATACATGAATAACTGAAAGAGCGACTTCATTTCATCAAAAATATTTACATTGGGGGCCGGAGCCCATTACATTCAGAGGCCTCCGGCCAACTAACAAAACATAAAAAAGAAGGGGGAAATGTTAAACTCCGGCAGAAGGCGGATTTTCGTCAGGCCTGCTGGAAGCCACTTCTTCTTCTGGAGGAGGCGGGCTTTGGTTTCAGCAGATCCGGCCAGTGCGGGCGAAGGAGGTCGAGTTCCGCATCTAACAGAGCAAGATCTCCCTCGAGCTGCTCGATCGTCTTACCAGCTTTGAGGTCCTCGAGGATTTCCCTGACACTGGTTGTGTGTCCGCAAGTCAGCATAAAGGCATACTCCTCTGAGTTTCGGTACGACCGAATGGCGCCCACCCGAGCTTCCTCGGCCAGTTTGAGGTAGGTCTCTTCGGCTTCCCGACGTACCTCAGCCACGCGCCTTTCCATCTCCTCAGTGTGGGCAGCAGCTGCACGTTCCAAATCCACGACCTGTGCACGGAGTTCTTCCTCAACCTTCCGAGCCTGGTCCCGCTCGGCCTCGGCCTTCACGGCTGCTTCCCTTTCAACATCAGCCCTAGTTGCAGCCTCTTTCGCCTGGGACTTCAAGGACTCGTTCACACCCTGGCAAAGAGCATGAGCCTCTTGCAAGTCCCGGTGACGTCTCTCTAACTCTTCCACACTACCGATCATATGCCACAAAATACCCGAAATTCGCCCGGACAACCCCATCACGTACTGAGCCTTCTCCCTCCAATCAACCTCTGAGCAGAATTGCTCGATCCTAGTGGTCCATGCCCTTACGGCCGCATCCCTGGCCGCTCGCCCAGCATCGGGCAAGTTTCTCACCTGTTCGTCGGTAGGAGTGGCACACAGAACGAACTCTATAAACCACTGGGGATGCAACCCAACCATTCTCTCGCAAGCCTCGTTCCTCACTTGGCTAGGAGGGATGAAGTGACCCTCCTGGCCGAAGTCGTATGAGAACGTCCTCGGAATGTCACCCCTAGTAGTTTGCATCGGAGGCGCCAGTGGAGTTGGCCCAACCATTTCAGTCTGCCCGGGCTCCTCAATTAAAATCCCCCCTCTTCTTCTCTGGCGAGGGGGCCCTACAGCCTCGGGGACTCCATCCGCAGGACGCTTCCCTGCCCTGATTTCCGCCCTGCGTGCTGCCTCGGCGGTATCAAGATCACCCGCAACTGCCCCGCCTCGGCGAGCTGCTGTGCTCCGCACACGGTTGAGACGCGCAAAAAGATCCAAACCGCGCCCGGCTGAATGATAAAAATAACACCAGTCAGATAAAGAGGAAAAAATTGAAAGGTAAAAACGGAACACGAGGGATAAAAAGTATATACCTGGAGTCTCGGTTGCTCTCGGCGGAGTCAGTGTTGGCACCTGTTCAAGAGCCTGCTCCCTTTCGGCCCTTGGGGGACTTCTCTCGGCCACCTCTCTGGCCTCCCCTCCTGCGGCCACCATCTCTTCCCTAGCCGCCTCCTCGGCCTCGGAGTCGGAAGGCAGCGCGACCCGTAGGCCTGCCGCAGCCAGCCGAGCCTCGGTGGCCAGCCTCTCGATCCGCCTCTCCTCACCCCCTATGGCCTGAATATTTTCCAGTCGTCGGACGAAGGCGGCCGAGAGTGGACCGGCAGAGGTTCGGTTCCCTGGACACATAAAAATCCAAGGTTAAAAAAGAAGAAGAAAGGAAGAAAAAGAAAAACAAAACGAAAGGAGACAAATGCACTTACTGAAATTTGAAGTAAAGTCGGAAGGGGGTAGGAGTATGTTTCCCGCCTCTCCGACATGGGTCAGCCACTCACCACCGACCCATAACCATTTGTCCTTCCACTCCTTTAAGGATTGTGGAAGGCCTTCAACCAACCCGTCCGGATACCCGGACGGGTGTGCACATAGTACCATCCAGAGGGCTGCCCCCGACCTGGTGTTGAGGGGGTCGCCTTCCAGACAAAGAGTTCATTTATCTCCTTAAATTTGGGGCATGGGAGCCCCTCCAGATGGAACAACACAAGGAGCCCGATTATTCGACCCCAAGATAAGGGGTGAACTTGTGTGATAGGAAGGCCCCATTTACGCAACCATCGTGTAAGCACCAAATGGAGTGGAAAGCGTAGCCCAAAGAGGAAGCTGGGGATGTGTATGTCGACGCATCCCTCTGGCGGGTGCTCCGGGCACTCTGCGCCGTCCGGCAACCAGAAATGTACATTTCCCGGCAGCCTATACTTTTGGTGAAAAAACCTTAACTCTGGAATTGTCAATAAGCTAGGGAAATCGTTCAAATCGCAAGGCCTCCATCCGGCCTCTACGCGCAACAGGGGACCCCCTCCTTGTCGGGCATCCCCGACGGTGACCAATCGGCCTGCGCAGTCTCTCCGCCCTCGCACCATCAGAGGGCTCATCCACCTGTTCCACGTGCTCCTGCTCTTGAGGGTTCATCTCCTCTGCGGTTTGAATACGTGGGGGACTAGGGGCAAATCGTCCTCACTAGAATCTCCGCGGGATAACCCTGGAGTGTGGGAAGGACCTCCACGAAGAATAGCTCCGGAAGCAAAGGTGCGGTCTAGCTCCGCTAGAAAATCTCTTGACGGTGAATGACTTGAGCTTGAAATCACGATTGGGCCGGAAAATATGGGTTGTTGAACTGGAGAAAAATAAATAGAAGGTTCAGAGGGAGGATCCTCAACTTCCGCCTTGACACTATAACTGCGATTTTGGCTATCTTCAGAAGACATTTATTTGAAGTAAAGAAGGAATAGAAAGTTTTCTGGGAAAATGCCTAAATACTGAAGTGTCTGAAACCCTAAGGACCGAACTTAGAAATCCTGCTCGCTCAAAAGAGATTCTGCTTGGAAGAATGTGGAGTGCGAAAGTGGAGATTGAGAGATGCAAGGGGTATTTATAGGTTTGAATTTCTCGAGGGAAGAGACACCTATTCAAAAATGTGTCTTTTCAGGTTAAAGACTATCAGAAGAAACGTCACGTCCCCACGAACTGAGATTAAAGGTGTACCACCTTTTCGATTCCCGCGCGAAGATGGTCCAACCTAGATCTGCCACGTGTTCGCCATCATAATGTTGCATTCAATGCGCCGTTTCAAGAATTAACTGATGGATGACAGATGTCCGGAAAAGATAACTTTTGAGATTTTCTCTTCCCCTTTAAAAGCTCATGATTAACATTAAAGTTCAATTCCGATGTCAGAAACACTTCTCTCGGAATCAAACTTTGGGGGCCATTGATGACATCCGAGCCGAGCTGGCAGGAGATTCGTCCATGTGGTCGTTCGACACGTGGAAGTATGGGGCCCCCAAAGGCTAGTTGGACCGAGCCGGTGACGTCGTCACCCGACCCCGATGATGTCATGAATTGGGCCCGGTCGCCCCTAATGGGAAATGTTAAGGATAACCATCCGGTTAAGAAAAGCCAAGCATGCCATTAACGTGCCTAAGATGACACCTGTCAACATACCAGCCAGGTGAGCCGCCAAGTGGCAAACACTTGGCCCGCGTGCATGCCTAAGGGAGGACAAGTGTGCCATTACCTTTATTTTAGTGATTAATTGTAATAGTGTTTATTAAATATCCACTACTAGGAAAAGTATAAATAGGCTTTATTTGATAATAAGGAGAGAGAGAGAGAGCACTTGTACCCAAAACACTGTAAACAAACCGACCCGAAAATTCTGGCTCGGCCATATATATAAAGAAGGCAGAATTAGCCCGTTAAAAATACTTGCCCATATTTCTACGCGTGCTGCTTTTCATGTATTTTGCTTGTTGGTCGTAAAACACATCAACATATGACAAACCATAATTTGAAAAAAATGAATCAGGAGAACTTTTTCCTAAAACTTATAGAAAAATATCAAATTTCAAAAAACAATGTGCATATGATGAGTTACAAGTATAAATTTGAATAATCTACTGAAGTGTTTTCTGTCGAGCGAAAATTACTAAATATATGTATCAGAAAAGAAAGTTGAGCTAAAATCCATAAAAAAGGGTACCTATTGAGCAAAACTGAGACAAGAAAAAAGTACATGTCGGTCGAGTTCGAGTATATTATAGCTTTTCTATTATTATTTTAATAAAGATTATTTTTGTATTTTTTTCAAATTGTGGGTATAAGGTGTACCCCATGTACCCCACTGGCTCCACTAGTGATTAAGAAAGACAACTTTTTTTTTTTTGGATTAAAATGGTAAAATTTCATTAAGGCTTTGTATATTGGAAATCGTCCAGCAATGATTGACAAATTAGAGGTGGGAGTGGATCCCGACTAAAAAGATCCGAAGACATAGTTTTAGCATAAAAAGCTAGAAAATGAGCAACTAAGTTGTGATTTCGTCGAGTCCACATAATGGTAACACGGGATAACTGCCGCTTGGTGGTAAGGACATCCTCAGATAAACCCGAACAAGAAGGAAATTGAGCATATTCATTGATTGCAAGAATAATAGCGGCCACATCCCCAAATATTTCAACCATATTTAAGTTAAGTTTTTTAGCCAGTTGCAGTGCTTCCCTCAAAGCAAGGCATTCGTTAACCTCGACATCCGAAATATTATGAATTGTTTTGGATACCTTGAATAAAGGTACCAACATCGTTAAAAACAGCAACTCCGAGACTAGCACAGGAATGAGAGATCGCGCTATCGAAAAAAAAACAAGGACCTGAGGGCTTGCGTTGGAGAAGACACGGACTAGAGAGCAAATGTGATGGTCTCTCCGACCATTGGTTGGCTAGATGAAAATCAACCACTTTTGATTGGCTAAGGCAACAATGAGGTGGGGTTCTGTTTGAGTTTGATCAAATTTCATCTTGTTCCTCGCAAACCAAATACAATCAAGAATGACAGCGGAGAGGGCGAAATATCGTCTTCGGTGTACATGACGAGTAGAGATGTTAAACGGGCCGTTGCCGTTGGCCCGACCATTTAAACCAGGAAAATAGAGGGTTAGGGCCGAATTATTTTGGCCCATTTAAATCCGGGCCTTTTTTGGCCCGGACCATTTAGCCCGAGGCCCGTTAGGGCTAGCCGATAGGTTAATCGGGCTAGCCCACTAGCCGCCAATTGTATTTTTTAAAAATAAATATAATTATAATATTATAAACTATTTTATTACATATTACCTATTACTAAATATATTTTTTCAAGCTCACATCTCTCCTCATCTTTAATAGGTTTAAATATATAATTCTTAAAATTATGACTTATAGTCATATGAATATTTTTTAAAGTATTATTTTGTTTTTCATTTTATATGAGTATATATTTTATAATGCTATCTTTTATTATTATAGTATTATTTTAAAAATTTAGATCATGAAATATTTAAATTTTATAATTCTGTTAATACAATATAATTATAAACTATGCAAGATTTTTTTATAATGAATACTTTGACATAACATGTTAAACTTAAATGTTATAGATATTCGAGTTTAAAATTTTATATTTAAATATATAATTTTTTATTTTTTTGACTTATAGTCCGATAGTAGCTCGTTTTGCCCGAAGCCCGCTAGGGTTAGGGTTAGGTTCGCAATATGCTAGCCCATTTAATAGTGGTCCATTTAGCCCAAAGCCCATTAGGACTGACCCTATAGGCTAGGGCCAACCCGTTTAACATCTATAATGACGAGGTCTTGAATTCAAATAGTGAATGATTGCTATGTAAAAATCATGACCTTGCCCCACAAGACAACAATTTTCCAGACCATGGAAGCAAATTGACAATGGAAAAAGGTATGAGACGTCGAGATGTCGTCGGAGCGAGAAAAGAGACAAGAGCCGACAGATACCAAATTTCATCCACTAAGGAATTCAAAAGTTGGAATGGACCCTGTAGCACATCGACAAATGAAGAGCTGGTTTCGATGGGGAATTTTCAATTTCCTAAATTTTTTGCCAAACCAATAGTGGGCCAAAACTTGAAGACGCAAGATTTGGAGGAAAATTCGAGAGCACACCGGCGGTGGAGATGGCATGGTACGCTGTTCGAACTGAAAATTTACCCGATTTGGAAAAATGCCAACCCCAAACATCTGAAGAAGAGTGGGAGCTAATTAGCAAAGAAAGAATAGCACGAGCTTCCCATTGAGATAAAATAGAGAGAACAAGATCCGAATTCCACAGCCCAAGGTCTTGGTCGATAGGATCACTTACCCTCTGAATAGTGCAATGTGGAGGTTTGGTGCTCTGGCAAATAAAATTTTAGAAGAAAGGTAAACAAGGGTCATCCCAAATCTTCGTATTTTGGCCCGAGCGGATAATTTTACAACAACCCAATTTTAAGCATCGAATACTATTAAAAATACTCCTCCAAAACCAAAACAGATGGTGGCCAAGCTGGGAATTAATATGCTTAAGCGCGGAAAGTACTTCGCTTTAAAAATCCGAGCCATAAGAGAGGAGGAACAAGTTAAGATCTACCAAGCTTATTTTCTTAAAAGCACCAAGTTGAAATCTTTAAGATTTCTGAAGCCAAGACCCCTAATACTTTTACTACGACAAAGCTTTGTCCAACTTTTCCAATGGATCGAGTGTTTGCTGGGTTTCCATTCCACCAAAAAGCCGCTGCAAGTGACTGAATTTTTTTAATAATGGAGTCCGGGAGCATGAAGCAAGTCATGGAAAAAGATGGGATGGCTTGGATGACAGATTGAATAAGATTATTTGCCTACTTGTGACGAGTTTTTTTCTTTCCATCCATGAAGTCTAGTCCAGATACGGTCCACAATGGATTGAAAAATTTGTCGTTTGTTCGAACCAATAACTGCTGACAGCGCCAAGTATTTACCATGACGTTCAACTTTCGAAATTTGGAGGAGCAATGTGATGGCGCGACGGTTATCATGGGGAGTGTTTGCACTGAAGAGAATTCTGGATTTATCAATGTTGATTTTTTGGCCTGAAATATTCTCATAAAGTTGGATAGCATACAAGAGGTGTGAAGCTTCTTGGAGCATAGCATGCCCAAAAAGAAGGATATCATCTGCAAAACAATAGGTGAGAAATATGCTGAGCATATTTATTAATAACGATACCATGAATTTTCCCTGCGGCCTGAAGATCCTGCAAGATGAGAGGAAAGATTTCGGAGCAAATAATAAACAAGTACGAGGACAAGGGATCGCCTTGACGAATACCATGCTGGAGGTAAGAGAGCCGAATTGTGCGACATTTAGAAGAAAAGAAAAATTGGCCGTGGAGATACATGTCTTAATGAGAGAAATGATTTTTTGAGGAAAACCGAGGGCAAAAAGAACTTGAAGGAGGAAAGACCATTCGCCACGGTCAAAGACTTTACTCATATCAAGTTTTATAGACATATGACCAAGTAGGCCATGAGCACTGGTTTTCATCAAAAGGTGCACTTCGTGTAAGTCCAAGCGGCTACGATAATCCAGAGGGGGGGTGAATAGATTATCTCCATCTTTTCGATTTCGCCCTCTTTTTCCAACCGAATGCTCAGGGATAATAACAAAGGTGCGGAATGTAAACAACACACGTCGATTTAAAGAGGTTCAACCCACCTAGGGCCTAATCCTCTACCACCCCAGTATATCCGGGATGAATTTCGAAAAGAGAAAAAGATTTTATTAATAATTACCAAAATTATTACAACAAAATCTTACACCAACACCTTGAAGAGCGTCACACTCTTCTTCAACACCACCTTTGAGATTACCACAATCTCACTTGAAGATTACCACAATCTCCAAACGGCACTTTGTGAAGATTACCACAATCTTCACCCTTGAAGAGCACCACACTCTTCAACACCTCAACAAGAAGATTTCCACAATCTTCTTACACCTAACACCTAGTTCACCCAAGTGTGTTCTTACCACAAGAACACTCACAAGGATATCTTGTGTTTGAATGACGATCACAAATTCAAGATTACAACTCGATAATGAATAATACAATTAAGTGCAAGTGTAATCAAGAATAGCCTAGACCTCAAGAATGTGAAAGTGAATAGCTAGGCAAATTACAACAAGAAATAAGACAATGTAAGAACAAGTGTATTCTTGAGTGTATCTTGTTGTGTTGTATCTCAATTGTTGTATTGGTTGCTCCAAAACTTCCTCTATTTATAGGAGATGATTGATACTTGATAGGCTTCTCTTGGAATCTGATTTCTACAAAAAAATTGCAATTAAAATCAAGATTATAGCTGTTAGAAATCAATTTCACAATTTAAGGAAAAGTTGTCTGCTTTGACAACGGTTACATTTTTTTTGTCAAACTTAAGGGCGCCGTCAGCGCACAAAATAGACGTTTGAAAATGAGAAAGCACATTTACAGGCGGCCGGTCGACGGGGTTCGGCCGGTCGACCCCATGCGCATGGCCGAGCAAGACCAAAAACGAGTCCAGAAGCTCTTTTGAAATTGCTCCCAGGCACCGGTCGACCCCGATCGACCACCACCGTCGACGCCCGATCGACCGACGACCACTACCGGTCTACCACCACCGTTGGCCAACTCAACCAGCCTTTTTCAAAGAAATAGCTTATTCACTGTTTTTCACAACTTTTAGGTGCGGGATGCCCTATAGGGTGACCGATTGGCCTCAAAACAAAAGTGTTGTCCAATTTTATATCGAAAATAAACTTCAAGAAATACTCCGAAAAATAGTAAAAATATTTTAGACCGATCGGGAGTATTAGGACAACATTTTAGAAACATTGTTTTGGTGTAAAAATACATTAACACAAAATCATTAAAAGTGTTGTCCAGTTTTGTCGGAAATAAAACTTGAAGAAATACTCCGGAAAATATTAAAACCATTTTAAATCATTTTGGAGTATTTGGACAACCTTTAAAACCATTGTTTTGGTGTAAAATCAAAATCATCAAAATCATGATAAAACCATTTATCAAACAATCTCCCCCTTTTTGATGATTACAAACCAAAATAATTTTAACGAGGTCGATTTTGAAAACAAAACAATTTTACCGCTTAAAGAGAACTATCCGTTGTGAGCGACAACATTCCGTGCAATAAACACAAGGATGGGAGTAGAGATATTCAAGCACATATAGCAAATGCTCCCCCTATCAATATGCACAACAAGAGTAATATTGAAGCAACTTCAACATAAGCTAAAATCTTAGCTTATCGATATTGAGCTTAAGTATCAAAAACTTAAAAGCTCCCCCTGTCAAAGAAACATCATTAGAACCATATATAAGTCCATACTACAACCAATGGACCATGATTCATACATAACCATAATGCACCAAGTGGACTAAATGTGATCCACAACTTATGGCTATATAAAGCCATAGCTTATAGCTTCTTTTCGTTAAGCTTATCTTAGCTTCTATGAGCTAAAGAGCTTATAACCTATAGCTTCTATGAGCTAAAGAGCTTATAACCTATTTCTCCCCCTTTGGAATCATCAAAAAGAATGTTAGCACGATAAATACATCATATATTCATATCAAAGTGCGCAACTAAACCGATGTATCGAGCTATTTGAACATTGAAGCTTATAAACCAAATAGGAGGGAAAAGTCGAATCATACGACTTGTAGAGGTTTATGAAAACTCATTTGATAAGCAAAACATGATCTCTATAAATGTATAAGACTTTTGAAATCGAGAGAATCATGTAGGTGATGAATTTTTCATTGAAACGTTTTATCGAACACTTGGCGGGCGTCAAAAATTGAGAAAGATATATATAGCCCTTGTAAATGAAATCAAGCCAAGTTTTTCATCACCAAATGCAATTTAACAAATGTCAATCATCAACAATCAATAAGCTCATCACAAAAATATATGAATTGCATTAAGAAAAATACATATAAGCCACAAACTCAAGGGTTCAACCCAATTGAGCTAAAGAGAGTGAAATTCTTACCATTCGACGGTAAATATGAGCAATGATGATGATAATCGAGCTAGACAATCCCCAAAGTATGAATTTTATGCAACAAAAACACATTTGAAGTGAATTGTGTGTGAAATTGACGAAGGGGACGAAAAATGGCAAAAATGATGTAAAATGACTAAGGCATTGGACAGAACGGTTTTTATCCAAAAATTAGCTTAGGGCGACCGGTTGCTGTTGAGGGCGACCGGTCGACCGGTTGCCCTCAACCCCATCAGCCCACTGTCTTGCCAGGTTATTCAAAATCCGAATTTTGATCCAAAAATCCGATTTTTCGCCCCTAAGTTTTAAAAATGTGCAAAATGCAAACGTAGACCTCATTCAATATACATTATGTCATAATCAAGCTTAAAATGAGGTAAAATACTCGGCGGTTAACAAAAAAAATCCGCGAGTTATCCTTGAGACGGAATTAAACACATCTCAAGTTTTTGTTAAAACATGCAATCCCTTAACAATTATATCGAATCTCAATATGTTTAGTTCGATTATGACGAACCATAGTTTGAATAATTTTGACCGGACTTGTTATCCCGAAAAATAAGAACATTTTAAAGCTTTGGATACAACAAGTCATAAGAAGAAGTGCATTTCAAATATTTGAAAATTTCTTTTAACGGCACTTTAATGAGATTCGTTGGGATAGTTTTTGAAGTCGAGCATATAGACATAATGCATATGGAATGTCGAGTCTATAGAAATAATACAAGAAAACATACCTCGACTTTGTTTGTCGGCCGATATGCCTTTCTCAACCTTTGTCAATCTTTAGCCATAGAGAGGTTGAGATAGTTCTTCTTTCTTCAATGCTTAACTCCTTCAAGAGTTCTTTTGAAATATAACCGTCTTCTTGGCATTGAATGATTTGAATTCCAATGATCAAATTTGAGCTTCCCTCATCATGATCATCTTGTTCATCTCAAGTTCACCTACATCAACTTAGGAGAATCTCTTGCACAAAATATTCATTAGTAGCACCAAAAATATTCTCATGAATATGCACAAGCAAACAATCTTGCCCTTTTTCAAAAAACAAGGAGAGTAGTATCAACTTTACCTTTTGTAAAATCATTTAGCAAAAATAGCTAAGTCTATCATACCATACATGGGGTACTTGTTTGAAACCATACAAGGCCTTTTATAAAGATCATTTGGCCTAGAAAAATTTAAACCCCGATAGACTTCTACTTGAATAAAACCATTTAGAAAATTGGATTCAACATCCATTTGGTAAAGCTTGAAATTTTCTTAAAGCAAGAATGAGCAAGTAAAATGCAAATAGCTACAAAATGTGCTATGAGTGCAAATGTTACACCAAAATCAATTACCTTCTTCTTAAAAATACCTTCGAGCTACTAACCTCGTCTTAGTTCGACCAATATTGCCTTGGTCATCGAGTTTGTTCCGGAATACCCTTTTTGTCTTCTTCATCACTATCATCATAGGGCATCCAATTGATCTAAGGTGTTCATAGTAGAATATTTACATCCAAATATTTTGAGGTAACTAATATTTGGAGTACTTCATTTCTCATCTACACAACTTAACAAACTCATTGACGGCATCGCTTATATAAGCAAGAAAAAAATAGCCCAAGTGTAAAAACATGTCTCAATCATCAATCACAAAATATCTTGCAAAAGAGCATAGTAGGAATAGACTATATATATATATATATAGACCATGAAGCAAGAAACACATACTATGCATTTAGAAGATCATCAAGAGTCTAATAAATCATGCAAGTTCAAATTAGCTTAAGAAAGCTATAAAAGGTCTCTTTTGAAATTTGAAAATCCGATAGCATATAATTGAGACCTCATTTAAAAGAAGTATTTGAACAAAAGTTGACAAAGCAAATATGTGCAATCAAATATCGAATAGTGCCTTTCAAAAAAAATCTAAAAATCCTCTTAATGGCACTTGTATGAAATACTATAAAAAACAAGCACATAGGCACATGGCAATACATATATCGAGTCTATAAGAGTAAGAATAACACAAGTAAATGTACCTCGATAATTTATGCCTTTCTTGACAAATAATGACGTAAATGGCCATTTGTGAAAATATGTAAATCCTACACAATACTTAAAACAAATCTAGCACAAATCATAATGATAAAAGTGTAGGCTAAGAGATATCGCAAGTAAGCTCATGCCATAAAAATCCATAGGAGATGATAACACACTCTAGTCTAAAAAAATGCACAAGAGTTTTAAAAACATCATATAAGATCTTCTTTTTCAAAAATATTTTAAAAGCACAAATATATACTGAAGACCTTAATTAAAAAAAATAAATACTTGAAAACTCATTTGCAATATAGGCACAAATAAAAACATGCATACTAACTAGATAAAATGCATATTTTAAATGGGGAGATACGGTTTACCAATTACGCCGTTTCCATGGGTTGTGTCGTTCCCATTGTTGATGATATCTTCCCCATGAGAAGTCACTTCGTTGATGATGGTTTCTTTGATCACTCCATTTCCAAGGTTTGTTACCTTCCCATTGTTGATGGTCTCTTCTTCCTTGGAAATCATCTTGTTGATGATGTCTTTGCCGTTTCCAAGGATTATGTTCTTCCCATTTGTATCCTCTTCTTGGAAATTTGCTTTGTTGAGAATAGTTTCTCCTTCTTCGATCAAATGAAATGGTCATTTGATGTTTTCTTGGCGGTAATAATTTTCTTCGATTATTATTTCGCCGGGTACCTAATACAACATTATTTTGTGGTACCCTCAAGTGCTTGGGTCCTTTAGGATTAGTCTTGAGACTTTTAGGTCTCCAACAATAATTAGAGCTATTTCTAGCCCGACAAGTATTTACCGTATGACCCTTTTTACCACAATAAAAGCATGTAATAATTCTAGGAGCATAATGACCAATGTGCTTAGAGACTTGATTCTTTTTCATGTGATTGACACCTTTAGGCTTATGATCAAGTTCTAGTTTCGATTTATCACAACAATCAACAATATCGGTCATCTTATAGGTACTCAAGTTGGATTTAGATAAATCATTTTTCAAGCAAATTATATCCTCAACAAGAGTACTATTATCTTTCTCAAGGTTTCTAACCTTATCAAGAGTGGTGGTGTGAGCACATGATAGTGATTCATAGGAAGTAAATAAACTATCCTTATCATTTTTCAAAATAATGAATTCCTTTTTCAAATTTTTGTATTTAACAAGTAAGTTTTGGAATTCATCTTGTAGCTCATCATAATCATTTTGCAAATCACTATATTCATTTTGCAATTCATTGTCATAAGAAGTAGAGGTTTAGAACTTACCTCGTTTTCTTCTTCGATGCCCATGAGGCATTGTTCAACTTGTTCATCATGGGAGGTTGTAGAAGGCTTATCCCATGTTGTTGGATTTGATGTTGTATCCGTTTGTGAAGTAGATGCTTTTGAGTTGCTCCTTTCATTTGCATATACTTCATAGATGGCTTCTAATTTTTGCCATACTTCATGTGCCGATCGAATACCTACAACATGACCAAATTCCAAAGTGGTAAGTGAACAATGTAATATATTAAGAGCTTTACCATTTAAGGAGATGATTTTCTTCTCTTCATCATTGAGCTTTTTGAAGCCTTTTGAGGTGTGTGGTGTATCTTTCATCGAAATGGATTCTCCATTAATGACAGTGTTCCAAAAGTCGAACCCGCAACCTTGTAAATAGCATTCCATTCTTTCTTTCCAAAAAATAAAATTTTTGGAATCAAACCGAGGTGGCTTGGTGGTGGAGGTGCCGGAAAGATGAGCTTCGTTCGTAGCCGACGATCGTTTCTCTTCACTCGCAATGTGAAACGAGCTTGCCAAAGAGTTTGGCTCTGATACCACTTGTAAGTCCAAGCGGCTACGATAATCTAGAGGGGGGGTGAATAGATTATCTCCATCTTTTCGATTTCGCCCTCTTTTTCCAACCGAATGCTCAAGGATAATAACAAAGGTGCGGAATGTAAACAACACACGTCGATTTAAAAAGGTTCAACCCACCTAGGGCCTAATCCTCTACCACCCCAAAGATATCCGGGATGGATTTCGAAAAGAGAAAAAGATTTTATTAATAATTACCAAAATTATTACAACAAAATCTTACACCAACACCTTGAAGAGCACCACACTCTTCTTCAACACCACCTTTGAGATTACCACAATCTCACTTGAAGATTACCACAATCTCCAAACGGCACCTTGTGAAGATTACCACAATCTTCACCCTTGAAGAGCACCACACTCTTCAACACCTCAACAAGAAGATTTCCACAATCTTCTTACACCTAACACCTAGTTCACCCAAGTGTGTTCTTACCACAAGAACACTCACAAGGATATCTTGTGTTTGAATGACGATCACAAATTCAAGATTACAACTCGATAATGAATAATACAATTGAGTGCAAGTGTAATCAAGAATAGCCTAGACCTCAAGAATGTGAAAGTGAATAGCTAGGCAAATTACAACAAGAAATAAGACAATGTAAGAACAAGTGTATTCTTGAGTGTATCTTGTTGTGTTGTATCTCAATTGTTGTATTGGTTGCTCCAAAACTTCCTCTATTTATAGGAGATGATTGATACTTGATAGGCTCCTCTTGAAATCTGATTTCTACAAAACAATTGCAATTAAAATCAAGATTATAGCTGTTAGAAATCAATTCCACAATTTAAGGAAAAGTTGTCTGTTTGCACGCACAACGGTTACATTTTTTTGTCAAACTTAAGATGCGACGGTCACAAGACAAATAGACGTTTGAAAATGAGAAAGCACATTTACACAGGCGGCCGGTCGGCCGACGGGGGTTCGGCCGGTCGACCCCATGCGCAGGCCGGCCGAGCAAGACCAAAAACGAGTCCAGAAGCTCTGTTTGAAATTGCTCCCGTGCACGGTCGACCCGGTCGACCTCCACCGGCGACGCCCGTCGACCGGTCGACCACCGGTCTACCACCCTGTTGACCGGTCAACCAGCCTTTTTTCAAAGAAATAGCTTATTCACTGTTTTTCACAACTTTTAGGTACGGGATGCCCTATAGGATGACCGATTGGCCTCAAAACAAAAGTGTTGTCCAATTTTATATCGAAAATAAACTTCAAGAAATACTCCGAAAAATAGTAAAAATATTTTAGACCGATCGGGAGTATTAGGACAACATTTTAGAAACATTGTTTTGGTGTAAAAATACATTGACAGAAAATCATTAAAAGTGTTGTCCAGTTTTGTCGGAAATAAAACTTGAAGAAATACTCCGGAAAATATTAAAACCATTTTAAATCATTTAGGAGTATCTGGACAACCTTTAAAACCATTGTTTTGGTGTAAAATCAAAATCATCAAAATCATGATAAAACCATTTATCAAACACTTCGTAGGTGACGAGGATATTATCTGTAATGAAGCGTCCCGGGACAAAAGCATATTGGGATCCTGAGATAAGTGTGGGGAGAATAGTACGGATGCGAAGGGCAAGATTTTTTGAAGCGATTTTATAAGTGACGTTGCAAAGACTAATGGGGTGGAATTGTGAGATAGAGGAAGGGTGTTTGACTTTGGGTATGAGAACAATGTGAGTATAATTATAGACAGGAATGAGGGAATTGTGATTAAGGAAATGTAAAAACAGATTGCAGATATCATCTCTAACAATATGCCAATTTTTTTGGAAAAAGACAGGGCTCATACCATCGGGGCTGGGCAATTTGAATGGATGCATATGTTTGAGAGCTCGGGATACCTCATCGCCAATGAAGAGCTGAACCAAGGTTTCCGCCATTTCCTTCGTTACCTTAGGTCTAATTCTCTGCAACGTCTGTTCAATGCCATTCTCATTGCGGAGCGAGTTTATCGTGTTTATTTCCTATCTAGCTGTAGCAAAGTTACCCACTCAGCAAACTCAACTGAGTTGTTGATAGTATAACTTAGCTGTGTCAGCTAACACTTAACTTTTAGATGATTTGGTTTTTAACAGCCGAAGACTTAACACCTTTTGTTAATTTTAAGCTTGTTTTTAATACTTGTTTTAGTACTTGTTATTATCAGTTGGATAGCAATATAACTTATCAACAGATATGAAAATATAAGAAAGAAAGTAAATGCTGAAAGTAAATGACTCAAGCAAATTTATAGTGGTTCGAGGATATGGTAATTCCTCTAATCCACTCTTCTCCAACTCTTGGAGGGATCCACTAGGTAACAGATCAAGTTACAAAGTAGTTCTCAGTCTAGAGACAGCCTTCACCCCACAGCTGGCTTCTCCTGCGAATCAACTTCTTCACAAGATAGTTGTCTTGCTACTTCAGCTCCCTTCAAGTCTTTGGAATTGATCACACAGTCTTCCAACAAACTTGAAACTTCTGGTTCAATCTTGAACCTTTCTACTGCTCCTTCAACTTGGAGAGTAGACCCCTTTTTCTTATTGAAACTTTTCCTCTTCAACTGGTTGAAGTAATCTTTCCTTCCCAGTGTGTGTTGGATCGAGTTCCTTCGAGTTTTAGGCTTGAGAAATTCTTTGATAAGCTTTGAAAATATTGCAGGTTATGCTTGCTTGAATATTGCTTGATTCGTTCGTGCTTGGTTCAGGTCACCTTTTCTCAAAATGCTTCTTCAGCCTTTTATAGTGCTCATTTGAAAATTTGCCCGTTGAAGAGAGATGCTATTTTCAAATGACACTTCTTGTTCATTGACTTGTATTTTCTTGGTCTGCAACATTTGTGATGTTGACCCTTCCTCGTATCAAATGGCTCTGCAGCTTTACAGGGTCTGACACATGCTACAATGTTTCTCATTGGTTTATTCATTTTGCATGTTTCTGGGCCAAACACTTTAAGAGCTGGCAGCTTGGACTTATTACTATATTGAGTAATATCCTTGAGTTTCTTCCAGCGGATCAATGTCAGTTGTCTTGACTTGACTGCTGCCTTTACCCTTTTGACTTGAGTCTACTCCAATCATGAGAATGACTCAACTGTCACTTATTAGCCTTGACTCCTTTTACTGACTTGACTGACACTTCCTCATACTTCACACAGATGTTCCTCAGTTGGCTCTCCTTCAGTCGAGTCCTTATCTTCCATCTTGGTCATACTCAGCTGACACACAACGGAATCTTCATTCTAGTCTGCAGTTGACTTCTTGCATTCTTCGACAAAACTGACTCCACCCAGCTCTTTCAGTCCTATCTATTACATTATAGAATTACAAGAAAAATAGGGTGTCAACTTTTTAGTCTAAGTTTTACATGGTATCATCAAAATCTTACAAATAAATTTCCTAACAATTTTCCCCTTTTGATGATGCCAAAACTTAAATAAAATAAACAGCAAACACAAGCACTGCAGTAACAAAGAATGTATGTTTTTAAATAATCAATTTTATTGATCATCGCATTCTTCTCCTTTACAAAGCTGTTTACAAAATGTATCAAAGCCTATAAAAATATTGCATTACAACATGTATCAGAGCTAAGTTACAACTGGTATTAGAGCAAAAATTACAAAGAAGGTAACAGAGCTAACAACTAACATATACTTAAAGCTGTGTATTTACAATAAAGTAAAATACATAAAGGGGTTGCAGTCATCTTCAACGCCTTGGTTGTTTCCTTTTTCTCTCTTCGTCTTCAGCTCTCCTTCTATCCTCATCTGATCTTCTCTTTTTCCTTTCTTCTTCTTCATCCCTCTTGTTCTTCTCATAGGCTCGCCTTGCAGTAGGGTTTTCCCTACACTGCCTTTCCTCCCATTCGTGATTTGCCTATTCATTTTTAGCTTCTTGCCTCCTCACAGCTTCTTCATTCTTGCTTGACTTCCAAATTTGCAAGATGTTCATAGCCAGTCCAGTAAGTGATCCTTTTCTTCTGCGGATCAATATACTTGATGTCCTGAGGATTTGGCTGCAGTCGAGAGCCTCTGCCTCTTCCACTGCCACCTGATCTTCCTCTTCCTGGCTCAGCTCCTCCTCTGGGAGTGTGCTGTACTGGAGCTTTTGCTTTTACAGCTGAGTCCTGCTAGAACTCTGCTGCACATCAGCTATGTTAACCACATCGAGACCCTTTTCCCAAGTACATGTCCCAGGCTTGCGGTAGAGTCATATCTCTGAAGTAGCCTTCTGCCTCTAGAGTTTGAAACTCCTTTAGGGATCTGGGTTCAGACCCTGCATCAGGCTCTTGGGGGCTTGATCATAGGGAAATCCTTTCCAGCTGGAGGACCATCATATTGCGTCCTTATATCTGAATCTGTGCAGAATGCTTCTCAGCCACCTTTTCGATCTCAACTTTGATGGATTTCCTTGATTCTTTCACTGCCAACTCAGCTTTCTGTTCCACTGATAGCTCTTTTGGTAGCTTGCTGAGAAGTGAAGCTGTAATCTCTCCTTGCTGAGGAGTCTGGGCATACATAAGCTTCAAGGGGGTTTTTTCGAGCTTTCTTCCCCCTTAGCTTGTACTTCCTTCTTTTCCACCTTATGACTCTCTTTGCTTTCATTCAGTTCCTTCAAGGCCTCATCTTCCCCCTTTTTGGCATCATCACCAAATGAAAGGGTCAGGCCAGGGAACAATCCACTGAGAATGAAGTCAAGTCGGTTGTTCATAGAAATTTGCTTTCATCTGCTTTGGAGTAGGCTGTTCTAAATTCGGATCACGTAGCCTTTGACTCAACTGCCATTAATTTCATTTCTGTCTGGAGAACACTGAACTGCTGGTTCATGTTGGCCTCCAGTCTTGCAATTTCGCTCTTTTATTGCAGCTTAAGTACTCCATGTCCGACTTGTGGGATTCTTCTATTCTCACCATATATCCTTTTGCCTCTGCTGAAACTGTATATTCCACACTCCAAACAAGCAACTCTGCAAAGAGTGACTTAAATTAATGGACTTACTCTAATCTCATAGCAGTTGTCTGAGCAGCCCATTCTTGGATTCGAAGGACAACACCACGAATATCCCCGTTGATACTTGCATCACGGTTGTCCAGCCTTAGGTCTAATGATGCTAAGTCATGTTCCATTTTCTTAATTTCTTCGCAAATGGATTTAAACGCCTTACAAAAGTCGGCTGTAGACACGGACTTTTCCTCAGGCCAAACAACATCGAAATTGAAACCTATAGGCATTATCGTTGATTCAACTGGGACACTAGGCTCTACTTCCACAGTGTACTTGGCTTGCCTTCTAGTAGACTCGGCATCCAGAGGTGGCAACTCTGCTTCAAAATGGAATATCTCTTCAAACATGTTATCTGGGATGAGAGGGATTCCCGTAGGTCCAACTTGTGGAGCCTTTCCCTTCTCCCTTTAAGTGGAGTCAGCTTGACTTGCCTCAGTTGTACCAACTTCGGCGGCATTGGGAGGTATTGTCTTAGCCGCTCACGGGATCGGGTTTCTGCTTGAGCGATTGTGTTAGCTGCTCACCGATCGACCCTCAGCTGTCTTACCACTTCCTCGGTATCAGTTTGTGTTTCCTTTTGAGTTGATTGGTCTTCAGCTGTTTTATCAGCGTCATCGGAGTGTGATGTAGCCATTGGGGTTGGCTCATCATCGAATACGAACCTCATTGGAGCTGTTTTATCACTAATAGTACTTCGAGAGTCTTGAGCATCCTCATCCTTGTCCTTGGCAGATTCATCAATAGGTGTGGACTCGACTGCATTGTCGGATTCCAAAAATTATGTGTCAATGTTTTCCTGGGAATCACAGAGAGCGCTGATTTTGGCTTCTTCATCAGCCGTCTCTAAATGCGGAATATGCTCTTTCTCAACTTCTTTACCTAAGGAAGTCTCAACCTCCTTTAGGCCTTCATTACCCCTAGCAGTCTCAACCGATGTAGGGCCTTCAACATCCTTATGTGCAGTCTCAACTGCAGTAGGGTCTTGGACAGTTTTCCCTTTAGCAGACTCAACTACCTTGGGGTCTTTGGTGGCATCCGTTGGAGTCTCAACTCCTAAGATTGCACTTTTATGGCCAGGAGTATCAACTTACATGGCCTCCATTCCATCCTTTGCCTTAGCTACATCATCAGCGTCATCGGCCTTCAGTGTAAAATAGGTTTCAGCTGAGACAATCTCAACCATCCGAGCTTCGTCAACTTCACTCTATTGATCCATTGATTTCTCACCTTCGCCTTTCATAGTTTGGTCTCCCACAGTGTCCTCCGACCTAGCTGTGGTGGAGAGAGCTTCCCCCTCAGCTGGCGCACCAACTAAGTTAATGGTTGTGGGGTTACTCTGCTCCTGAGACTCGAATATTTTTCCTTTTGAGTAATCAACCGGCAGGTGTCTCAACACCGTCAGGGTTTGGCTTGACTAGGGTGCCCATTTCGTCTCCTTCCCTAGCTTCATCGCCGGTCCCCTGAGAGCCATTTTCATAATGAACAGGGGATATGGTAGCAGCGATCTTCTACGCCACATCCAAGGGGTTAGAGCTAGGAGAGAGGTTAGAAGATTCTCTCGGACCCTCTTGCAAATGTTGTTTGTGCATGGCTTTTGATTCTTTGATGGCCTGATGGAACTTGGCCTTATCAACTGCTTCAGCAGGATCGATCTCTTCTAGGTTACAACTGTCAGTCGATTCCATGTGATGCTCATGATCTCTAGTGAACATGCACATTTTTTATTTTTCAAGAGCTTTGGCTTTCTCCAAAGCTTTCTATTTTTCAGCTTTTTTGATAACACAGAGGGCATCCATGCAGAATTTCTCATTGAGGGCATAGTGAACAGAGACGTTTCCTAGGAAGCTTAGGAGCTCCTCCTCTTCTTAGATGTACTCTGGGTGCTCAAATTGCTATCGGGAAGTCCAGCTTCCATCTTCTCCAATCCCTCAATCTCTACTGAATATCCGAGTAGACTGGAGAGTACATTATCACGTCATCATCATCTCCATCTTCCGGAATTGTACCAAGTGGAGCTTGCTCCTCCTCGGGTATATTGGCATCGGTCTGAGGGGACGAGACAACTCTTTCATCAAGAGTCTCAGCTGTCTCAGCTCTTTGCTTCTCCACAATTGTCTCACGAGCAGTTGGGTCTTCTATATTCTGCTGATCGACATCAGCAGTTTTTGGTGCATCCTTGGTGGCTACCTCTCCACCAACTTTCTCTTGAGACTGCTCTTCTTGAGCATCAACAGTCTCTGCGGGCTTTTCTGGCTGAGTGGCGGACTCAGCCTTTTCAAGCTCAGACTTCTTAAAAAGTCTTCTCCTATTGGTTCTAACAAGAGGAACAACATCCTCTTCAGTTTCTTCACTGGTGGCTTTTGGCTCCACCATCTTTATCTTTTTCGCAACAGCTGGCTTGCGAGACATAGTTGTGCGCTTCTTCTTCATAATGGAGAAGGTATAGGCAAATCATTCTCGGTCTCGGTTGTGGGGGCAAGGGATTCTGGGTCGGCTGCTGGGGAAGGTGCTTGTGGCTCGGCTGTAGGGGCAGAAGCCTTCTTGGACTTGGCTACAGGGGCATGTGCTTGCTTCTGCATCAACTCTCTTCTTCTGAATAGGCTTGGGGAGAGAGTGGAGCGATTCTTGTTGTGTCTTGATGGGTCACCGACTCACCCTCACTCGTGTCAGCTTTCCTGGCATGCGCCTTCCCCTGAGCTCCAGAAAGGTTTGCCTTGAACATCTTCTTGTTCACATAGAATGGCTTTCCATGGCGCAGGGCAATTCCTTTCACCTTCATCAAATGGCCAATCACCACGCCATACCCCAATGAGCATCCGAAAGTCCCATCTTCCTTGATGGACTTATTGATCACGTTTTGGCATATACGGCTGAAGACAAATTCAGCCCAGTTAATCTTCTTTTCTTCCATGATCGTAACCATCACCACCAGCTTAGTCCTAGACAACTGGTTAAACCTTCCAAATTTCATATCCACACACTTGGACACGATGTCCATCATTTTGTGGTAATCTTCCTTGATCAACTTCTTCTTGGTTGTATAAACAACCTTCGCAGCTGACTTAGACTTGGCTATTTTTTTCCAAGCCGCAACAATGTTGACATCCTTCTCAGTGATCTCCTTCAGCCCATCAGTAGACAGCTTACAATGCCCAGCAAGGTCCGCAGCAGTGATCTTGATAGCCTTGATGTGAATAGATGAGCGAATCTCATCATCATGCACTTCTGCATTTACATAGAACATCACGACCTCCTCTAGATATGTGTGAGAGAACTCCATGGTGACAAAGTCCTTCAAACTAGACTTCTCGAGTTTCTCAGTGATCTTCTTCACTAGGGCTTCATCAGCACCCCGTTTCACCATCCCCTTGAAGTCCACTGTCAATCCTGAGTAGATCTTCTCAAATAACTTAACGAAATCATAAGTTGCTCCCATTTTCAGAGAAAATAACCGGTGAAAAATGTGAAATATTGATCTTAGAAAGTATGGTTTTCGAACTTTTGCAGAGATTTTTCTTGCTTGTTGAAGATGAGAGAGTTTTTGTGAGGAGAGAGAAAGTGTGTTTTCGGCTTATATTGGACTTGAAATGATGGTTTTTGGAATTTGAAAAACTTGATCAAAATTGACGGTCCGGATTTAATCTTCAAAACCGCATTAATTTCCCCGCATTAAATACAACAACATTTATATCTAATCATATGTTTTACCGTGCAACTTTTGTATTGACAATCATAATTACGCTGACGTCATCTCTAAAAATATTCCCGCTCGCATAAAGCGACTGTGTTTTTATCACTTAGCTCATAAATAACTCAGCTATTATCCAAAAGTGACTTAAATCTACTTCTCTCTTTACATTAGATCACTCAGCTGTCAGCTATTCGATACAACATATTTTCCCATCTAGGCTGTTTCACTTGGCTGAATTGTGAAACTTGCTCATTTTTCATTCTCTCTTCTTTTGTCTCTGCTGATTGAATATTTTGAGTATCCTAACTCAGCTCAATTAACCCTAGCTCATTCATAGGCTCTTAAAATCTACCTTCTCATAAGGGCTTTTGTGAATATGTCAGCTAACTGCTTATCAGTTGAGATGTATTCCAAAGTGATGTCTTTCTTTTCAACATGATCTCTTATAAAATGATATCTAACATCAATGTGCTTTGTTCTTGAGTGCAACACTGGATTTTGAGTGATTGCAATAGCACTAGTGTTATCACACATAATTGGAATCTCTCTTTCTTCAATATCATAGTCTCTCAGTTCTTGTCTAATCCATAAGACTTGGGCTACAATTACAGCTTATGTAATTATGTATTCTCGCTTCACCGTAGATGTAGCTATTAAATTTTGTTTCTTACTGAACCAAGAAACTAAGGGTGTGATTGGTTGTGATAAATTTTTCAAAATTTTCATTTTTGAGAGAAATGTTTTTAGAGAGTGTGATTGTTTGTGAAATAAGTGAGTTTTTTTAAAAAAACAAATCTCATTTCTTTCTAAAATTAATTCATTTTTAACTTTCATTTTCACACTTTCCAATACCTAACTATACTATTTATTTCTCTCTCCTCCTCTTGTTCATATAAATAATTTCGGTAATTTCTTTAATTTATCAAATTATTATTTTTCTCTTAATCTTGATAACAAAAGGCATAAGATGAGATCCATGTTACTTATTTTTGGTTCAATTTTTATTTTTTATTCATTTTTTTACATTATGTTTTACATTATTATTTTCACAAAAAATTTCACATACAATCAATATCTCTAAAAGATTCCCCATCACATCAACACAATTATTATTTTTTCTCTATCCCTTCTACTTTTACTTTAAAAAAAATTCACTACTATTCACTCAGAAAATGAAAAGGGACGGAACGAAAGCACAACCAATCACAACCTAATCTGTTTCCAAACATTTGACATGTACCTGAAGTACTCTTCCTGTCAACTCTACATCCTGCATAATCAAAGTTTGAGTATCCTACAAGCTTGAATTCTCCTTCCTTTGGATACCATAAGCCGACTTCTTTGCATCCCTACAAATATATTAGGATTCTCTTAAATGCAGTCATGTGACTCTCTTTTGGTGTCGATTGAAATCTAGAACATACACCTACAACGCAAAGGTGATGTCTGGCCTGCTTGTTGTTAAATAGAGCAAAGATCCAATGAGGGCTCTATATCTAGTTTGATCAACAAGTTTTGCCATCTGCATCTATGTCCATTTTGATTGATGTATTCATAGGAATCTTCACTGATGACTTCTCTTCCATGCCAATTTTTTTCATTAAATCTCTGGTATACTTGGTTTGGCTTATGAAGGTTACATCCTTCAATTGCTTGACTAGAAGTCCTAAGAAGAAGGTCAGCTCTCCCATCATGCTCATCTCAAATTTTCCTTGCATGAGGTTTGAGAACTTGTCACACAACTTTTTATTTTGTGGATCCAAAGATGATATCATCTACATAGATTTGAACAAGTAGTATACTCTCTCCATCTTGAATCATGAAGAGTGTTCTGTCAACCTTGTCTTTGGTGAATCCATTGTCAATTAGAAACTGAGACAATGTATCATATCATGCTCTTGGTGCTTGTTTCAATTCATACAATGCCTTCTTGAGCTTGTAGACCTTATCTCCAATAGTTTTCTGCTCAAAACCTGGAGGTTGTTCAACATAGACTTCTTCTTCTAACAATCCATTCAAAAATGCACTCTTCACATCCATTTGATATACAGTGAAGTTCTTATGTGCAACATAAGCAAGAAACATCTTTATTGCTTCCAATCTGGCAACGGGAGTAAAGGTTTCATCAAAATCTATACCTTCTTATTGGCAGTACCTTTTGGCTACCAATCTTACTTTTTTTCTGACAACAAATCCTTCCTTATACATCTTGTTTCTGAATACCCACTTAGTACCAATAACATTTCGGTGGGTTGGCCTTTGAACTAATTCCCATACTTTGTTTCTTTCAAACTGATTCAACTCTTCTTGCATGACCTGAATCCAATGTGTGTCTTCCGATGCTTGAGACACATCTTTTAGGCTTTATTTGGGAAATGAAACAAGTGAACATTAATTCATGTTGTGCTTTGGATCTGGTTCTTATACCATCTCTAGCATCTCCAATGATTAACTCAGGTGGACGGTCTCTCAGCCATCTCACATCAGGTTGGAGTAAGTATGCTGGATTCAGCCGTCTTGCAGCTAAGTTATCTTGAACAACTTCTTCATCATCATTCAGCTGCAGACCTTCTATCTATCTTTGAGATTCATCTATCTCATCATCATCAGGGTTGAGTGCTCTCACTTCTGCTTCAACATAAGGACTCTTTTGCATAGTTGGTTGATTCTACTTATCATCTAACTCATCAATGTCTTCTCCATTCACATTTGGTTCATCAAACACACATGTATAGACTCTTCTGTAACCATAGTCCTCTTGTTTAGCACTCTATAGGCTTTACTCTCAGTTGGGTATCCCAAAAAGATACATTCATCAGCTTTAGCATCAAAAGCCTTCAGATTGTCCTTGCCATTGTTGTGGATGAAGCATTTACATCCAAATATCTTGAAATATCCAACATTTGGCTTTCTCCCTGTCCAAATCTCATAGGGAGTCTTGGTTAATAGCCTGTTAATCATGCATCTATTATGAGTATAGCATGTTGTATTTATGGCTTCAGCCCAAAATCTCTTAGGCTATCCAGCTTCAGCTAACATTGTCCTTGCAGCTTCCTTGAGAATTATGTTCTTTTTTTTTTCAGCCACTCCATTCTGATGTGGAAGCCTTGCTACTGATAACTCATGAGCAATACTATTTTCAACACAATACTGAGTTATAATCTCATTGACAAACTCAGTTCCCCTGTCAGACCTTATATTTATAATGGTTTGACCCTTTTCATTTTGAACTCTTCTCATCAGCTGAGGTAACTTCTGCATTGTTTCCTTCTTTTTACACATGAAGATTATCCATGTATATCTTGAATAATCATCCACCACCACTAAGGTGTATTTCTTCCCACTGATGTTAGCTGGCTCAACAGGACCAAATAAATCCATATGCAACAGATGTAATATCCTGGTTGGAGAAGGACTTGGCTTGTCCTTGAATGATGATTTGGTTTGCTTCCTATCTGCATACATCACATATACTTTCTTTCTTGTACACTGAGTCAGACAATCCTTTCACAAGATGACTCCTTGCAAGCTTGTTGATTGTCTTGAAATTTAGGTGACTCAGCTTCTTATGCCTCAACCAACTGGATTCGATTATACTCCTTGCTAGCAGACATGTGTTTGGCTTAGCAGTAGACTAATTAGATTCAACATCCTTGATCTGGTATATTCTTTTGTCTTATTCCTTGCAACACAATCTCATTAGATTCAACATCCTTGATCTGGTATATCCCCATGTTGAATCCCACATTATAGCCTTTGTCACAGAGTTGGCTGATGCTTAACAGGTTGAAGTTGAGGCCTTCACATATGCAACATCTGTGATCTCCAATCCATTATTCTTGATGGATCATGTGCCTTCGATCTCCCCTGGAGCTTTATTTCCTCCAAATATGACTTTTGCACATTTGATCTCCTTGAATATTGACAGATTTCATTTCTTTCCTGTCATATGTATAGAACAACCACTATCCATGTACCAGGTTCCTTGGCACTCAACTGTTCCTTGAACCTACAATCAAGGAAATAAGTTTTTAGGTACCCATACTTGCATGGGTCTTGAAGGGTTAGTTCTATAAGATGCTCCAACCAACCTATATCCAGATGATCTGACTCTAAGAGGTTGCCATCTATCAGTACCATAATCATAATGCACATTAGCAAATTGCTTGGGGGTTTTAGGATCATACAACTGTCTCTTTTGTCTGTATGCCTGTGTATTTGTTTTAGCAACTCATTTCTTGGGATAGTTGTGGAATTTCTGGGTGTAGTGCTTAGGTGCATAAATGTGCTGATAATGATAGAATTTGTGCCTTACTTACGTGAAACAGAACAGATTCTTAAGCTGTTGGGTGTTAATGTTGTAACACTGAACCAACCAACACAAGTACACAACGGAATAAAAATAACACGGAGATTTTTAACGTGCTTAGATTCCTCAATCTTAATGCACGAGGCCACGCCCAAAGAAGAAACAATCCAATATCAGAGAACAAAGAGTTATTACAAATACGACTGGATTTACGAAAAGCATAAGCAATCCCTCTTTATCTAATACACCAACACTCGTATAAAACTAATATTCAAATCGATTCTTCAGAACACTCAACCTTGTTGGAATCCCTCCAACTTCAAATCCCTTGAACGGTCAAGTCGATCCACACCGTAGATCTTTACCTTCTTCTCCCGAAGAATAAGAGTATGTAGTAACATGATTTCTTGAAGAAGTGCAAAATAAAGCTTGAATATGCTTATGCTCGATAGCTTCTGTAACACAAATTTTTTATTGTCCAAATTAAACAAACAAGAAAAATAATAATACAAATTGAATTTATATAAATCAAAAATATCGAAAGGTTACAATCTCTAGAAATCATCTTATTCTTTTCTTCAAAAAATATAATATCTGGAATTTGAGAATTTGGAGATGAAAAATTCAGTTTGATCTTCTCCAAACTTGAACTTGAACGTTAATTCGAGGGCTTGAAAGCTTAATCCCGAATCAAACGTGATATATTTGATGATATTTAACTTGGATATGAGAACTTCTTGGTGGAATTGACCTTTTGATCTTCCTCCAACATGAATTTGACTTCAATAACATTAACTCGAGGGCTTGAAATCTTATTCTCGAATCAAACGCCGTGATTTGAGTGGACTTCGCGATGAACGCCTTGGATTTGGCCTTCAACACCGTGGATCTCCTTGAATTTGTTCTTCTTGGCTTGAGAGAATTTCCTCCACCGCCTTCTTGCTTGGATTTCTTCTCTTTGAATTGTGATTTAATTCCTTGAGAATGACCCCTATTTATACTTATGGGAGAGGGGTCTTTGGATAACTCACGTGGTGAGGACTATAATTTGATTGGTCCTTCAAGATTTAATATTATTTCTTTAATCACAAATAGTGATTCAAAAGAAATAATAATAAATCAAGATAAATCTTGATTTATAATAATTTGACATTTGGCAATCTTTAATTGGCCAACAAATATATATTAAAAATATCAATAAATTAACTATTTAATTTAGGAATTAAATTTAATTAATTTCCCAAATATAAATAAGAAATATAAAATTGATATTTAATATATAATTTCACATGTGTTATCATTTGATTGGTGCAAATTTAATTTGTCTACAAATGCCCCCTCGAGACTTGTTCACGGACGATATTATCTTGTAGTGAATAAGTCACGACAATATTCGGAATTGAATTTCAAAAAACTTATTTGAATTTTATGCTCAAAGAATTGAAAATTTGAACCTATCAAAATTATTGGCCCTCAATCGTTCAATTTGGCGGGCCACGCAAGCATCATACATATTTGGAAATGCAGCCCACAACTTCTAAATTCCTGGCCATGTGTTTGTAACTTTGCAACTTATATCATCTTCTTCCAAATATGGGTTTCGAGCTTTCAAGCTCAAATCTGTTGCACGGCCCAATCTCATCAATCCTTTCCCAAATCTAATTGGTTGTTTATCCAATGAATCCTTTTTATATCAGGAAAAGCATTCTTCATTAGTTTATATGTGTGCTATTCATAAGAGAACAAACATATTCCTAATCAAACTAAGATTCTCCTCAGCGGCTATAAAAGAGACGTATGGGTGCTTTATATTTTCCACACCGCAGACGAGAGGAATCACTTGCAACTTGCCGCAGCTGCCTTGGTCTATTGCTTCATCTTCGTTCATCTGTTCTCCTCGAATGGTAAGACTTTTAGATTTTATTTAGTTCACAGCAAATTGCTTCGAATCGACTTTTGATCATTTTTTTTGTTGTTACTTGTTGTTCAATTAAGGTGAAATTTTAAAGGCATTCTTCTTCGCCCGGCGTACAACACTTGATTATTCTTGATGACGAGAGTCAATCCAATAAAAGAGTACCATCTTGGCAATTCATGATCCACATATCGGTCGATATGCAAAGTTGTGGCCAAAGTTGACGAATCAACTTCACTTAAGGGAATGATCTCGTGAGATTCCACCAATCAATGAATCCGAGCAGTGGTCTTTGCAAGCAACTTATCATTAGCAATCGGAGGAGCCAACTTCCTTGCTAATTTTGAGGCGTCGTACCATCAGAGGCAAAGCCACGTAGGGAGATGCCAAGGTGTGTGTATTGCAAATGACTTGCCACCATCAACAGACTCGCCACGCGGGGAAAGGCCGTAAAGGATGTGGATTTCACTAGCAAGCATCATTCAAAATTAAGCTAAGCAGATAGACGCCATGTGGAAGCAACTCGTCGAAGTGGACAAAATCCATGTAGATCTCGAGCAACTCGTCGAAGTATGGAGGATCCATGCAGGTCTCGAAAACAACCAATCTAGGTAGGGAGCATCCATGTAGGTCTCGAAAGCAATTTGTCGAAGCGTGGAGATGTCTTCAAGGATGTAAAATTCGCAAGTAAGCATCATTCAATACCAAGCCAAGCGAAGAGGCGCCATGTAGATCTCGCATGCATCCCGCCAAGTGGAGAAACACCATCATGGATGTGAATTTTGCAAATAACTTGTCACCTCCGAAGGACTAGCCAAGTGGAGAAATGCCATGAAGGATATAGATTTTGCAAATGACTCGCCACCACCGATAGACTTGCCAGGAGGATAAATGCCATCGCCGCCATCAATGGACTTGCCATGTGGATAAACGCCATGAAGAATATGGATTTTGCAAATTACTCACCGCCACCGACGGTCTTGCCAAATGGAGAAACGCCATCGCCGCCATCAACGAACTTGCCAAGTGCAGAAACGCCATCAAGTATGTGGATTTGCAAATAACTCTTCGCCACCTACAGACTCGCCAGACGGGAGAAAGCCATCTAGGACGTAGATTTTGCAACCATCGAGGATGTGCTTTCGTTAAGCAAACGTCATTCAAGTTCAATCTAAATTGGGAGCGCCATGGAAATATCACAAGCAACTTGTTGCCAATGAAAAACTTGCCAAGCGGGGAGACATCATCAAGCAACTGGCCATCAACAATAGGCTCGCCAAGCGGGAGGCGTTGTCAAGTGTGTGGAACTCATTACCAATAATAGATTAGCCAAGCAAGGAGACATCATCAATGGTGTGGAATTAGCAAGCAACTCATCGTCGAGGATAGACTCGCCAAGTAAGGAGACTCCATCAAGGGCATGGAGTTCATAAGAAATTTATCAACAACCAGCACAAGAGTTGATTTCATGGCCACACCGTTGTATTATTGAAGGTCGGGCTAGTGAGCGAGAGAGAAGATGCCCCCAGCGAAGTGTCACAGGAAGGGACTAAAAAGATTCCCAAATCTTTAGAGCCACGAGGAGCCAATGTAGATGATATCGCGCACCACAACAAATAGGGAACATTGTTGAAGAGGTTCATTTCCTAACTCCCTTTTTGTTTCTGCAATGAACATAATTCATCTCAATCATATGACTGAACTTAGAAATTTCTAAGCTGCCTACGTACCCTAACAAAGAGATCAAGTCAAAATGTAGTTCATAAAATATATTTTTTGGAGTGCCATAAACAGTTTATACTCATGTGGGCCAGGAGTATAAATTTAATTTGAGATTTTTTGATAGTTTATACTCGTATCAAGGAGTACTCATATGAATTTCAAACATGCTGATAGTTTATACTCGTATCAATGACTCTTTGAGGTATATTGATAGTTTATACTCGTATCAAGGAGTACTCATTTGAGATATGTTGATAGTTTATACTCGTATCAAGGAGTCTTCATTTGAATTTGAGACATATTGATAGTTTATACTCGTATCAAGGAGTAATCGTTTGAATTTGAGATATATTGACAGTTTATACTCGTATCAAGGAGTAATCATTTGAATTTGAGATATATTGATAGTTTATACTTATATCAAGGAGTAATCATTTGAACTTGAGACATGTTGATAGTTTAAACTCGTATCAAGGAGTCTTGATTTGAATGTGAGATATATTGATAGTTTATACTCGTATCAAGGAGTAACCATTTGAATATGAGACGTTGATAGTTTATACTCGTATCAAGGAGTAAACATTTAAATTTGAGACATGTTGATAGTTTATACTCGTATCAAGGAGTAAACATTTGAGTTTGAGATGTGGACCTTTTATACTCATGTCAAGGAGTGTTATTGATAGTTTAAGCTCTTATCAAGGAGCATTTGGGCATATTCTATTTTGACGATTTTAGATGGTTTATGCTCGCATCTAGGAGCATTGAGAAGTTGAAAGTGGCTCCACTTCTTCTTCTTCATTGACATCATCACTGACATCACTCGGACATTTTTGTTGGTCAAAGTTCAAACATATTTCAATGGAATGTGCTCGAGTTGCTAACTCTTCAAAAGTTTTTGGCTTAATTGCTTGAAGTATGTAGCATAGGCTCCAATGCATTCCTTGGATGCACATTTCAATTGATGAGGCCTCTGACAATTGATCTTTGCAGTTGAGGCTTAAGTCCCTCCAACGATTGATGTAGTCAATGACGAACTCTTCCCTCCACTGGCGTGAATTTGATAGTTCAATCATGCTAACAGTTCGTCGTGTGCTATAGAAACGGTTGAGAAACTCTTGTTCTAACTGCTCCCAAGTATCAATTGAATTTGCCCCCAAGTCGGTGTACCAATCAAATGCACTTTACTTCAAGGATCGGACGAATTGCTTCACTAAGTGATCTCCATAAGTTCCAACATCATTGCACGTTTCAATGAAGTGAGCCACATGCTGTTTTGGATTGCCATTGCCATCAAATTGTTGGAACTTCGGAGGTTGATAATCATCAGGCATCTTCAAATTGTCAATTCTCCGTGTGTATGGCTTGGTGTAAGTTAGAGATGACTTGGATCTTCCATCAAACTTGTCTTTAATAGTCCCCATAATGAACTCCTTGAGTTGGTCAACTGGAATCAGGCCATCTGACGAGACTTGCAACTCCTTTGCGGGAGACTCCTCCTTTTCGTTTGGTTGTTGCCTCATGGATGTCTTGACTTCATCATGTACTTCAACTTGTTTGCCCATCACATGGCTTGTATCAATATTATCTACTTTGTTCGTTAACTTCATAATTTGGGAGTCTCGGTCTTGAATATGTTTTGTGAGTCCCTCTACGGCCCTCGTCAAACTCACAAGTTTCTCTTCAAGTGAAGTAGCTTGGACCACCATGACTGCTACAGTTTCAAAGCTTGAGCTTGTAGGACGTGCGTGCATGTCGAGCGAGCTCAACGATTCTTTACTTCCAGCTCTGTATTTGCCACCTTGTTTCCATGTCCCTTCGTTAATTGGAGGAGTAACTTCATGGTTCGATGACTCGCCATCTTTCCTTGTCCCGTTATGCTTGTATATTGGAGCAGTGGCTTCGTAGTTCGGTATTCAATGGTTAACATTTGTGGACTTGGAATGGTTGGCCATCTTTATTGATGTATGAACTTGGTTCGAAGAGAAAATGTGAGAGGTAGATATTGTCCCACTGGGCGTGCCAAAAATTTGTAACACAAATTTTTTATTGTCTGCAATTAAACAAACAAGAAAAATAACAGTACAAATTGAATTTATATAAATCAAAAATATCGAAAAGTTACAATCTCTAGAAATCCTCTGATTCTTTTCTTCAAAAAATAAAATATCTGGAATTTGAGAATTTGGAGATGAAACCTTCAGTCTGATCTTCTCCAAACTTGAACTTGAACGTTAATTCGAGGGCTTGAAAGCTTAATCCCGAATCAAACGTGATATATTTGATGATATTTGACTTGGATATGAGAACTTCTTGGTGGAATTGACCTTTTGATCTTCCTCCAACATGAATTTGACTTCAATAACGTTAACTCGAGGGCTTGAAAGCTTATTCTCGAATCAAACGCCGTGATTTGAGTGGACTCCGCGATGAATGCCTTGAATTTGGCCTTCAACACCGTGGATCTCCTTGAATTTGTTCTTCTTGACTTGAGAGAATTTCCTCCACCGCCTTCTTGCTTGGATTTCTTCTCTTTGAATTGTGATTTAATTCCTTGAGAATGACCCCTATTTATACTTGTAGGAGAGCGGTCTTTGGATAACTCATGTAGTGAGGACTCTAATTTGATTGGTCCTTCAAGATTTAATACTATTTCTTTAATCACAAATTGTGATAATTATCAAAAGAAATAATAATAAATCAAGATAAATCTTGATTTATAATAATTTGACATTTGGCAATCTTTAATTGGCCAACAAATATATATTAAAAATATCAATAAATTAACTATTTAATTTAGGAATTAAATTTAATTAATTTCCCAAATATAAATAGAAAATATAAAATTGATATTTAATATATAATTTCACATGTGTTATCATTTGATTGGTGCAAATTTAATTTGTCTAGAGCTTCTCCAAGGTCTGACTTCTCTTCTTTATAGCAATCAAGAAGAAATCCTATCCCAGATTTCAAGATGGACGATTTCTTGCTAAAGGAAGGAAATCAGAAAACAAAATCATTTCCTTGTGGGTAAGAATCAATTACACAAGGAAAGTGATTTAAAAGGAATAATTGGCAATTTAAAAGGAGGCTGAATCAATTAAGATAAACATTATCAATAATATCAGTAATATTCACAATATAAAGATCTTGCCAAAAACACACCACAGAATCTGGCATAAAATCCGCCCAGATTTTGTGAGCTAGTGTTGCATTACAAGTGTTACAACACTAGAATATGCACTGTGCTAAACGGACCAAATTTGCCAACTTCAATAACACTAACAATCTCCCCCTTTGGCACTTTTGGTCAAAACAACACTTAACAGGATATATATAGGATATGACAAGAGAATTCAATAACAGAAACCTGCAAGTTAGCACAGTTCAGAAAAGCATGCAAACAGTTCAAATACATCCAACACTTTGTCCAAAATAACTAGTTTAACAGAACTAGTTTAACCCAGTTTATCATTTGAACTAAAAAGCAAACAAGAACATTCAGAAATGCTGCAATCTCAATCAGAGCCATTAGCATCCTTCGACTCCCCCTCAGAGTCAGCTTCATCTTTAGATGGAGATTGAGACTCCCCCTCCGAAGCAGCATCTTCCTCAGCACTAGACTCCCCTGCAGAATGTGCTTCTTCAGCAGCAATGGCTGCATTCGCCAAGTCATCAAGATCATCATTAACATGACCACTTACTCCCCTTTTTGAGCAACAGGTGCCAAAGAACCAGCAGGAGCAAGGAGCTGCGATAGAAGATTCTGTGCCTCTAACTTCTTCGGGGTATAGTACTTGACTTGATGTTCTGCTTCAGCTATCTCAGTACGTAATCTGGCTTCAAGTGTTGAATTCCCTGGTGTTGCAACACTGGAAGAGGCACCAGCAGTGGAACCAGAAGGAGGAGGTAGAGGTAGGTCATTGATCTTCTCACTCCTGAGGATTTTAACTGAGATGGAAATGGGGACAGCAACAAGATCCTTGGATGCCTTCTTTTTAAACCCCTGGGAAACAAGCACTTTATAAATTAAAGAGGGGAAGGGGAGAATACCATAAGTACTGGTGTACCCAGCATGAGTGCCGATGATGTCAAAGATCAGTTCCCCAATGTTGAACGGATGTCTAGTCCCAATGCAATACAACAAGATGGCCTGATCCATAGTGACTGAAGAGGAATGCTTTGTAGGAGTCCAGATACAAAGTGCAATTTTGTGAAGAAGAGTGTACTTCTTGGTCAAGTCTTTGGCCTTAAATTTTTCTTGCGTTCCCGGCCAAACTTCTTTTACACCCCCACTTATCTCTTTTGCAATTGCATCCATGTCAGATGGCAGATCCAAATCATCTGCATTATTTCCTTCCAAAACTGCATTAATATCCGCAGGAGTAAACGAGTAAACCTTTCTTCGAACCCACACAGACCCATACTTAGCAGACTTGTGATCAGTAAATCTCAGAGACAGGTTGCAGTAAAATTCCCTCACAATACGATCAACATATTTACCAATGTGAGTAACAGAACCAAGGAGATCTATGTTCATAAGGAGCGGAAGAATACCAAATTTAGCATGATCATCCATTTTGATAGGCCTTTCACAAAGGATTCACGCTGAACAACAGTCTCCCAAAGATATTCATTCTCAGTAGAGTAAAAGGCGGAAAACTGACCTTTGTTGGCCTCTAATTCGGAGTCAGAGGATTCATGATCAGACTCCTCAGAACTAGTGTGTGAACTTGGTGTTGCATCACTGACATTGGCACCCTCATTAGTGTCCATTCCGACATCATCGTTCGGTTCCAAGTCCGACTGGCTGCTTTCACTATCGGACGAAGAGGTATCCTCAGAGGGTTCAATGGCACTAGTACGAAGAGAGAGGTTTACCAGAGGGTCTTCCTGTGCAGTTTCATCTTCCAAATCAGTGAATACCATCTGTCGAATGATTCGCTTGGAAGGTTTCAGAGATGTGGTCGCTTGTTTTCTTGCCACAAAAGCTTCCTCCTCGTCTCCCTGGTCAATAGGCACACCATTTTTCCTTTTTCGAAAGTACGTTCTCTCAAAACATTAATCTGCTGGTTTCACACATGATGAGGGAGGAGACAACCTGGATGGTTGATTGACATTACCCATAGATGAGGTATCTGGTTCTCTTGTCTCCGGGTTTGAGCAAGCAACAGGGCCAGAGAAACTAGGGTTTGTTTCAGCCGGTGGTGGGTTGTTTAAATCCACACCCGGAGATGTCCTGGAGCGGTCGCCACACCAGAAGTGACACCACCAGCGTGAAGATCTGCTTCCACGTGAACAGGGTTTTCAGAACTGGGGTTTCCCCTGTTTCTTTTTCTGCTTGCAACTTCCCTTAATTCCCTGAGTATCTGTTCTCTTGTGCGAACCATTGTATGAGAATCTGTAAAAAAAACTGAGCAAACACAAGATACTCTGAAGATTTGGGTTAGAGAGAGACTAGAGCAAGAAAAATCTAAGACAGGAAGGAAGAATCGCAAGGGTTTTCCAAGTACAAGATGAATGAGAGTATATAAGAAGTAGAGAGATATAACTTCCTTGTGTATGAGAGATACTGATGGCAGTCAAAAAGGAAGTCTCCAAGAAAAAATTCCCAACTGCAATTTTGAAATTCAAAATATTTTTGGAAAAGTCCCATAAGTCAAGGTATGCAATAATCCAAAAAATAAGCACATATGATCAATACCTTTTATAATCAGAGACAAATTTAAGGAATAAATCATTTCCAAAAATAATACACCACATCGAATCAACAGAGAAAATATTTTCCACAAGCCCAAAAATGATCCTGAAGGATGTCTAGAATGATGAGTTTATTTCTGACAGGAATAAAAAGGCCTCAGGTGTTTTGGTGCGGTAACCCAGTGTTGTACCACCTTTTTCAAGAACACCACCATACAAAGTCAATGGATCAAAATCTTTTTCCCATTTAAAAATCTTTTGAGTGAAAGGAATCAGCAGAAGAACAATTAGCCAGTCAGTAGCTTTCGCTCCAAAAATGTGGGTAGCTCTTTCTCAAAAGATCATAACAGAATTCAAGCATATAAAAGAACATAGAATAGTTCACAACTGAATAGCTTTCACACACAATGTAAGGGAAGCTTTTTCCGTCAAAGGCCCAAAAATAAAAACATCTTTCACATGGGAAAAATCATTTTGTTTGCAATTTGATCCACAATTGTTTTTTGGCAGAAAATTCTCATCAAAGGAGTACTCAATAGGGTTACAACAATAAAACAGAAAAGCCAATGAAATGATCTTAAAAATGCAAAATGTATAATGCACAAGAATTAAGATCAAAAAAAGAGGTTACAACACATCAAGAAAGAGAAATGATGCACATGGTGTTGCTCAGAGAGTACAGACACCCAGAGACTGTTTCAGGTAATTAAACCTTTGAAAGTCTAGGGCTTTGGTGAAAATATCAGCAATTTGATTCTCAGTAGTGACAAAATCAATGGTAACAATTTTATTCTCAACCAAGTCTCTAATGAAATGGTGTCGAATATCGATGTGTTTAGTTCTAGAGTGTTGCACTGGGTTTTCAGAAATGTTTATGGCACTCGAATTATCGTAATAAGTAGTAAGAATTTTCTCTTCAACCCCATAATCAGCCAACATCTGTCTCATCCATAACATTTGGGAGCAACAACTTCCCAATGCAATATACTCAGATTCAGCAGTGGACAATGATACAATTATGTTTCTTATTGTACCAGGAAACCAGATTGTTCCCAAGGTAGAAACACCCTCCAGTGGTGCTTTTTCTGTCATCGACATCTCCTGCCCAATCAGCATCACTAAAACCAGCCAAATTAGTGTTAGTATCAAAAGAGTACAAGATACCAAGATCAACAGTCCCATTAATATAACGAATGATTGTTTTCACAGCTTTCAAATGAGATTCTTTGGGACATGACTGATATCTAGCACATACACAGACACTATAGCTAATATCAGGTCTACTAGCAGTGAGATATAAAAGACTCCCTATCATACTTCTGTAGAGAGTAGGATCAATAGGGGTACCACTTTCATCTTTGGACAATTTATCATTAGTGCCCATGGGAGATTTCATGTGCTTTTTATTGTCCAGCCCAAATCTTTTAACAAGGTGCTTGGCATACTTGTTTGAGTGATAAAAATACCTTTGTCAAACTGTTTAACTTGAAGCCTAAGAAAATAATTCAACTCTCCTACCATGCTCATTTTAAACTCAGAAGACATGTAGCCAACAAACTCATCAAGTTTTTGTTTAGAGGTTGATCCAAACACTATGTCATCAACATAAATTTGAGCAATGGTGATACCATTCTTAAATTTTTGGATGAATAGAGTTTTGTCAACACTTCCCCTTTATAGCCTTTATCACACAGAAAAGTAGTCAACCTTTCATACCAAGCCCGAGGAGCTTGCTTCAACCCATGTAGGGCCTTTCTAAGTTTAAAAACATGGTTGGGAAAATGGGGATTTTCAAAACCTTTGGGCTGTTCAACAAACACTTCCTCATTCAAAAAAACCATTTAGGAAGGCACTTTTGACATCCATCTGAAACAATTCGATTTTAATAACACAAGCAAATACAAGCAAGAGTCTTATGGACTCAAGTCTGGCCACCGGGGCAAAAGTTTCATCAAAGTCCACTCCTTCCACCTGAGTGTAGCCTTAAGCCACTAGCCTAGCCTTGTTTCTAGTTATGTTACCAAGTTCATCAGTTTTGTTTTTGAAAATCCACTAGGTTCTTATAACATTAGAGTGTTCAGGCCTAGGAACGAGATCCCACACATTGTTTCTTTCAAATTGTTCCAGTTCCAATTGCATAGCATTCACCCAATACTCATCAACAAGAGCTTCTTTAACATTTTTTGGTTCAATGAAAGAAGTAAAACAGACAAACCTTACCATTTCCCTGTAATTTACCTTCTCTTTACCTCTTGTCTTTATGCCCTCTGACACTTCCCCAATCACTTGATCCATGAGGTGGTTTTTCTTTATTCTTGGCGGTTCTTTTCTGACTTGATCTAAAATGTCGAACTCAGTGGCTTCATTTGCTTCTGACTCAGCATCAGCATCTGGTGTATGACCAAGTGTTATAACATCACTGGTTTCAGTTTCAGCAGCCCTGTTGGACTCAACTTCTCCTGCTCCTTCTTCATCTTTGTCTTTCGAAGTTTATGCAAAATCTTTAGTATCGTCCACTACAACATTTATAGATTCAATGATAGTACGAGTTCTCATGTTGTAGACTCTATAGGCTCTACTATTAACAGAATATCCAAGAAAAAATCCCATATCACTTTTCGAATCAAACTTACCCAGATGTTGTCTGTCATTTAGAATATAACAAACACATCCAAACACATGAAAGTAACCGATATTGGGCTTTTTACCTTTCCAAATCTCATAGGGTGTCATATTAGTACCAGGACGTAAATGAACCCTATTAATGATGTAACACGCAGTGCTCACAACTTCAGCCCACATTTTAGGAGAAATTTTCTTGGAGTTAATCATAACACGTGCCATCTATTGGAGAGTCCTATTTTTTCTTTCAACAACTCTGTTTGGCTGAGGGGTAATGGGAGCAGAAAATTCATGAAAGATTCCAAGTTTTTCACAAAAATTAGAGAAATTAGCATTCTGAAATTCTCTACCGTGATCACTTCTGATTCTTTCAATATTAGACCCCTTTTCATTTTCAGTCTAAGCACCAATTTTTTGGAAACAGTGAAGGTGTCAGATTTTTCTCTAATAAAGTCAACCCAAGTAAACCTGGAGAAATCATCATCACACACAAACGCATATTTCTTACCCCCTATGCTTTCGACCTGCATTGGTCCCATAAGGTCCATATGCATAACTTCCAGACAGTGTGAGGTGTTGAGATGTTGCAACACCTTATGTGTTTCCCTCTTCTGTTTTCCCAATTGACACGGACCACGCACACCCGAATGATCTTTATCAAGTTTAGGAACTCCTAACACACCCCTATTTTAATAAGATTCAAAGATACCACGTAAATTCAAGTGTCCTAGTTTTTGGTGCCACAATTCACTGTTACTCAGGAGGGATTTATTACACACAAGAGAAGTGTTGAAACACTGAACATGTTCCTCTATCGATAACATTATCAGAGGATCTATTACCTTTCAAAATGCATTTATCAGCTTTTTCAAACACAGCACATACATTCTTATCAAATTTCACAAGCAAATCATCGTCGCAAAGTGATCGATACTAATAAGATTGGCTTTTAGTCCTTCAACATACAAAACATTTTTAGAGAAGGAAAAAACCTCGACACATTCAAGGTCCCTTTTCCCAAAACTTTGCCTTTAGCACCATCACCAAAAGTAACCAATCCATTCTCATGTTTTTCAAAATCGATCAGTTTTTCCAACTCTCCAGTCATATGACGAGAGCAACCACTATCAAAGTACCATGATTCAGTCACATTAGCTTTCAAAGCAGTGTGGACAACATAGCAAGAGAATTCATCCTTCCTCACCCAGATTTTCTTGGGTTTGTTTGATAAATTGATTTTAAAATGAGGAGTGTTTCTTTGCTGATGTTGGAATACTGGAGTTTGCACCTTGTCTTGCCTATATTGTTTCTGAAGACGATAACAGTTAGGTCTTATATGGCCAGGACGGTTGCAATAGACATATAGGAACAAAAGCATTGCTTCTTTTTCCATTATGACTGAATGATGTTCCTTCTTTAACAAAAACAATTTTAGAGTTTTTATCCTTTTTAGCATAGTTTTTGTTAGTATTGAAACCAAAACCAATACATGCATGGTCTTGCTGGTTTTTTCCTTGAGAGAGGATTTCATCTAATCTGCCCTTGCCTGCATTCAACTTTTTTACAGAAGCAGCCATCTCACTAAGGTCTTTCTTCACTTTGTCAAGTTCTTCTTTTCTTTCAGTTGCCAGTCTTTCGAACATTATAACTTCACCCTTGAGTGCCTCTTTTTCAACAGTAAGAGACACTACCTTCTTTTCCAGAATCTCATTGGTCTTGCTGACTATTAGGCATTTTTCAAGCAACTTTTGGTAGACCCTTCTAAGTTCTTCTTCATCTACTTCGGACTCATCCTCAGAACTCCCATTATCTGACTCATTTTCATCTGTAGAAAGTATAGAAGTTAGGCACGTTTCAGAAAAAGGAAAGTTAGAGTTATACATGTTTGGTGTAGTAACACCAGAAGTAGCACAGTGTGCGTTTGTTTACAACCAATCTCTTCCTTTGTAACAGTGAAAGCAACTTGATTGCTTACATCCTCTTCTTCTTCTTCATCTGGTTCATCATCGCTCCATGATATGGTGAATTATTTACCATTCTTCTTCTTCAGGGTATTTGCACATTCGGCTTGAATATGTCCAAAGCCTCCACATTCCCTGCATTTTATGCCTTTTCCACTGTCATTTTGCTTTCTCTGAGGTCCAGAATTCTTTCTGGTTCTGGGAAATTCCCTCCCTTGTTTGCCTGTTTAAAAAGTTTGTTGAAATTCTTGGTAAGTAATGCGAATGATTCTTGAATCTCTTTTCCTGCTTCAAGAGTCAATTCATCTGATGTTTCAGCCTGAAAAGCAATCTACCTGCTTTTTTCTTTCTTATAGCTTGCTTCCTTGAGTTTTTCCTTTCTTGTTTCTTCAAGGTTCATTTCAAAGGTTTGAAGGGACCCTATTAGCTCATCAAGTTTCATCTCTGACAGAACCTTTGATTCTTCTATAGCAGTCGCTTTGTAGGCAAACCTTTCAGGAAGGGACCTTAAAACTTTCTTGACAAGCTTAAAATTAGAGTATTTTTTCCCTAAGGCATATGACTCATTTGAAATATCACAGAGTTTAGAATTAAAATCACTTATTGTTTCATTTTCACTCATGCGAAGATTCTCAAATTTAGAAGTAAGCATTTGTAGTTTAGACATTCTTACAACTTCATTCCTTCGTAGGCAACTTGCAAGATGTCCCATGCTTCCTTTGAGGTTTCACGGTAGAGATCGGTTTGAATCGATTTTCATCCACAAGATCAAGATTGCATTGAGTGCTTTTGAGTTTGAATTTACTAATTGATCCTCGGCCAGCTTGTCCATTCGATTTCTTTCTTCTAACATCCTTACCATCAACAAGGTGGGTAGGAGGTGTCCAACCCGATTCGATGGATTTCCATGCACGTTCATCCACGATTTGATGAAGGCTCTCATCTTTGCTTTCGAAAGGGAGAAATTTGTTCCAATGAGAAGAGGCAGTCGCGAAATCGAGCTTCCTCACGATAGTTGTCCATGTTAGTACAGATAAAAAAAACAGGATCACACTAATAAGGATTAGTGGAAGGCTCTTGATGCCAATTGATAGAATATGTGCCCTTACTTACGTGAAACATAACAGATTCTTAAGGTGTTGGATGTTAATGTTGTAACACTGAACCAACCAACACAAGTACACAACGGAATAAAAATAACACGGAGATTTTTAACGTGCTTAGATTCCTCAATCTTAATGCACGAGGCCACGCCCAGAGAAGAAACAATCCAATATTAGAGAACAAAGAGTTATTACAAATACGACTAGATTTACGAAAAGCATAAAGAATCCCTCTTTATCTAATACACCAACACTCGTAAAACTAATATTCAAATCGATTCTTCAGAACACTCAACCTTGTTGGAATCTCTCCAACTTCAAATCCCTTGAACGGTCGAGTCGATCCACACCGTAGATCTTCACATTCTTCTCCCAAAGAATAAGAGTATGTAGTAAAATCATTTCTTGAAGAAGTGCAAAATAAAGCTTGAATATGCTTATGCTCGATAGCTTCTCCAAGGTCTGACTTCTCTTCTTTATAGCAATCAAGAAGAAATCATATCCCAGATTTCAAGATGGACGATTTCTTGCTAAAGGATGGAAATCAGAAAACAAAATCATTTCCTTGTGGGTAAGAATCAATTACACAAGGGAAATGATTTGAAGGGAATAATTGGCAATTTAAAAAGAGGCTGGATCAATTAAGATAAACATTATCAATAATATCAGCAGCATTCACAATATAAAGATCTTGCCAAAAACACACCACAGAATCTGGCAAAAAATCCGCCCAGATTCTGTGAGCTAGTGTTGCATTACCATTGTTACAACACTAGAACATGCACTGTGCTAAACGGACCAAATTTGCCAACTTCAATAACACTAACAGATAATAGCTCTTTTGCCTTGGGAATGACCTTTGCTTTTCCATTTTGGCTTGTATCCCATATGTCTTTGTTGATATTTCACATGATTATTCCAATCAGCTTGGTTTGGATAATTTCTACCATTCCCATCATGTGTATTTCTTTGTTGAAATCTCTGGGACCTTTGGTAGCTCTGTTGGGCTTTTACAGAGTTTCTGTTAGGAGTCTGCTGATGGACTTGTCTGAATTTCTTTTCAGCTGTCCTTTCAGTATACTCTATTGGCTTCTTTTCTTTTCCTATATAACCAAGGCCAGTATGATTGTGATTGTGTTTTGGTGTGGATGTTGGTGCAATATATGGTTTTTTGGGCTTTTGGATTCATTCATTGCTTGAAGATCCTTTCTCCAAAATCACTCTTGGAGCTTGACTATGCACAAAGGAATTGAATCATATGCATGTCTTATCTCCACACTCTTTTTGACTCATAATAAGTTCATCCAATGATTTGGATGCTTTTGTAAATGAGACAATCACATTTTTAAGATCTATTTCTCTCTTTTCTGTAGCAGCTAACTCTGCTAAGATCTTGGCATTTTCAGCCTTCAGCTTAGTGTTCTCATCAGCTATGTGACTTAGATTACTCATCTCTTTAGTCAACTATGAGTTTAAGCTAGTTGTTTTCCTCATTCAAAGGTGTGTGTGAGGTTTTAATGTGTTCAAATCTTTCATCATTTTATTTTTGCCTAATGAATCATAAAGATCTGTGGGTGATGAAGTGTATGTATCACAGTCACTATCACTTGAATCAGAATGAGATGAGTTAGAATGCACCTCATCTTCTTGATCTTGTTCTTTAGCCATGAGGCAGATCAAAGCGTCTTCCTCAGTATCACTTGAGTAGTAAGTTTCACTGCTACCCGAGTCTATTGCTTCTTTCCACTTGGTTGGCTCAACAGTCTCCACAGCTAACATGGTTTTTTTCTTTTCTTGTATTCTTTCCCTAAAGACTTCTTTCTTCCTCATTTATATATTTGTTGACTGGTGGATAGGAACAGTCAACATCAAAATGTCCTGGTTGTCTGAAATTCCAACACAGGTTTTCATCTCTTTGATCAGCTCTCTGATTATCAGCTCTCTGATAGTCAGCTCTTTGATGTTCAGCTCTCTTGGGCAGTCTGTCCCCTTGCTTTGGAGGGTGTTGAATGTCTCCTGGAGGTTTCACCCTTGTTTCTTTTATAGTTTTTGTTGAAGAACTTGTTGAATCTTTTTACCATGAGGGCAATTTCCTCCTGGTCAATGGTCTCCTTTGGCTCAGCTTTCTTCCCTTCACTGACCAATAATGCAGTTGTCTTGGGCACAGATGTTTCCTCTTGCTCTTTCCTTCTTAGCTCCAATTCGTAGGCTTTGAGGTCTGAAAAAGCTCATGATTAGATGTTCTTGAGAGGTCCATTGAATGTCTCAGGGCAATTACCTTCATTTCCCATTCAGCTGGGAGGGCTCTTAGTATCTTCATCCATATCTCTTCTGAGTGTACTCTTTCCGAAGAGCTGAAAGCTCATTTGTTATCTCTATGAATTTGGCATCCAGCTGATCCAAACTTTCACCTGCAAGCATTTTAAAATTTTAAAATTTTTGTACAACAACATTTAATTTATTCTCTTTAATTTGTTCTGATCATTCACAAATCAGGGTTAGCTTATCCCAGATTTCTTTGGCATATTTGCATGACTTGACTTTGTTGAACATTGCCTTGTCCAACGTCTTGTAGAGAATATCCTTGGCCACATTGTCTAGGTTATATCTCTTTCTATCTTCATTAGTCCATTCAGTGTGTGGTTTTTCAACCATGGCTTATCTAGCCTCTGCAGCAGCTTCTCCTTCAGCTGGAGGTGTTGTTCTTGCAGCAGTATTGACTTTGAATATTTGTAGTGTCCCATCTTCTATCGCAAGCTATATTTCATCGTGTAAGATTGATAGGTGAGCCTGCATGCGAATCTTCCAGTCATCAAACTCTTCCATTGTAAACATAGTAATACGAGTTAGATTGACTTCCATGATAATAAATTTGCTTAGAAGATGAAAGACTTTGAAAACACAAGTGTTAAATTTTTTGAAAAAGATTGAGATCTAATTCAGTAACCAGTGTGGAAGGCTCAATGAACCAACCGCTCTGATACCACTGATAGGTCCCACGGGGTGAAGTGTGAGATTTAGAAGTGGGGTTGAATAAACCTTACGAAATTTTCACTTTTTAGTCCTTTTAAAATATTCAACAGAGTTGACTCAAATCAGCTAAGTCCTTGAGGGACAGCTAGGTTGGCTTTCTTCAGCAAAGTTACCCACTCAACAGACTCGACTGAGCTATTAATAGTATAACTTAGTTGTGTCAGCTAACACTTAACTTTTAGATGATTTGGTTTTTAACAGCGGAAGACTTAACACCCTTTGTTAATTTTAAGCTCATTTTTAACACTTGTTTTAGCACTTGTTATTATCAGTTAGATAGCAATATAACTTATCAGCAGATATGAAAATATAAGCAATAAAGTGAATGTTGAAAGTAAATGACTCAAGCAAATTTATAGTGGTTCGAGGATGGGGTAATTCCTCTAATCTACTCTTCTCCAACTCCTGGAGGAATCCAGTAGGTAACAGATCAAGTTACAAAGTAGTTCTCAGTCTAGAGACATCCTTGATCACACAGTTAGCTTCTCCTGCGACTCAGCTGGTTCACAAGATAGATGTCTTGCTACTTCAGCTCCCTTCAAGTCTTTCGAATTGATCACGCAGCCTTCCAACAAAGTTGAAACTTCTAGTTCGACTTTGAACCTTTCTACAGCTCCTTAAACTTGGAGAGTAGACTCATTTTTGTTCTTGAAACTCTTTCTCTTCAACTGGTTGAAGTAATCTTTCCTTCACAGCGTGTGTTGGATCGAGTTTCTTTGAGTTTTAGGCTTGCGGAATTCTTTGATAAGCTTTGAGAATATTACAGGTTATGCTTGCTTGAACATTGCTTGATTTGTTCGTGCTTGGTTCATGTTATCTTTTCTCAAAATGCTTCCTCAGCCTTTAATAGTGCTTATTTGAAAATTTACCCGTTGAAGAGATAGGCTATTTTCAAATGACATTTCTTATTCGTTGGCTTGTCTTTTCTTGGTATGCAGCATTTGTGATGTTGACCCTTCCTCGTATTAAATGGCTCTGTATCTTTACAGGGACTGACACATAGGGGTGCAATCGAACCGAACCGAGCTAAGCTTTTGAGTGTTTGAGTTTGGCTCATTTATTATTGAGTCAAACTCGAGCCTGAATTTATCGAACATGTTGATGGCTCACGAACTTTTTCGAGCCTAAACGAGCTTAGTAAATATTAATTAAAAATTAAAATATTCTTCAATTTATTACAAAAAATAAATTATTTGTATTTAAAATTCATAATATATTTGTTGAAACTTACAATTTTATTCAAAAAATTAATTTTATTGAAATATTTTTATATTATCTTAAGTAAAAATATGAAAAATTAAAATTAAAATCAAATTATTAGTTCAATTTATACAAGCTTACCATCGAGCCTATTCACGAGCTTACTAACGAGCTTGTTCACGAGCTAACGAACCGAATATCTCTAAGTTTGAGTTTGGTTCATTTATTTTGATGAGCCTCATTAAACGAGCTCGAATGATCTTTTATCGAATCGAGCTCCGAATAGCTCACGAGCGGCTTAGTTCATTTGCAGTCCTACTGACACATGCTATAGTGTTTCCCATTCGTTTATTCCTTTTGCATGTTTCTGGCCAAACACTTTAAGACCTGGCAACTTGTACTTATTACTATATCAAGTAATATCATTGACTTCCTTCCAACGGATCAATGTCAGTTGTCTTGACTTGATTCTTTGCATGTACCTTTTGGACTTGAGTCTGCTCCAATCATGGGAATGACTCAACTGTCACTTCAACTATTAGACTTTGCTCATTTTACTGACTTGATTGACACTTCCTCATACTTCACACATTTGTTCCTCAGTTGGCTCTCCTTCAGTCGAGTCCTTATCTTCCATCTGGCCATACTCAGCTGACACACAATGGAGTCTTTACTCTAGTCCGCAGTTGACTTCTTGCATTCTTCGACATAGCTAACTTCACTCGCTCTTTCAGTCATATCTATTACGACATAGAATTACAAGGAAAATAGGGTGCCAACTTCCTAATCTAAGTTTTACATGGTATCATCAAAATCTTACAAATAAATTTCCTAACACGTTAGAATGACAAAATTCCAATGAAAATTCCTATGGAAAAAATATTCCAACAGCACCAAATGGGTTTGCTTATCAATGGACTTTCTGTTCGAATTTTCCAATGGTATGTTGTAGCATTGTAATTTCCATTGGAATTTTGAAAATTCCAACAATTTTTTATTCTGTTGGAATTACTTCGTTGGAATTTGATTTATTTCTTCTAGTGAGAGACACCAAAGAAACCAAGATTATTTTTTATTTTTTTCCATTCCGGCGTCGTTGCATTTAGTTTTGCATAAAAACACAATATCAAGGAACTTAGTGCGAATGAATTCGTGGAGCTCTTGAACTGTTTGAGGGTTCCCAAGACCTCTACAGTTCCAGCTTGAGAAAATTATGGTGATTGGCGGAGTTGGTTCGGGCCAAACTCCGCCATTAAATCTGGAAGGACGTCTGAAGAAGGGAACTGATCATCGAGTTTTGGTCTTTTTTGGACGATCTCAATAGGGATGGCTTCCAGCTCGGAGTCGAAGAAGCCATCTACTTGCAATTTTCTTTTAGAGGAGGAGGGGTGGGAGTAGGATAGGGATTTTTTCCGAAGGGAAGCAAATTTTCAAGCAATTTTTCTCGCAGGGTATAGAGATTCATATGAACATGCACTACGAAGGGACTGGGCGGGAGGGCAGTCATGGAGGATGCTTTATTAGGGGGTGGAGGATGGGAGTGAGTAGGGCAGGCAAGGGAGTTATGGGTGTTGATTGCGATTTGGTTAAGAGTCGAGGGAGGGGGGAGTGAAGAGAGAGTCTGGGAATTATGGTGGTTTGTAACTTGGGAGGTATGGAGTGACGAATGGGAAGAAGAGGTTAGGTTGTGGGAGTGAGGAGCAATGGGAGAGTGTGGTGGGGGAGTTGTATGTGTGTCTGTGTGGGAAGTGTTAATATTATGATTATTGGAAATTTTGTTTTTTCTGCACAGTGCAAAATCTGGGGTTGTAACTCTGAAATGCAACACTATCTACGCAGAACCTGGGCGGACTTTATGCCAGATTCTATGTTTCTTGTTTATGGCAATTGTTCTAATTTGAGAAGGTTTCTGATAATCTTAGATGCCTTATCTAGATTTATTCAGCCCATATTATTGCCATTTAATCTCTTTCCTTATGTATTTGTTCTCACCCATAAGGAAATGATTTGTTTTTGATGTCTTCCTTTTTTAGATTGTAACCTTCATCTGGGAATCAGGAAATCACTTGATTTGTACACTATAAAAGGAGAGATCATCTCTTTGAAGAAGACATCGAGAAAAATACATTCGAGCTATATTGTTCTTCTTCAAGAAATCTATTGTTTCAGATTTCTATTCTTCGAGAGAAGAAGGTGAAGATCTACGGCGTGGATCGACTCAATCGTTCAAGGATTTGAAGTTGGAGGGATAACAACAAGGTTAAGACTGTTGAAGATTCAATCAAGAGATTAGTTTTATACGAGTGTTGGTGAATAGATAAAGATGGAGTCTTTATGTTATTCGTAAATCCAGTCGTATTTGTAATAAGCTTTGCTTTTCTAATATTGGATTATTTTTTCTGTGGGTGTGGCCTCGTGCATTAAGATTGAGGAATCTAAGAACGTTAAAAATCTCTGTGTTATTTTTATTTCGATGTGAGCATGTGTTGTTTGGTTCAGTGTTACAACATTAACATACAACACCTTAAGAATCTGATCTGTTTAAAGTTAATTTAAGGCATCGATTTCTATCAATTGGCATCAAAAGCCTTCCACAAATCTTTATTAGTGTGATCCTGTTATTTTTATATTTGTTGCTAACATGGATAGCTATCATGAGGGAAGCTCTATCTCTCGACCACCTCTCCTCATTGGAACAAATTTCTCCTATTGGAAAGCGAAAATGAGAGCCACCATTAAATATGTAGGTGAGCGTGTTTGGAAATCCATCCTAACTGGTTGGACACCACTCATCCAAGTTGTTGACGGTAAAAGTGTTCAACAAAATGAAACCGAATGGACACCTGCTGAGGATCAGCTAGCAAATTCAAACTCAAAGGCACTCAATGCAATCTTCAGTGTAGTAGATGAAAATCAGTTCAAACTGATCTTTTCCTGTGAAATCTCAAACGAAGCATGGGATATTCTACAAGTTGTCTATGAAGGAACTGAAGCTGTAAGAATGTCTAAACTCCAAATGCTTACTTCTAAATTTGAGAACCTTCGCATGACTGAAAATCAAACCATAAGTGATTTTAACTCTAAACTCTGTGATATCCCTAATGAGTCTTTTGTCTTAGGGAAGAAATACTCTATAATTTTAAACTTGTTAAGAAAGTTCTAAGGTCTCTTCCTGAAATATTTGCCTACAAGGAAACCGCCATTGAAGAATCAAAGGTTCTTTCAGAAATAAAACTTGATGAATTAATTGGGTCTCTTCAAACCTTTGAAATGAACCTTGAAGAAACAAAGAAAGATAAACTCAAATAAGCAAGTTACAAGAAATAAAAAGGCAGAGAGATTGCTTTTTAGGTCGAAACATCAGATGAGATAACTCTTGAAGCAAGAAAAGAGATTCAAGAATCCCTTGCATTGATTACGAAGAATTTTAGCAAAATATTCAATAGGGAAACAAGGGAGGCAATTTTCCCAAACTGAAAAAAATTCTGGAACACAGAGAAAATAACATGATGGTGGTAAAGGCATAAAGTGTAGGGAATGTGGAGGTTTTGGACATATTCAAGCCGAATGTGCAAATACCCTGAAGAATAATGGGAAATCATTCACCATATCATGGAGCGATAATGAACCAAATGATGATGAAAAAGAAGAAAATGTGAGCAATCAAGTTGATTTCACTAGTGACAAAAGAAGAGGTTGGTTGTAATCAAACACACCTCAGTGCTATTTCTAGTGTTACAACAACAATCAGGTATAACTCTAACTTTCCTTTCACTGAAACATGTCTAAACTATGTACTTCATGTAGAGGAGAACAATTCAGATATTGAAAGTTCTGAGGATGAGTCTTAATTAGATGAAGAATCAAGAAATGAAGAACTAAGAAGAATTTATCAAAAGATGCTCAACAAATGCGAAATTGTCAGCAAGACGAATGTGATTTTGGAAAAGAAAGTAGTATGTTATACCAAAAAAAGAGACATTCAAAGGAGAGGTTATTAAGCTCGAGAAACTTGCAACAGAGAGAAAAGAAGAACTTGCCAAAGTAAAGAAAGAACTCGGTGAGATGACAAATTCTATCAAAAAACTGAATACTGGCAAGGGGAGATTAGATGAAATTCTATCTCAAGGAAAATATCAGCAAGATCGTGCAAGTATTGGTTTTGGTTCTAATTCTAACAAAAACTTTGCTAAAAAGGATAAAAAAATGTAAAATTGTTTTGTTAAAGAAGGAACATCATTCAGTCAAATTGGAAAAAGAAGCAATGGCTTTGTTCCTATTTGTCACTATTGCAATCGTCCTGGCCATATAAGACCTAAGTGTTATCACTTTCGAAAACATTGTAGGTAAGGCAGGGTGCAATCTTAAGTGTTCCAACGTCAGCAAAGAAACACTCCTCGTTTTAAAATGTATTTATCAAAAAACCCAAGAAAATCTGGGTTGGGAAGGATGAATTTTCTTGCTATGTTGGGCACGCTTCTTTGAAAGTCAATGTGACTGAATCATGGTACTTTGATAGTGGATTTTTCGTCATATGATTGGAGAATTGGAAAAGCTGACTGAATTTGAAAAATCATGAAAATAGATTAGTTACTTTTGGTGATGATGCTAAAGGTAAATTTTTGGGAAAGGGAACGTTGAATGTGTCTGGACTTCCTTCTCTCAAACATATTTTGTATGTTGAAGGATTAAAAGCTAATATTATCAGTATTAGTCAGCTTTGTGATGATGATTTGCTTGTGAGATTTGATAAAAAAGTGTGTGTTGTCTTTGATAAAACTGACAAATGCATTTTGAAAGGCAAACAGATCCTCTGATAACTGTTATATGATACATGAACAAGTTCAGTGTTTCAAAACTTCTCTTGTATGCAATAAATCCTCTTTAAGTGATACTGAATTATGGCAACAAACGTTAAGATACATGAACTTTTGTGGTATGTTAAACCTTATTAAATAGGAGCAGTGTTAGGAGTTCCTAAACTTAGTAAAGATCATTCTGGTATATGTGGGCCGTGTCAATTAGGAAAACAAAAATGGGAAGCACACAAGGTGTTACAACACCTTGGTTCTTCACACTATTTGGAAATTGTGCATATGGACCTTATGGGACCAATGCAGGTCGCAAGTATAGGAGGTAAGAAATATGTGTTTGTGTGTGTTGGTGATTATTCCAGATTCACTTGGATTGACTTTATAAGAGAAAAATCTGATGCTTTCACAGTCTTCAAAAAACTGGTTCTCAGATTGAAAAATGAAAAAGGTTTCAATATTGAAAGAATGAGAAGTGATCATGGTAGAGAATTCCAAAATGCTAATTTCTCTATTTTTTGTGAAAAACTTGGAATCTTTCATAAGTTCTCTGCACCTATTACACCTCGGCAAAATGGAGTTGTAGAAATAAAGAATAGATCTCTTCAAGAGATGGCACGCGTTATGATTAACTTCAAGAAAATCTCTCCCAAACTATGGATTGCGGCTGTCAGTACTGCCTGTTATATCATTAATAGGGTTCACTTGCGTCCTGGTACTAACATGACACTCTATGAGAATTGGAAAGGTAAAAAGCCTAACATCAGTTACTTTCATGTGTTTGGATGTTTTGCTATATCCTTAATGGTAGATAACATCTTGGTAAGTTTGATTCGAAAAGTGATGTGGGAATTTTTCTAGGATATTCTGTTAATAGCGAGCCTATAGGGTTTACAACATGAGAACTCGAACTATCATTAAATCTATAAATGTTGTTGTAGACGATACTAAAGATTTTGCAGAAATATCCAAGGATAAAGATGAAGAATGAGCAGTAGAAGTTGTCAATATTGAAAATGTAATCAGTGATACTACAACATCTGATTCCACACCAGAGAGATGCTGAAGCAGACCCTAGGTCAGATGTAGATGAAGCCACTGAGTTTGATATCTTTGATCAAGTCAGAAAAGAACCACCAAGCAGGATAAGGAAGAACCATCCAGTGGATCAAGTAGTTGGGCAAGTAACCGATGGCATTAAAACAAGAGGTAAAGAGAAAATCAATTATAGGAAAATGGTCAGATTTGTCTGTTTTACTTCTCTAATTGAACCCAAAAATGTTAAAGAAGCTCTTATTGATGAATATTGGGTGAATGTCATGCAATTAGAACTGGAACAATTTGAAAAGAACAATGTGTGGGATCTTGTTCCAAGGCCTGAAAATTCTAATGTTATTGGAACCAAGTGGATTTTCAAAAATAAAACCGATGAACTTGGTAACATAACAAGAAACAAGGCTAGGCTAGTGGCTCAAGGCTACACTCAGGTGGAAGGAGTGGACTTTGATGAAACTTTTGCCCCTTTGGCTATGCTTGAGTCCATAAAATTCCTTCTTGCTTTTGCTTGTGTTCTTAAAATCAAACTGTTTCAGATGGATGTCAAAAGTGCCTTCCTAAATGGTTTTCTGAATGAGGAAGTGTTTGTTGAACATCCCAAAGGTTTTGAAAATCCCCATTTTCCTAACCATGTTTTTAAACTGAAAAATGCTCTGTATGGGTTGAAGCAAGCTCCTCGGGCTTGGTATGAAAGGTTGAATACTTTTCTGTGTAATAAGGTAATAAAAGAGGAAGTGTTGATAAAACCTTATTCATCCAAAAATTTAAGAATGGTATCACCATTGCTCAGATTTATGTTGATGACATAGTGTTTGGATCAACCTCTAAACAAAAGTTTGATGAGTTTGTTGGTTACATGTCTTCTGAGTTTGAAATGGGCATGGTAGGAGAGTTGAACTATTTTCTTGGTTTACAAGTTAAACAGTTTGACAAAGGTATTTTTATCACTCAGAACAAATATGCCAAGAACCTTGTTAATAGATTTGGGCTTGACAATAAAAAGCACATGAAAACTCCCATGCGGACTAATGATAAATTGTCCAAAGATGAAAATGGAACTCCTATTGATATTCTTTACAGAAGCATGATAGGAAGCCTTTTGTATCTCACTGCTAGTAGACCTGATACTAGCTATAGTGTATGTGTTTGTGCTAGATATCAGTTTTGTCCTAAAGAGTCTGACTTGAAAGCTATAAAAAGAATCATTCATTATATAAATGGGACCACAGAACTTGGTATCTTGTATTCTTCTGATACTAACACTAATTTGGTTGGTTTTAGTGATTCTGATTGGCAGGTGATGTTGATGACAGAAAAAGCACTACTGGAGGGTGTTTCTACCGTGGAAACAGTTTGGTTTCCTGGTATAGTAAGAAACAAAACTGTGTTTCATTATCTACTGTTGAATCTGAGTATATAGCATTAGGAAGTCTGTTGCTCCCAAATGTTATGGATGAGACAAATGTTGGTTGATTATGGGGTTGAAGAAAAAGTCCTTACTGCTTATTGTGATAATTCTAGTGCCATAAATATTTCTAAAAACCCAGTGAAACACTGCAAAACAAAACACATCGATATTCGGCACCACTTTATTAGAGATTTGGTTGAGCATAAAATTGTTACCAGCGATTTTGTCACCACTGAGAATCAAATTGCTGATTTTTCACCAAAGCCCTAGACTTTCAAAGGTTTAATTACCTAAAACAGTCTCTGGGTGTTTGTACTCTCTGAGCAATGTGAGTTTCAGTGTTGCAACATCATATGCATCATCTCTTGTTTCTTGATGTGTTGCAACCTCATATTGATCTTATTCTTTTGCATTAGTCATTGTGCATTTTTAAGATCATTACATTGACTTATCTCTGTTTTATTGTTGTGCCTCAATTGAGTACTCTTTTGATGTAACCTTGCCTAAAAATAATTGTGGGTCAATTTGCAAACAGAATGATTTTTCCCATGTGAAAGATGTATTTTTTTGGGGCCTTTGATGGAAAAAGCTGCATATACATTGTGTGTGAAAGCTATTCAGTTGTGAACTATTTTCTGTTCTTTTATATGCTTGAATCATTTTATGATCTTCTGAGAAAGAACTACCCATGTTTTGTAACGAAAGCTACCGAATGGCTAAATATTCTCCTGATTATTCCTTTCACTAAAAGATTTTTAAATGGGAAAAGGATTTTGATCCATTGACTTTGTATGATGATGTTCTTGAAAAAGGTGGTACAACACTATGTTACAATACCAAAACTCCTGAGGCCATTTTATTACTGTCAGAAATAAAATCATCATTCTAGACATCCCTCAGGATCATTTTTGGGCTTATGGAAAATATTTTCCTTCTTGATTCGATGTGGTGTATTATTTTTGGAAATGATTTTTTTCTTAAATTTGTCTCTAATAAAAGGTATTGTTCATTAGTGTTCATTCTGGATTAAATGCACACCTTGAATTATGGGACTTTCCCCAAAAATATTTGAATTTCAAATTAGCAGTTCGGAAGTTTTATGGAAACCACCATTTTTAGCCGCCAAGTGTATCTCTCCAATTAAGGGAGTTATTTCTTTTTACTATATACTCTCTTCCTTATATATTTTGAAACATCTCTCTCTCTCTCTCTCTCTCTCTCTCTCTCGATCTCGAATTTTTCTATCATATCTTGTGTTTTTCTGTTTGATTTTTCTCCTCTCAGATTCCTAACATGGTTCGTACAAGAGATCAAATCATCAGAGAACTAAGAGAAGTGGTTGAAAATCGACGGAGAAACAGAGCAAACCCTGTTCCTGGAAACCCTCGCTCTTATCAATCTCAGGTTTCTGTTGGTGTGATTTCTGGTGCAGAAACACTTCAAGGGCAACCACTGGGTGTCGATTTGAACAACCCTCTTCCCACTGATCCGAACCCTAGGGCTCGTGGGTCGCGTGTAAGTTCTCTTCCTACAGAACAAGAACAGGGGTTAGGTACCATGGGGAATGAACCATCGAGATTATCTCATCCGTCAAGCCGCATTCGACCTGCTGATCAAAGCTTTGAAAAAACGTATGCTCACAAGAAGAAAAGAGGGGAACCTCCTCAGATAAGTACAACAAAAGAGGTTCAAATTTCAGAAGAAGAAGTGCCAATAGTTAAGATGCCCAAGAAATCATCCAGGAGGCTAATAAGACAAATGGTGTTTACTGATTTGGAGGATGAAATACCTAGAAATGATCCCCTTGAAAATATTCATGTTCCAGATGATAGGATGGAGCCTTCAGAAGATGATTCCTCTTCGGATGATGATGATGAGAGCACTGAGTCAGAATTAGTGAAGGAAGTTGGTGAACCTTCAGGCACTCCTACTAAGGGTGTCAACAACAGTGTTGAAACATAAAAGTGTCACACTGACAACTCAGATCATGAACCGTTAGACTCTGAGCTTGAGGATAATAGAGGTATGCTTGCTGCATTCTACTCTGTTGAGAACAAGAAATTATGGGATACTGTGGTTCAAAGGGAGATATTGTGTGAACGGCCTATTAAGATAGAGGATCATACCAAATATGGTATTTTGCCTCTACTTGAAGAAATAGAGATGTTTGGTCTGGTTACCAACATTAGTCCATATGTTGATAGGGTTGTTAGAGAATTCTATTGTAATCTTCTTAATAGGTCTGATAATGAGGATTCAACAAAGTATGGGTCTGTCTGGGTACGAAAGAAGGTTTATTCATTCACTCCGAAAGATATCAATGAAGTTCTTGATGGGAACAATATGCTTAATGACAATCTACTGTATGATATGGATGAAATTGCCAAAACACTGAGTGGGAGAATTGTGCAAGTTTGGCCTACTAAACAAGAAAAGTTCAAGGCCATGGACCTGAAAAAATAATATACCTTGTTGCACAAAATTGCTTTGTGCAATTGGACCCCAACAAAGCACACCTCCTCTGTCACCACTAACAAAGATGTCCTCTTGTACTGCATTGGGACCAAGCACCCGTTCAACATTGGGAAGCTTATATTTGACGTGATTGGAACTCATGTTGGCTACACCAGTATGTATGGTATCCTTCCTTACCCTTCTTTAATTTACAAATTTCTTGTATCTCAGGAGTTTAAAAAGAAAATTATGAGGATTTGGTTGTTGTTCCTGCTCCAATTTCCATCTATGTCAAGATCTTAAAAAGTGATAAATCAATGATCTTGTATTTCCTGCTCCTACTGGGACTGTTGCTACTGAAATTGGTGGTGCTTCATCCAGTGTTCCAACACCTGGAAATTCAGCACTTGAGACTCGCATTCGTGCAGAAAATGCTGAAGCTGAGCATTAGATTAAGTTCTGGAACTCTAAAAAGCTGAAGCTCAAAATTTTCTCCAGTAACTTCATATCCCATCTGCTCCTTTGGCACCTATTGTTCAAAAAGGAGGAGTGGATACTAGCATGGCTAACTTGGCTGAAGCAGCTGCAATGGATGAAGGGGCACAATCTAAGGGGGAGTCCAGTGAAGAGGAAGAAGCTAGTTCGGAGGGGGAGTTTGAATATGATGATGAGGAAGATGATGTGGCTGACTCTGAGGGGGAGTCAAAGGATGATTAAATCTGAAGCTTTTTGTGTTTATCTTGTTTTGTAGTTTGACGATGAAACTTGGTCTATTTTGGATGAACTGATTGGATATGTATGCTATTGGATAAATTATGCTTGATTTTGACTGTGCTAATATTTGCAGGATTGAAATTCTAAGTGTTGCTTCACTTATGATTTTTTTTATATTTCCTGCATGATTTATTTTGACCAAAAGTGCCAAAGGGGGAGATTGTTAATGTTATTATTATTGGCAAAAAGAAAAATTATGCACAGTGCAAAATCTGGTGTTGTAACTCTGAAATGCAACACTGTCTGCGCATAATCTTGGCGGATTTTATGCCAGATTCTATGTTTCTGGTTTATGGCAATTGTTCTAATTTGAGAAGATTGTTGATAATCTTGGATGTCTTATCTAGATTTATTCATCACATATTATTGCCATTTAATCTCTTTTCTTATGTCTTTGTTCTCACCCATAAGGAAAGGATTTGTTTTTGTTGTCTTCCTTTTTTAGATTGTAACCTCTATCTGGGAATCAGGAAATCACTTGATTCCAGCCATAGGGGATCGGTCTTGTACATATAAAAGGAGAGATAAGCTCTTTGATGAAGACATCGAGAAAAATACATTCGAGCTATATTGTTCTTCTTCAAGAAATCTATTGTTTCATATTTCTATTCTTCGGGAGAAGAATGTGAATATCTACAATGTGGATCGACTCAACCGTTCTAGGATTTGAAGTTTGAGGGATTCCAACAAGGTTGAGACTGTGGAAGATTCAATCAAGAGATTAGTTTTATACAAGTATTGGTGAATTGATAAAGAGGGAGTCTTTATGTTATTCGTAAATCCAGTCGTATTTGTAATAAACTTTGCTTTTCTAATATTGGATTATTTCTTCTCTAGGCGGGGCCCTCATGCATTAAGATTGAGGAATCTAAGCACGTTAAAAATCTTCGTGTTATTTTTATTCCGCTGTGTGCATGTTGTTTGGTTTAGTGTTACAATATTAACATACAACACCTTAAGAATCTAATCTGTTTAAAGTTCATTTAAGGCCTCAGATTCTATCAAGAAGAGTAGTATGTAAGGAGAAGAGGTTTATGTTTGGTGGGTGTGACTTTCGAAGGGTTATTGGGGGGTGGAGAAGGAGTATAAGATTTGGGGTTATCTAGGGTACAGCTGGCAAAATGGCTGGGCCAAGTTTTTTGAGGCCCGAAAAAAATCGACCTAAATGGCCCGATCCAATATGCCCGTCGAGCCAGTCGGGCTCCGGCCAAAAAAATTCGATTTTTTTGGGTTGGCCCGTGCCCTATAATATTTAAATGGAAAAAATTACAGTTAATATTTCATGGTCCAGCAAACACGTTTCAAGTATCAAGTCTAGCTCTGCAAGCACTTCCAGAAGATCGACTGGTGGATAAATCATAAAACAATATTTAGTTCTCTCTGTGTAATGTTGGGTAATAGTTGTGTTCTGTCATCTGTGGATTACACTGTCATTACCTCTCTGTTAATAAAGTTTTGCTTCATAAAAAAAAAGTATTTACGAACAAAACAAAATGATGGGTCATGGACTCGTGGCCCATGGGTTTGTAATTGGTACTCTAGTTGATTGGTAATTGATATAACAATTTTTGGCTTTTTAAATAGCTTTTTTGTTTTCTTTTTTAAATGTCAGTTTGTATCATTATTTTTTCTTTGAGGCAATCATATCATTATTTCTTTTTTTGAGTGGATCATATCATTATTCATTATAGGACTCACACTTACAATAGTGTTGTTATGTTAATTTGGTGGTGCCACGTTTCGTTCATTAGTATAAAGTATGTATTGGGCTTTTTGACTAGTTTTTTTCTTTTTCAAAAAAAATATTAACTTAAGTTGGTTTGGCCCGATGGCCCGTGGCTCGTGACTTGGGTTGGGTTGGGCTATGAAAAGCGAGGCCCGATGAAAATTTAGCCCGGCCCAGCCCGTGTTTCTGCTTTGGCCCATTGGGCTTGGGTTGGGTCGGTCCTACCCGACCCATTGCCAGCTCTAATCTGGGGTATGTGAGGGTATATCCGGAGGAGAGGGCTTGTGAGGTTGAGGGGCGTTGAGGGCTAGGGGCGACGAGAGGACGGGAAGGAGAAAAGCCAGTTGTAGCACGAAGCCAAGTACCAAATTCTAGATTCTCGGATTCACGGGACTGCTGCAGAATACGAGTATCACAGTCTTTGAGTACATGGCCAATGAAACCACAATAAAAACAGAAATCCAGGAGACGTTCATACTTCAAGAAAATAGCCCGTTTCTGTCCTAAATAATCCACATGGATGACACGTACGAGAGGGGTCGTGATATCAATAGAAACCCTGATACGCAAGAATTTCCCCACAACCAAACCTAAAGAGTCGAAATCGATTTCACGAAATAGGCCAATATTATTGCCCGCAAGTGCAGCAAAACTTTTGTTCATAAGACCAAGAGGTGGTTGGTAAAGTTGTATCCAAAAATCGCAGCGCGAGAAAATAGAAGCCAAGTCAGTTGCGTTGTGATGAGTTGTGAGGTCGGAGTATGATCGAGATGGTAGTGTGTTCGGCGGCCAGCGGTGGGGTTAGTGTAGGCTGACGGGAAACAATGAACAAGGAAGATTAGACAAAAACTAGAAATGGAGAAGGTATGGGGGGTGAAGGGCGTGGGGGACAAGCATGGATTTAGTGGGAGAAACAAATTCTTAGGGAACCCAGGACAATGCTCTCAAGACTGTTCTCTAAGAGAGAGCGCCTTAGGACAAATTTGAAATTATTTAATTAACACCAACCTAAGTTGATGATGAGACAAATATTAAGAAAGACAACTATAATTAATATTTGTCGTGCAAATTATTTGAATTTTAAGAATAGTGGTCAAATAATTAATATTTAACGTGCAAATTATTTAAATTTTAAGAAAAGTGGCCAATCATACGATAAGTATCGCTACATTGATCATAGGATCATTAATTAGATACAATTAATGCGGTCTGAACTATATTTTTTTTTTTTAATTTATTTTTTTAATACATATCTTGAAGGGAGAGGTGACGAAAATCAACTCTCATATTTTTAGATCTGGCTTGAGGGTTTTAACTTTTAAGTTTTAACCACTCAACAACTATTTGATTCTCATTTGTTTAAACTAATGAAATGTAATAAAAAAAATGATGTCTCATGAAAAATAGTTTGAATCCTCTATTAATCCAAGTGGAAAAATTAATATACTTCCTAAATTAAAATAATTAGATGAGTTGTGCCCCCACATTAAAAGAACAAATAAAGTTAGAAAGTCAATATAGTTTTCAAGAATACATAAATTGAGAAATATTGTACCTATTTTTCTAGGTTCATGACTCACTAACTAAAGCATATTTTGGTTAAGTTGAGTTCTGAATATATGTATCAGACCCAGTTACAATTGACGAACTCCATAAAACACATCCAACTATCAATTGCAATGATAAAATTTAGAATACCACGATTTGCTTCTAAGAATAATACAGATTTGGAGTTCATAAATGAACAACTCTCGAAGAAAAATATATTTTACTTCCAATTTTAAAGATTCCAGAATTAATTCTTGATTTTACTAATTACATTGAAAATGACAAAAGAAAAAGGTATCGATCATCATCTAGTGATGTATGGTCTTTTACTTTTAAAACATAAAAATAATGAACATATTTTATTTGTTGAAATGCAGATTTTTCTTCTTTTTTTTTCATTTTTGTATGAAAACTGGGTCCAACAAGATGGGTCTATATTGGATATAGAGTATAGTATAAAATCAAATTTTGACCCAACCCAAAATCCCTACCTATGGGCTGTGAGCCTGTCGCATACATTATTTTTCCCTTTGAAAGGAAATAAAAGAGAATGGTTTAGCGGATGGATCTTCTATTTTAAAACTGTGTTTCATCTTATATCTACAATACATATAATTGATACATGTATAGCACTTAACATATTAACAGTCCTCAATTTGTGATTGGTTTATGATTGAAAATTAACATATGGTAAATGTTATACATGTTAATCGCCCATATAGTTGGAATAGGAGATGAAACACAATTTTGGAATAAAAAATCTCATCCAATTGTCTAGCCCAATTTACATGATATGCATAATCCATGTGAAAATGGGTGAATGTGAAAAATCTCTATAAAAGGTGTAGTGTGGTGCGGTTCAGGCGGTTTTTGAGAATTTATGAGCACTCCTCTTATACCCTAAGATAGAAATGACAATGAGTCGGGTCAGCCTGACTCTAGCTCGTTGGGACACATGAAAAAGTTGGGATGGATTGGGTCAGCCCAAAAATGCTTAGGCCACCATTTCCCTTGGCCCAACCCAAAGCCCATATTTATGCCTAAATCTACTCTGGCCAATTGGGTGACTCGGGCTCCAAGCCTCTTGGGCCGGGCCAAAGTAGGCTCCGACATTTTCGGTCTATATAAATGTAGCTCAGTTACCACGAGCTTGTAGCTCAAGTGGTATCGATCACCCTTAGTAAGAGGTTTGACCAGTGTTCGAACTTTGTATCTTTCAGTTTCTTTGAAATTTATCTCATCCCTCCAACCACTACTATCCTAACTTATTGAAAATAAAAAAAATGTAGTTCAGTTCGGCCCTATCCTCGGGCCGATTGGACTGGTCACGGGTTGGGCTGGAAATTGTCAGCTCTTCCCTAGGGCTGGCAAATCGCTCATGTCGGTCATTATCGTGCCGACGATAACGGCATGGCACAATAAGCCCTAACACGAACACGGTACGATAAGTTTAACGAACCTGAAATTTAAGCCCAAGCACGGCACATTAAAAACACGAAAAACACGGCACGGTACGATAAACACGATAAGAAAAATTGTCGGATTTATTTAGGCAAGACCGTTTGGCCCGTTAGGCCCATTAAGCCCGTTAACATTAAAACTTATGATTTTTTCCATATTCTTTATTTTTAATACTTAAAACATATATTCTAATAAATTATTAATAAAAACACTCAATTACAAATAGTTAATTATTAGTAAATTACTCATATAAATAAACAATTATCAACAATGGAATAGGATCAAATTAGACCAGATAATTAGAGTGAGACAGTGTGGACTAATCTTGACCACAAATCTGAAATTTTAGATGGTTGGGATTTATCCAATTTAATAATCATTTTAATTTATTTTAAACCTGAAAAGGACAGCATTGTAATTACACAATTACATAATATTCCATTTCCTCTATCTCCCACCCTGGCCCACTCAATCTCACCTCCATCTCCTTTCGCGGGTGAGTTTTTGTTTAGTGTCTTGAAGATTGAGTATCTCTTGGAGTTCGACAACGGCTTCAAGGAGTTGGGTTTGAGGATTTGTGAATTGGGCGATGATTTCTTTAGCAGAAGAAGGAGAAGGTGTTACAGGTTGGGTTGGGGAAGATAAGAATGAAGGGAGGGACCCACAAAATTTGGATTTACTAATTTGGATTTTTTTTTTCAATGAGAAGGTGTTAATTTGGATTTATATCACATTTCAGGGTTTACTAATCTGGATTTTATTTTTCCGTGATGGTGGTTAAGCTTTTGTTAATGGAGGTTTTAGGTTTTTTTTCTAGGTGAAGAAGACGGGTTTATATGTTTGATGTATACTTAAATTTTAGTAGGTTACTGTATATTTATATATTTTTCGATGTATACTTAGATGTATTTTGTTGTATAAGTAGTTAATTTTTTATGTATGTATTTATGTTATTGTATACTTATATGTGTTTTGTTGTACACTTAAATGTGTTTTGTTGTATACTTATATTTTTTGTTTGACAATTGTAATATGCAGTACAAATATATTAAATATACAGCATAATAGTGTTAAGTATACATAAATATATGCTAAATATACAACACAATAATGAGCGTGATTTTCTCTCACTCTATAACTGATTTTACTTCATCCACGGTCCCCACATGTTAATAAACGTGATTCTCTCTCTATATATAATTGATTCATTGATTCGCGGTCCCCATATATTTTTGTTTGACCATTTTAATATGCAGTAAAATTATGCTAAACATACAAGAAAAAATAGTGTTAAGTATACAAAGAAAATATATGATAAGTGTGCGGATATCGCATGGCGAGCACATGCGCGATTTTCTCTCTCTCAGCGATTTTCTCGGGATTTTCTCTCTCCCCACGTGATTTTCTCTCTCCTAATAACTGATTCCATATTTGGATGGTCCCCCACTTGGTTAATTTGACAATTATACCCTTATTTTCCATTAATTAAATATTTAATGTAATTTTAAGCCCTATTTATCTTAGCCATTGATGTAGATAATGGAAGGTTGAGATGAGTCCACACTGTCTCACTATAATATGTGGTCTCATTTTAACCTCCCCCTATCAACAATAAAAAAATTATCGTGTCTTATTGTGTCAGCCCGATACCAGCACAATGTTTATCATTTCTTATTGTGTCAAACTGATAGCGGCGCGAACCCAATATGCCCCAGCCCAAATCTTATAATTTCGTATCGTGTTCGTGTCGGCCAATCGTATTGTACCTCAAATTACAACCCCTACTCTTCCCTAAGATACTCCTATAAACTACAAAAAAAAGATCATTGACAAGATATCTACATTTGAAATACTTATCAAATTGTCCAATAAAATGTGCAAATTTATTTATATCTTGTACGCTTTCTGCAAGCCCCGTTTCCAGACCTTTTTCCGTAAACGACCCAAAATGAAACAAACCAAAGTAACATGACTCCACTTAGGGCTGCAATAAAAACCGAACCGAGCTGAGCTTTTGAGTATTTGAGTTTGGCTCGTTTATTATCGAATCGAACTCGAGCCTGAATGTATCGAACATATTGATGGCTCATGAACATTTTCGAGCTTAATCGAGCCTAAACGAGCTTAGTAAATATTAATTATAAATTAAATTATTCCTTAATTTATTACAAAAATACAATTAAATACGTCTAAAAACATAAAATATTTACTAAAAGTTATAATTTTATTCAAACAAATAAGTTTATTAAAATATTTTTATATAATCATAAGTAAAAATATGATAAATTAAAATTAAACTCAAATTAGTAGTTTAATTTATACGAGCTTACTATCGAGCCTATTCACGAGCATATTAACGAGCATGTTCACGAGCTAACGAACCAAATATCTCTAAGTTTGAGTTTGGTTCGTTTATTTTAACGAGCCTCATTAAACGAACTCGAACGAGCTTTTATCGAATCGAGTTCCGAATAGCTCAGGAGCGACTTGGTTCATTTGCAGCCCTAACTCCACTAAGTTGGAAGTGACTCAACGATCCGGGCCTTGATTTTTTAAAGACCCATGGCCTTTTAGCTAACTGGATTTATAATTTGAGCTGTTGGGCCTTGATTGTTGATACTTGATAGATCAAAAATCCTAATTTTAGATTAATTCAGCGAAAATTGCAAGTTGAAATTAAAATGTGTAATAGCTCTAATAATTTGTTTGAGATTCAAGTTTTTTATGAAGAAAAATATTATGGAACACGCGCAAGCTTGGAACCTATATAGCAAACAAAAAGAGAAAAATATGAACCTTGAGGTCCTAATCTCGTGTACTGGTAAGGGCGTCAATTTGTGACACGCCACGATAACCCGACACGAAATTAACACGAATTTAGCAGGTACAGGTACAACCCTTAACAGGTTCGGGTCAAAATCAGATCGGGCACGGTTAACACGGAAAATAAATAGGTCAGGTCGGGTCGACCCGCGGGCCGACACGATTGACCTATGTAACCCGTTTAATTTTATTGTGATATATTATTTTAATATTTTGTGATGTTTTAGTTGGTTATATGATGATGGAAAAATTATTATATGTATTTTTTTTAATAAATTTTAATATTTAATGTATTTTTTATTTGTAATTTTAATTTTTTCTGATTTTTTTAATATTTTTTTCGTGTCAAGTTTAAATTATACAGGTTTTTCGTGTCGTGTCGGGTTACCCGTGCTTATAAACAGGTCGTGTTCGGATCGTGTATCTTGACACGAATAATTAAATGGGTCGGGTTCAGGTTCGTGTCAGACCTGTAATACCCGTGTAAAAACACGACCCGCGAACACGAGACACGACACGATTGACACCCCTATGTACTGGTCTCTATATTTGGATATACATTTCTCCATAGCGAATAACCACTATTTCAAATTGTGTATCATCTTATATTTCAATATCATCACTACAAGACAAGTGTATTAATGATATTATTATTGTGCATTCGGCGTATATTCAAAATACTTGAAATATGAGATGAAATACGATTTGGAATAGAGGATCCAAACTGCTTGATTCCAATATGGTGGCTGGCAGTGGCGGATTCAGCATAAGAAATTAGGGTGGACCGGACAAAAAACTAAAAAAAAAAATCATATAAATTCTTAACTTTTTTTTTAATTTCTTAATTATATTAGTTTTTGGAAACAAAAAGGGGGCAATATGGCCCACTAGCTCCGCCAGTGGTGCCCGGATTAGAATCCCGAACGTCTATCGGGTGTCTACTTGGAGGACAAAATAGGCAACATTCTTGTGCATAAATTTTTAAGTGGTAATCGGATCCCACAATGTCCACAGTCCACCTGAGTGTTAACCTGGAGAACAAATTAGGAAGAAATTCGTCTTCTCATATTAAAATGAAAAAAAAAAGAACAAAATAAAAATGAAAAAGTGGTCCATAAGTGTGCAACCATGAATTAGCCATATGGGCCCAAGTTTTAATCCTCCCTCAGATTTTGGAAGATACGGCCTACGGGGATAGCTGATTGCCAGATTGTATTTCACAATCCACATGACCTGTGAAATGTAGCCCACTAGGGGTGTTGAATTGTGGTAGAACACAATAACCTTATACGAACTTAATGCGGATTCAGTAGGTGCAATTTTTAATGGGTTCTGCTCAAATTCGATCCTGATACAGTTAATACAAAGAAAAAAAAAGGCCAAATCAGGTCAGATTGACCTGCTTGTCGACCCGATAACCTATTTAACTCATTTAGTTATATATTGGACATGTTATTTTCATATTTTGTGATGTTTTAGTTGGTTATGTGATGCTCGACAAATTATTGAATGTATTTTCTAGAAATTTAATATATTTTATTTGTAATTTTAGTTTTTTCTTTTCTTTTTTAATTATTTTGTGTCAAGCTTTAAAGTATATAGGTATTTCGTGTCGTGTCTTGTTACCCTAAACAGATCATCTTCGTGTTGTGTATCTTGACACAAATAATTAAATATGCCGTCTTCGGGTTCGTGTAAAACATGTAATGCTCGTGTCATAACACGACATGCAAATACGAAACACGACCTAATTGACACCCCTTATAACCCACAGACACTGGGACTAGGGTATAGTTTTTGAGGTGGAGATTGCAATAAGTCCACTTGATGGTCTCAATATAGTTATAAGTGGTCCTTAGATAAAAGTATATGGCCAATGTTGGGCATGGGAAAACCATTTTGCTATAATTAATGAAAAGAAAAGTTTTTTGCTTTTTTTTCCCTTTCTAATTAATACAATTCTACCACTTAAAAAAAAAATTAATACAATTCTTTTTTTTTTTTGGAAAAACATATATCATGTTATAAGTGGACACATGTAAACATTCTAATGGAGTTGGGTGCTACTCAATTGGATAGCATCGAACTTCCCCACTACCGATGATTTGGACTTTGTCCATTGCTATTCTTTGTGATGGAGAGGCTATTTAGGGAATCAAATATGATAAATCTCATTTAGATTCTTTTAATAGCAAAGACGTATTTACATTACCCAACGTGGGCATGTGCCCCCATAACTCTTTTTCCTTCTTTTATTTACTTGTATCATTTATTTTTGGAATTTGTACTTAATCAGGTTAAAAGTAAGAAAACAAATGTGCATTTTTGAAAACAAGTTGTGCAATTTTACATAGTTTTTTCCCCTAACTATTTATCATTTATTTTTGGAAGCTATATATAGTAAGTAGGCTATAAAAAAAATCTGCTCCCATGACTAATTGTTTTTTATGTAGTTTATAATTGTATTTATTTTGTGTTCCTTTAATATCAGATATGAATTAGTTAGTCAGCTAGATGCTATACGATTATTAGAATCTAAGAAATAAGACAAAAGACATAAAAGTGGATATGAATAAAGAGATTGATAATGTAACTGCGGCTCCCAGGGCATATACGCGAAATTTGTGAAGATTTGGTGGGAACTCATCTTGAATAGCATCCGTGTGGGTTCGATTCGGGAGAGATCGTTATTAGTAGATTGGGGGTCGAACATAATTGTTCTCTTTACCTGGGAGGATCTCGGTTGTACGTCCGACCCGTCGAACACCGGCGCATGCGTGCACATCCAGCGGTTTACCTTGGCGGCAAGAATGAGGAGCGGTTTGTCGTCCGGGCGTAGTCGGGCGTAAGCGCAGGCTGAGTTATCAAAAAAAAAAAAAAAAAATGATAATGTAACTTTGCGGATTAAATGAAGCAATGAGACAGACAGCAATGGAGTGGGCCTATCCTCTGCCATATGAAAACTTACTAAGCACACATTTGAGACAAAAAAAGCTGAGGATGGAAATAAGTTGCAAAAGTGATTGTCATGTTCATGATGATGATGGAATAAGTGATGAAATATAATTTAAATTACAAAATTCGGTTTTGACGTCGCACATGAGTTGGTATATATGATATGGAAATAATTTTCAATTTCTCTACGTATCACACACATTATTTTGTACAAATGTTAGTCATGTATTGATTTATGTAATAGAAGAGTTTACATATTTAGTACTTTGAGTGACATACCCACCGTTAAATTGCAATTTTCACCACAAGAAAAAACCAATTAGTTGCATATAAAATATTAAGATAACTGTAAAGTTAATGTAAAATCGTTGTAGCTAGGTAAATATTTACCAACAAAATCTAAAATTGTTGGTAGATATCTATAATATTCATGTCAGTAATTTTAAAAATTGTTGGTGGTTAGTCGTTAGTTGGTCGGTATAGTTTGGGGGAAAATAATGTTTCCTCTATTTGTATTAAAATTTAGTGATAAAACCATTTTTGTCTATAATTATGTCTGTAAACTGAAAGGTTGTTGTAGTGATTTGTTCTGTAATTAGAAGGGGTGACAAAATTAGTACTATAAAAATCACATTTTATATATTAAAAAAATCCGTAGTTAAATAAAACTCATGAATGATCCGTTTTTCATTGGAACTTGAATATTTTTCCAAAAAATTGTGATGTGAAATCCAAAATCTCTTGCTATTTAATTTGAAATTTCAGGCAAAAGGGAAAAAAAATCGTAATTCTAATTTTTACGGGACTATTTTAGCTAGGTCGATCTATAGTTATGGGACCAAAATTGAAATTTTGCCCCTACCCCACCCACCCCTTACCCCCACCATGGATATGCACATGCACACCTAAACATTCTCATCTCCTCACATTTCCCTTTCAAACCCACATTGAAAATAACCCAACATTGATATGTACTTATCTCCAACTTGTAATACAATAACCATATCATAACTTCATAAGATAATATATTAAATTAAAGCTTGTCCTATTTTGTCCTCCCCTTAGGGAAAGTTTCTGTCTTTTTTTTTAATCGGTACAAAGTTTCTGTCTTTGATGAGGAAAGAGATTGGGCTTGTTGATTTGAGTTCTAATAATATTTTAAGGATTTAACACTAATGATAGTTACTTTCTATAACATAGTACCTAGAATAATATCTTTATGTTCTAGTTCACCCCATATTGCAGCTGTTTCATAAAGTGTATATTGAATTTTAATAGGACTCCAGTTAGAGTCAATGCTTGATCACCCTACTGATTAAGACGGTATTTGGAAACCCATTTTTAATGGACTTTTAGGTGTATATGTAAATTTATTTGTAAAAATATTGTATGTTTGTTGGAAATTTTAAATTGGCTTTCAGAAAGTGACTTATTCTAAAATTGCAAATTTGTGATTCTTTGGATTTCTTTTCTATCTTTTTTATGACAAAGGATTTCTTTTCGATCACTTCTACAACATGGGTATTAAATGTATTTTTACCAAATAGGAATGACAATTTCCTCTAAATCTAGAGCTGGCAATAGACTGAGTCGGGTCAGTCCAACCCGAACCTATCGGGCTTTTGTAAAATTTTGGGCCAGGCCGGGCCGATTTTGGCCGGGTTGCACAATTGTCTAGTTTAGTCCAGTCTACACATATGTTTTATATAGAAAATTCGGCCCGGCCCATCAGGCCATTAGGCCCGATTTTTTTCGAGCCTAAAAAAATAAAGCCCAGTTCGACCCAAACCTCGGGCTAGCTGGACCGACCCCCGGGCCAAGCTTGATAGTGACTAAACCTGATGGAGGATTCGATAACTGACCCTAATGGAGGAGGGTATGGAGGGTATTTTTATACCTGATTAAATAAATGGGTACGTAGGTATGGAGGTGGGTCTATGTACATCCTACACATACTCTACTCGATATCCTATTAAATAATATTATAATATTATAATATATATATATACATATATTTATTTATAGTTTTTACACATATATTTTCTATTTTTACAAATATATTTATTTAAATTTGAAAAAAGGGGGGTTTTCCCTAAATCTCAACCAAAATCTACTAACCGACTAACCCATGTACTTTGTCTTTTCTAACATTTTGTTGTTTTTTTATAATATTTAGTTTACTAATTCTTATTTTTTTCTTTCTTCTTATTGTTCTCTTAAAAGTTTTGTAAAAATACAATTGTAAATAACAGGATATGGATACCCGACCCTCAATGGATATGGGGATATGGATGAGTATGAATATACTAAATGAGAATGGAGATGGAAGATATAGAATCTTTTAACTATGCAATCCAGCACTCGCGTGTTCAAATCGCATGTCGTGCCTCGTCCCAAAGCCCATTGCAGGCAGGATGCTAAATCAAAGCCCAACAAGTTTCATTTTTTTTAAATAAATGGAAATATATAAAAAGAAAGTAAAAAGTTTTGATCACAAGCCGACCAGGTCAAAGGAAAAAACAATGTTAAACTTCAGAAAGCAGAAAAAAAAATTAAAGATGCGTTTTAAATGAAGGGCGTCTATTTCTATAGGATTTTCGGATGACAATGTCATAAATTTTTTTAGCACGTGCTCGAGTATTGTCCAAATGGTCTGATGTATCATATGGAATGTCGGCCCTAGATCCTCCAGCCGCAATTGACATAGTCTTCGTAGCTTCTGAGGAATCACATGAGTGAAAGACAAATAGAGTAGTTGAGGAGTCGCTTACCTTAGTCTTTAAAGCTTCCAATTGGTCTACATCAATTTGAAAATCAAAATTAAGAGGATAGTTGGATGTTGGATATGTTGAAATATGATCTACAACCAAAGCCGTTTCATCACTTTCTTTCTGATTCAACATGGGGATAAACCACATTAGCTAGTGAACTGTCTTGTGTCGTCGGTACGATGTGATCATTTGTAATCGTTTCAACATACTTATCTGAAATGAGACCCGAACTGCAACCTCGAGTAGAGAAGTTTTGTTGAGAGCGTGAAGCACTGGTATTTTTACCATTACTAGCTGATTTTTGATTGACGGTCATAAATCTATAATTGTTCATCTAAACTACTGGCGGTTGGGCCAGAGTAAAAGGCTTCCCAGTAGGAGGTTGGTCTTTCTCGGTATAGTACGCCCACCGGTTACTGGCAGTAACCTTTGCAATATCAAGTTTATCCATGACCATCCCATTGAGAATGGCAAACTGATTAGAAGAAGCAGGAATAGTTAAATTAGCCCGTGGTGGAGAATGAGCCAATTCAACAACCTTTTGAACCACAACATCTAATTAAACCTGGACAGTCCCATCCGAACCCGAGGGATCCAAGATAGACTTCTTGGGTTGCATACCAGTCGCATGATGAGGAGGCCTGGGATTCCGAGAGAGGCTACGACCCCTAATACTCGATTGCCCATCGGAAATTTTCCAGCATGAGGATGCCAAATGGACAATGATTTGACAATGACGATAAAAATTTGGGAGACATTCGTAATGGAAGAAAATGAATCCTGAATGAACAGTTCGTTCAATCATCATCTTTTCGGATAAATTAGTACTCAAGTCAACGTCGACGAGGACCCGTGCAAAATATCGCATGGAACCGTTCAACGTCATGTTATCAATTTTGATAGGTGAACCAATGGCTCGTGCAATCCCCATAAACACCTCGGGATGCCAGTACTCCCAACTTATTCCAAATATCCGTACCCAAATCTGTGTTATCAAAGTGGTAGTATTATCAGGGTCAAAATCAGGTGTCAAACGTTGTAAGCGAAAAGAACCCAAGGACAAGGACCAAAATCATTTACGCCAAACAACATCACAATCCATGAGCTTATCAAAGTGATATTATAATACCCTTTTCCAAGAGAAATAATCCAAAAATGAGAGTCAAGACGCCAAAGAGCTTTCAATTTATCGTGCAATTGAGGAAGAGTCAGTGGCTTACAGCCATTGATGTAAAGGGTGCATCCAATCAACGATTGTTCACATAACTGACGGCTAGACTCATAGATTTTGTCACTAATATGCAAGGAATAGGGATTACCTTTCTTCGTAGGCATAAACGGAGAACTGACCGCGACATCATGCATGGAGGCTACAATATTGGATATTTGTTGTAGCATACCATTGTAAGATGGAGCAACAGCAGACCGTAAAATTTGGGCAGCAGGAAGACCTGATTCAAGAGCCCTAGGCGTCGAAATACGGGTAGAAACCCTAGTCGGAGCAGAAAAACTCTAATTGAACCATGAGGGTTTGTTGGTAGAGACGAAACAGATTGTATAGTCTGAGAGTCTCCAGCGTGTAAGTGTGTGGGAGGAGTAGGGGATGGAATTGTTGACATCTTGCCGAACATAAAGATGGGGGTGGCGGGGCGCGATTGTAGCAAGGGTGGAGAAGATATTTTAGGGAATAGATAATTGTCCAAGTCGACCATGGACACAAGCGGGAGACGTGGACAAGATCAACGCCGTGAGGAAGAAAGACAACTGGAAAAATCATCTTTGACCCTTGTGTGAAAAAAGTCCTAGGGTTTGTTCATTATTTGTTGAAATTTTAATTATTTGTATATGTATACATATATATATATATAGAGCTGGTCTCTGTCAAACCGTCTAACGGATCTAGATCCGTTAGATGGTCAAACTACCCTATCCATATCGTTGACCCGATCGATCTGCGGGAAAAAAACCCCGTTCGGACACAACCACAACGGATCTCGTGATTGGAGCCCTAATTTCCCAGCTTTTTCCTCCTCCAACCACAACCAGTGTCGCGAGACATAATCCTTATTAAAACAATCACAATAGTGGCGAAAGACAATACCACCTCCGTCGATCATCACCTCCATTGCACAATCATCAATCTATGAGTTCGCGTCGAGCCTAAATTATTAATTTGTGTCTATATTCCAGCTACTTAGTAGTTAAATCTACATTGGACAAAAATCTTAAGAAGGTGCGACAATGGAGGCTGGAGACAAACTTGAAGAATGACAGAGGTAACAAAAGTGAATGTCGTGTATAATTAATTTGGTTCATTATTACAAAGTATTACACGTCGTATTCAAATGTATTAGCTATATTAAAAGAATGTATTAGATGTATTAGACTTTACGGCTTTGTGTAAGTCTCTGTTTTTTTATTATTAAATGGCTTAAATTTGTGGATAAATATTGCACATTGCATTCCAATGTATTAGATGTATTAGAAAAATGTATTAGACTTTACGGCTTCGTGTAAGTTTCTGTTTTATTATTAAATGGCTTAAATTTATGGATATTACACATTACATTCTAATGTATTAGATGTATCAAATAAATGTACCAGACTTTACAGTTCGTGTAAGTCTCTGTTTTTTATTATTAAATGGCTTAAATTTGTGGATAAGTATTACACATTGCATTCCAATGTATTAGACGTATCAAATAAATGTATCAGACTTTACAGTTCGTGTAAGTCTCTGTTTTATAATTAAATGGCTTAAATTTGTGGATAAGTATTACACATTGTATTCCAATGATATTAGATGTATCAAATAAATGTATCGAGACTTTACGATTCGTGTAAATCTACTTTTTATAATTAATTGGCTTAAATTTGTGGATAAGTATTACACATTGCATTCCAATGTATTAGATGTATCAAATAAATGTATCAGACTTTTAGATGCATCATATTATGTATTTTATTTCTTAGTTGTTCCTAACTTATATTATTTGTTTAATAACACTAACAGACTCCAGTGATGATCATGAAGAAGAAAATAATGACACAGAGCAAGGGGACAACATCATTCCAATAGAAGCTGCTGAAGGTAAAGAAGTCTGATATGACAGAATACATGCAAAAAGTATTGTGTTTAATTGTGAAAAGTGTCATAATTTTCATACATACCTTCCTGTTGATTATTTCTTTTGTTAAATATAACAGAAGACTTGACTGATTATCTTATTGGTATGAAGAGGAATAGTGTTGAAGAAATATATACACTGTATCACAATCATGCTTTCGGCAACTTGGATTTAGTATTCGTAAAACAACTACGATATGCAATGATGTTGGTGTTGTGACGGAAAAATATTTTGTATGTTCCTGCGAGGCATCTACAAGATCCAGAAATACCATTAAGAAAAAAAAAAAAAAAATTATAATACACGAACAGAATGTAGGGCATCATTAAGGGCAAAATTTAACAGTGATGGTGTTTATGAAATTGTTGACCATAGTATGTTGCACAACCACGAACTCACTAGAAAAGAGTAGAGTCATTTGCATCGTTAAAAAGGTGATTACCATTTGAAAAGGCTAATGCTATTGGGAGATGATTTTTCTAGAATGAGAGCCACTGAATCTTTCCGATACGTGGCGCAAGATGCAGGGGGTGAAGAATGCATTGGTCATACAATGAAGGACCGCTTGAATTTTGTGAATCGTTTAAAAATGAATGCAATTGAGGTAGGCGATGCACAAATGTTGATTAACATGTTGTACCAACAAGATGTTGAAGATCAAAACTTCTTTTTCAGAGTTAAATTAGATGATATGGGAAGATTGTGTAATTTTGTTTTGGAGGGATTCAATGATGAAGGAGGATTACAAGAAATACGGTGATGTTGTTGATCTAATTTAACTCTGATTGAATCCCAATGATTATTAATCCCAACAAAAGGGGCACAAATCAAATTAATAATCATTGGAAGAACGTGATGTTTGGTTGTGCTTTCATAGCGGATGAAAAAACTAAATCATTCGATTGGCTTTTTGAAGTTTTTAAGAAATCAATGGAAGGACAATGCCATATATTCATCTTCACAGATCAAGATCTAGCAATTGGAAATTCAATTGAAAAGGTAGAAATATTACTGTACAATTTGCACTTCAGTTAATGTGTAATACTTTTCTTTGTTAATGGCAATACATTACAATGTCGTGTGTAATACTTTTCAATGTCGTGTGTAATACTGAACTATGGTCTGTCTTAAAATATGCACTTCAGTTTATATTCAAAAATATACTTTTTTGTTTATATGTAATACATTTCTTTCTTAATACTAATACATCCACTTGTTATATATAATACTTTTAATCTATTTTGTTTTGTTTTTTTTTTTGTAGGTTTTCCCAGGAACACGGCATAGGTTATGTTTATGGCACCTCTACCAAAATATTGTAAGTCGGTTCAGTAAGTTGAAAGGCGGCAAATGCTTCAATGACGCATTTACCAAGTGTTTATCGGGGTACACAACTGAAGCAGAATTCCAGGACTATTGAGATAAAATGATTACAAAAAAATGGGATAGAAAACCATCCATGGTTTAAGAGGTTATTCGATTTAAGAGAGAAGTGGTATACAACATTTAACAAAGACTTTTTCTCCGCTAGAATATTATCGTCACAATAAAGTGAAAGTACAAACTATGCCATTGGATTTAATGCGAAGAAAACAACCAGTACGACTGACTTTTATGGGATTTTCAAGGAAACAGTTAAAAGGAGCAATAAAGTAAAGTATGAATTTCAGCTACATCTGTATTGCCATTGAAATACACATTGACACTTTTTAAAGATTTTGAAGATGAATTTTTAAAGTCAATTTCCACTTCTTGTACAATGTTACATTTTGAGAGCGACATTATGTTTTATACTGTTTCGAATGATGATGGAATTGGTTCACATACAGTGACATTTTGTATTGCAATAAATTGATAAGTTGCTCTTGCAAGAGATTTGAGGAATGTGGTTTACTGTGTTGTCATTCATTACGGGTCCTTCATGTGAATTCGGTGACTGAAATACAAAATTGTTATATCAAAAGAAGGTGGACGAGTTTGCAAAAATGAGTTATGGGATAGATTAGATAGAGGAATTGGACAGATTAACAGGCCTAAGGATTGCATTCCTTGGCGTCATGAAATGGCGCGCAAGTATTATAACCTAGTATTGAAATGCCAAGAATATGAGGAAGCAAGAAGAATCATTGAAGATGGTTATAACTGGGATTCTATGGCAATTGATGAATTGATGGTTGCTACAATAAATTCTGCAGCTGAAACCGAGATTTCTAGTTATTCTACTAGTATCCTAGATCCTACTACTCGTTCGAAAGAAAGGCGAAAAACAAAGAGCGAAAGGGCATTTTGAAAAAACAACAACAAAAAGAAGAGTGCTGACACATCAAACACAAACACATCAAGGGAGTTCGGTTAAAAAACTCCTAATCCTGAGACTGTTTTTAGAATGTATCAGTAGAGACTATTTTAGAATGGTTAATTATTTGTACTTAATTCTGATTTTGTTTTACAATTCACTTCTTTGGTAATACATTGTAACTTATCTGCTAATACTTTCCATTGTATCTGTTGATACATTTCTTATTTGTGTGTGATACTTTTTAACATATCTCATGTTTATTGTTCTAGGATTATATATTATTGAACCCTATAATACTTGAACATGGGACTAATACGTTGTAACGTATCTGCTGATACATTTCTTATTTGTGTGTGATACTTTTTAACATATCTCACGTTTTATTGTTCTAGGATTATTTATTATTGAAACTTATTTTTCTAAAAAAAAATCCTGAACCCTATAATACTTGTTGTAGGATTATTTATTCATTTAACTTAATGCATTGTAAAAACATACATGAACCTATAATACTTGCAAATCGCTTGTAAAAAACGTGACCCTCGGCAAGTAGTCTGCATAAAAATATTACTCGTTTATGTTAGTACTTTTATGTTTCACATCTAATTTTCTTTTTCAACAACTAATACATTTATTGGGAAATTATTTTTTTCAAGACAAACACATGAAAAAACATACATATAATTTCAAGTTTCAATAATAATAATTTCAACTTTCAATACTAGTTCATTAGTTGTACTTCTAATAATCCCCTGTACCAACCATCTATGGCTAACAAAAAGCAGTGCTAATACTTTTTACATTACATTATAATATATTTACACGTAACTACTAATACTTGCCTAAAATATTCAAATTGTTTTTTCGTAACATTCAAAAAATCCAGCCAAAACGCAATCCCCTGTACCAACCATTCTCTACATCACAAACACCCAACAATCTTTAGAACATATACATCATAAAACATTATGTTAACAAAATATATCATTGTGAAACTAATAAAATTGATTCTAGGTTCAATAAAATATTACTTGTTTACTTCATCTCTCTCACAAATTGAAGAACATTTTTCTCCAGTTGAACTCGTTTCTCATTCAACGTATTCAATAGAATTCTAGAACATAATGATACCCTTAAAGCACGCCGTACATTGCACTACAAAAAAACACAAAAATGAAAGGCATGAAAAAAAAATCATATTAGCAATATAAGCAATATTTGTTTCAGCAAGAATCATATTAGTTTCAAATTTGGCTTTGAGTAGACTTGGCCCATAAAATTTTTCATATGGTGCATTAAAAATACACCACAATCCACGTTGTTCGCGAGGCCTTGCCAGCTGAAGGGAACATTTTTCTAGGGAAAACGCTCAACCTCCTGGGCTTGTGGATGACTTAGTTCTTTCGCCAGTAGAGAAAAATTATTTTGCTGGATCAAGTAAAAAAAACCATAAGAATATTAACTAATTATTTTGCTGGATCAAGTGAAAAAACCATAAGAAAAAATAGTTTACCACAACAGTCCCAAGGTTCTTGTACTTTTCCACAGCAAGCCTCGTGGTGGACCAAATTGTCCAGATATGGGACCTTCCCAGCAACAAAATTAATGACAACAGCCACAAAATGGCCTTTGAAGCAAATTGGGAAAAAAATCTACAGTTTCAACAAAAAAATTAGCTAATACATTTAAGTATAACAACTAATACCTTATAGTATAACAACTAATACTTTACAATATAATAGTTAATACATATTGCAGTGTGACAACTAATACATTGCAGTGTAACAACTAATATTTTACAATATAATAGCTAATACATTAGAAATAAAAATGATTTCTTACCAAGTCAAACCCACTCAAGTCCATCACACTTATCGCTTCTCTCATCCAAAGTGCATCCAACGATCTCTCAAATTTTTTCCCCAATCTCTCTCGGGGATTTCTTCAACAATGTTTCCTATGTATAATCATTGAAAATAAAACACAATATTAAACATACCATTGCTTAATGTAGAGCATGACAATACATCAAATAAAACAACATTGTTTGCTTACAGAATGGTGAGCATAGAAATAAAAGCATTTCCTCATCTTTGCATCCACAGTTCCTTCTATTGAGGAGCAATGCCCATGCATCAATTATACTGATGTGGATCAAACTTTCATCGTTCAACGTGCGCATATCAGCCAGCGACACGTATGAAAACCCAGCATGTGCAAAAAGTGGGTCATCTCGACTGGAAAAAATAACTTACATCAGTTAATAATGAAAAAAAATATTATTCAAATAACATAATCAAAACTGGCAGTTGAAACATTACTTACTCTTTCTTTCCTTTATGATTGAAGAAACATTAGTCAGCCACATCCTTTTGCTTCCTTGACAACACAACACCAGTAAACTTCTTGCTGTGATTTCTCATAAATGAACACCTGAAAGCTTTTTTCTCACGTATGGGCCACCGTTTAGCTGTTTCCACAAAACAATGGTAAAGTATTAGTATCAATTAACTAATACCTTCCAGTATCACAACTAATACATTATAGTGTAACAGCTAATACATTACAGTGCAACAACTAATACCTAACAATATAACACCTAATACATTATAGTGTAATAGCTAATACATTACAAAAGTGCAACAAATAATACCTAACAGAATAAAAACTAATACAGTACAGTGCAACAACTAATACCTAATAGAATAACTACTAATATATTATAGTGTAAAAACGAATATAGTACAGTGCAACAACTAATACCTAATAGAATAACAACTATACATTATAGTGTAAAACCTTACGGTACAACAACTAATACATGATTCAGCAATAACTAAATCCTTCTCATTCTTATCCTCATCATCATCCTTCTCAAGGGATGCAACACAATCATCAACGACATCTTCATTCATAGGAATTTCTTTCTTTTTATCCTCCAAATCTTCCTTATCATCCTCATCATCCTCCCATCTTCCTTATCATCATCCACCTCTTCCTTCTCCTCAAGTATTAAATCATCATGTGCAGCAGCAGGGGCATCTTTATTCACCGCAGGTATAACACCCTCTTCCGGGGTCAGAATCTCAAAGTGGGGCATGGAAGGGTCAATGAATCTCTTCATTCTTTCAAATTTGCTGACAACCTCATCAACATATTCATGCATCTTTGCAGTTGAAAAAAATTGTTGAGTCAGACAACTCAGCAGCTGGAGACAATGAAGTCTCTTTTTCAGTGAATTGTGCCTGCAGCTTCCTGACGCTTTCCATATGCACATGAAATATGACATTCATGTCCTCCTCAGCAACATGAATAACTCACTCATTTCCTGCAAAACAAAACAGCAAAAATCATTAGAAAACTACTAATACTTTGGCAGTAAATAATAATACATAACAACATTTAACTTACATCCTTCGCCAATTTGTGGATCTCCTCATCCACCATCTCTCCCTTTGGCAGCTTGTACTTGATCAATTCGATCAACTCACAGTCCTTGTTGTCACCATCCTTCTCATGTTTCTTTCTCTCCTCTGTCTCACCTTTCTTCCCGTCCTGCCCATCTTTCAATCGATGTTCTTCCTCACCAATATTTCCCTTGCCATAAGTTTTCTTCGCACTCTGCCCTTTCCTACGAGACACATGATATGTGTCTGTCAGAAACTCTCCTTGTCCGAATTCCCCAACTGCAATTTCTTTCGGAACCCTGTTCTTGATTCTCTCGGTATTCCAATGTAGTACCAATGGTAGGGTTGTGGGTTCCGCACGACCTTGCCATTTCAACCGATGAAAATACAAGATCTGCAAAACCAAAACGCAGTCGCTGACATTCTTAACATTCCCTGATTTATACTTGTTCATGGCAACACACAGCCTATTCAGAACATGGTGTGCACCAATCCAACTGGTTTATTTTTTCCACCTCAACAACTGAACGTAAAACACCAAAGTCCACGTTCATGTTGGCACTTGGTGTTAAGAATGAAGACAATGAAAATAAAACAAAAAAACGTTTAAAGTCATCACCACCGTCCACCATACTCTCCATAACAGACCTCAAAGTCTTCAAACTAACTTCTCCCTTAAACTTGTACCTAGCGTTCTAATCAGTCATTCGAGCTAAACTCTCATTATTTCTTAAAACATCACAACCTTCATTCTTTGGAAGAAGGAAACAGTCACAAATATCCTCCGCCGTCACCACAAAACTCCTATTTTGATCAACCCTAAGAAGGCGGCTTGTACCATTGAAGTTGCTAATTAACCATCTCAAAGATTTTTGGGGGATTGCATTCACCCTGACCATCTTCAACAACCCTCCAAAACCAATGGCTTCAACGTCTCTCTTTTGAGCAATGGTAAGATTGGATACCACTTCACACAGACCTCGTGGTCTACATTGTGTGACAAAATTACTGCAAAAAATATGGGAAAAAAAAGTTAGTGCTTATACTTTACATTGCAGACACTAAAAACTGTTAAAAGAGTATAGTATATATTAGCTCTTTTTCTTTTCAATGCAACATTTTTCTCTTGTTGATGCTTCATTGGTGGAATATATTCCTCACTTGAGGATGGGTCCTCGTATGGAACCAAAGCCAATGGAGGGATATCATCATGTTCATCCTTTTTGACCTCTTCACCGGGTTCTTCGTACGCACCATTTTGTTACTGCACACACCAATAACATAAACACCACAGAAATCAATAACTAAAAATTAGCACTATTTAGACTAATACTTTTCAATGTAATACCTAATACTATTTAGAGTAAGTAATAATACTATTCAAACTAACTACTAATACATTTAAAAGAAAATCAGAACAGCAGCACAAAAGCAGGACACTATGGTTTTGAACTAATATTTTTCAATGTAAAAACTAATACAATTGAGAGTAATAAGTAATACAAAATACAAAAAACCACCAATAATATACATGTAGGTCCCAAGGGGTGTAAGTGTAAGGTTTAGAAGGGGGGGTTGAATAAACCTTACCAAATTTTCGATTTAGGCCTTCTAAATCTACTGAGTTCTACACAAAACCGTGTCCTTGATGGACAATCGAATTAGTCACTCAAGAGAGTTAATCTCTCAACATGACTTCAAATTGAGCTTTAATAGAAGTAACTCACCGTGTTGGCTTTAATTTGACTCACCGTGGTTTTGTTTTCAATGGAAGACTTAACACCCTTAAGTTTGATTAAGCAAGTTTTTATAGTTTGATTTAGTACTTATAGATTATCAAATGGATAGCAAATTTATCGTGAGATATAAGCAATTAAAAGTGCGAGAAATTTAAATCTTTGAAATGTAAATGACACAAAGAAAGTTTTTATAGAGGTTCGAAGATGGGGTAATTCTTCTACTCCTCTCTTCTCCAACTCCTGGAGGAATCCACTAAGTAATGATCGGTTTACAAAGTGGTAATGCAGTCCCGGATACAAGTCTTGATCACAACAAAATTTACTTGATCCTTTGGGACTCGATGCGAGACGCCTTGATCACTCACCAAGCTCGTGCGACTCGGCTTCTTCACAGGCGTTGCCTTGCTACTACACTCACTTGCTCAAGCACCTTGGATTTGATCACGAAGCCCTCCAAAAGCTTAAGACTTGGTTCGACCTTGAACCTTTCTACAATCCTTCTTGGAATGTAGACCCCTTGTTTTCGATATTTTCCTCTTCAACTGATTGAAGTTCTCTTTCCTTCACGAGTAAGTGTTGGATTGATGTACTTGAGATGTAGGCTTGAGGATTGAGAATGTTTCATTTTTGATAAGCTTGTATATCTCACGTGTGTCATTCCCCTTTTTTTTTTCAAACAAACTCCTCGGCCTTTTATAGTGAACTTTCAAAAATTTGCCCGTTGAAGAGATAGGCTCATTTTTGAAAATCACTTTGCGTCGTTGGTATGCGCTTCTTGGAATTGCCATTTCCTCGTATGAAATGTTTTATCACCTTTTTCGAGTTCGACACGGTGTAGTGCTTCCCATTGGTTCATTTCTTTTGCACGCTTCGGGGTTCGAGCACTCCAAGAAAGATAGTATGGAGATATTACTTGTTTAAGTAAATCTCTTGATTTACGTGCAACGGTTCTTTTACGATTATCTCGACTTGACCGCATTTCCTTGCTTTCCCCAGGTGACTTAGAGTCGACTTCCAATCATGGATGACTCTTTCCATCACTTCGACTTGAGACTTGCTTCTCTTGAGTTGACTTGACGATGTTCCACTCACCGTATCTCACCGCTTCTTCTTGATCGAGTTCTGTCATGCTTTTCTTCTTTGTTGTACTCACTGTCTCTCGCGAGTTTTCCTTCAAGCCTTCATTGTCTTCTTGCAAGTTGGAGCGTAGGCGACTTAACTCGGCTTGCCACTCTAATTGTTACAATACATTTCAAAGCAAGAATTGGGAGCTAACTTTCTATTCTAAGTTTTACATGGCATTCATCAAAATCTAAACAATAAAATTCCTAACAATTTCCCCCTTTTTGATGATGCCAAAACTTAACTCATATAAAGATGCAAATAACAAAGATACATACATACAATAGATAGTGTATTGACATAGAATGTATGCGCATAATCAATCCTTTTTTTTTTATTGATCATATCATTCTTGTACTTAACACAACCATTTACAAGGTGTATCGAGTATGTAATTGTCTCCAAAAAAAAAAATTATAGCATTGTTCTGAAGACTTACATTGTATGTATTTACATATAAAATACACGAAGGGTTGGACAAAGAACACTTCATCTCCTTCATTGTCTCCTTCTTTCATCTTGATCGGATCATCTTCTTCTCTTCTTCTCTTCTTCTCGTCATCACCGCCTTGCTTTTTTTCTTCTCATATGCCTTCCTGGCGCACTTCATCTTTCCTTATTCTTTCCCTGTCTCTCCCGCCATAGCCGAGTTTGTCTCTTGTTTTCTTCTTTTATCCTTTTTGCATACTCGGCGTTGGTTTTAGCCACTTGCAAGTTCGCCACATGGTCAAGCCCACCCGGTAGATCCCTCCTTTCTTTCCTGGATCTACGTATTCAATGTTCTTGGCGCAGAGGCCTGGTCCGCAAGCTTCTTCCTCCACTCTGCTTCTTCCTCTCGCCCTGGGCGTATCTTTATCTTGGGGCCTTCTTCTTTCCAAATGAGTGCCCGGGGAGTGACCCGAGCAGAGCGATCGGTTGTTGTCTGTCATTGCACATCGGCTTCTTCACATAATGTGAGACCTTTTTCCCGAAGACAGTCCCAAGCTTGAGCCAAGGACATATTTGCAAAATATCCTTGATTCGAGCGTTTTAAATTCGTCAACGATCTTGGCTCTGTCCCGACATCGAAATGGCATACGTGTCTCTGTCAACCGGAATGCCTCCGTGTTCTTTCAAGATGTTCATCACCCTGCATCCATTCTTCCTTCCACCTCCTTCATCCCTGCTTCAATTTCTTTTCTCTTCTCGGCCATAGATACACAGTGTTGGAGTGGCGAGTCACTGGGAGTTTGTCGCTTATAATGTCACCGTGACAGACCCTGTTGGGGGTTTGTGCAATCATCAAGGTCATATTTTTGATCCTTCCCCCTCGTGATTTTCCTTTCTTCGCTTTCAAAATTTCCTCACCGATTTTCCTTTCTCAAATTGTTCCTTGTCACCGCTCCTTTCTTTTCGACTTGATTTTGTCGCTTTAAGGTATTCCTCTTCCCCTTTTTGGCATCATCAAAGGATAGAGAACCCCGGGAACATCTTTGCAAGCATGAAGTCGAGTCTTCGATGGTTGAATTTTGCTTCAAGTCTGCTGCGTTGTATGTTGCGCGAAATTGCATCGAGTAGCGTTGGATTCTCTTGAAATCACTTCATCTCACCATGAGAAGGCTGAATTTTCTTGTCATGTGTTCTTCCAAACGCCGTATATCATTTGCATTACGCTCACGCAGATGAGCTTGATCTCGGCGGTGTGAGCTTCGTGCATATGTTCAATGTGTTCCAGCGACTTGGTTTTTCGCATCAACGATTTCGACTCTCCACACCAGACTTGTTGAATAATTGTCAAGTATCTCACTGTTCCCACACGCATTGTTTGTTCTTTTGCCACCATTCCCTTATCCTCGACCGATGCCTCTCAAGTCACCGTAGTAAGGTTGGCATCTCTGTTGTCCAGGCGCATATCCAAGGAGGCCTGATGCCTCTCCATTTTCTCAACTTGACAAATAGTGCCTTGAACACTTCTCGTATTTCAGATGGATTCTTCATTGCGGTGATGGCCATACAAACGTCGAAATCGAAGTCGGTTTGAACAATGGTGCCTGAGTGAAAAACAGGAGCTGGTGCCGTGATAGCGTGCTTGCTCATTTTCGACTCTTCGTGGAGTTAAAGTATCTCCGGTGAGAAAGGGAAAGATTCCACAAAGGATTCATCACCGCCATCCGGGATTTGTTCGATGATAAGCGGTGGGCGTGAAGTTCTTTTGGGAATCGATCCAGTGTAGCTTGAGGAGCCGGAGCGGTGGTCTCTGGTTCACTGGGTTTTGTGGTGCGATGGGCTCGAGACTTCGGCTTTCGAGCCTCATTTGTCTTAACAGACCGTTGGTCTCAAATTTGATTTCTCCTTTTGAGTAGACTGGTCCTCGGCCTTATCGGAGCGTCATCGGACGATGATGAGATTTCCATTGGTGGCTCATCATCAAAATTAAAGGTCCGACGAGTAGTCTTGGGATCGACTTGCTCGTGCCTGGAACATCCGCACTGAGTCTTTTGGATTTGTCGGGAGTAGACTCGACTTCTTCTTTGCCTTCCGATCCCGGAAAGGTGACATCGGGTTGTCCTGGGAATCATGAAGTGCGCCGATCTCCTTCTCGAGATGGATCGATGGTTGCGGAGGGATGTTCTCCACTTCACCTGTGTTACCCCGGGAAGTCTCAACCTCCCGTGGGCCTTCATTTCCTCCGGCCAGTCTCTCTTTAGCTGAGGCCTTGTTCCTCCCTTTCGACGATGTCATGTCTTAGGGTCTTCTACAATGGCATCCATTGGAGTCTCAACCCCATGGATTGCACTTTCATCGCCAGTGTGTTAACTCCCGGTACATTCCTTCCTCAGTGCCTCGATCGCATCGCGTCGTCATTAGCCTTCAGAGCGATTGGCACCTCACCGGTGAGCAGATCTCAATCGCCGAGCTTCGTTGATGGCAACTTGCTTTTCTTCTTGTGTTTGAGTTTTCTTTGCTTCGCCTCCTACATTCTTTGTGGAGTCATCTCTGCATCCTCCGACCTTCTTTGCAGGTGGAGGGAGTTTCCCCTCACCGCGCATCACCGAGTGACTTGGAGTGGGGTCACTCGTCTCCAAACTCCCTATTGCAAAATGATGGTTCAGCCGTTGGGGCGGTGGTGGCACACCTTCAATAGGGGTTGGCTCGTGACCGGGTCCCCACTAGCCCGCTTTCATCGCCATCTCCTTATTGCCTTCTTCCGAGTTAGGCGGGGAAGTGGTAGCAAAGAACATCGGTGGCTTATTTGCTTGAACCACTCCCATTGGATCGATTTCGGTGTGTTCGGAGGACTCTCCTGGTCCCTCCATCGATCTTTGCTCGTGAAGGATTCTTGATTCACGCAATGCTTGCCGCATCTGCAATTCTTCGTGGCGACAACATTCTCCTGTTCCTCGTCACTTTCGGAGAAGACATCAAGGAGAGGATGGAAGTGTTACGTAGTGCGGAGATAGGGCGGATACTTGCCTTCTCACGTGCTTCGGCTTCTTGACTTTGCTTTGCTCTCTCCCGTCCTTGTAGATCTCGCGAATATCCATGCGCTTGTCTTCATCTAGAGTTGGGAGCACATGGAGATAGTCCAAGGAAATTTAGCGATTCCTCTTCTTCTTCTATGAATTCGGCCGTTGGAACTGTTCCCTTGACTTGCTCAACTTCCATTTTCTCCACTCACGCAGACGATTTTGGATGTCTGGGTAAGGTGGAGATAGGATCATTACATCACTATCCGCTTGGGCTGGTTCTTCTTGTGCTTCAACCGTGTGAGCTACAGTTGTGTCTTGAGTTGCCTCTGCGATCACCTTCAAAGCAGACTTGGTCAAGTTTCATCTACTACATCCGAGACTCTCTTTGCTTGATAGTCTCCGTATTTGTGCTAGCCGAGTAGCCGACTCACCGGGTTTCTCTGTTCGGATTGCTTTACAAGTCTTCTTCATCTCTTGGTTTGTACCGGAGGGGATTTACTGTTCGAGAGACGGTGTCCTCTCGAGTCTTGGGCGGTGGGGGTGCTTGTGTTTGTTTCGAGGAGCCGGCTAGGCTTGTCGATTCTCCTCTTTTTGACGATCGAGAGAAGGAATTTGTGAGTCCTTCTCGACCGGCTGCTGCAGGGCGGGTGACACGGCCGCTTAGGCGGAGTGACTCTGCTGCGGGGGGGAGCATGTTTGGTTTTCTTTCTTTGCAGGGGCGTGAGACTTTTGGCAAACATTGCAGGGGCGCTTTCTTCTTGTTGGAGAGGAAGCGGTTGTGTCTTGGGTCACCGATTCCCCCTCACCGGTGTCGCCTCTCTTGGCGTAAGCTCGCTTCGAGCACCGAGAGGTTAGCTCAACATTTTCTTGTTAACATGGAAAGCCTTCCCATGTCTAAGAGGTACTCCTTTCACCTCCAATAGCCGCCAATCACCAGGCCATATCCCGAGATCCTCCAAATGACCCATCTTCTTTGAAGGACTTGTTTCCCTACGTTCGGGCAGAAGTCTGCTTTGTAGATAAACTCAGCCCGATTTATCTTCTTTTCTTCGATTATTGCAGCCATAACAATCAATTTTGCCTTTGACAGATTGGTCAAAGTCGCCAAATTTGATGTCGATACACTTGCAACAATGTCCAACAATTTGTGATAATCCTCCTTCAAATGATCTCTTGTTTGTTTGTGTATATTATTTTGTCGAAAACGCTCGGGCTTGGCTATTTCTTTCCATGCTTCACCAAGTTTACATCAGCCTCCTTAATCTCGGATGCTCCTCTGGCGGTAGTGAGCAATATTCACCAAATCCTTGGCGGTGATAGTCACCGCTTCCCCGTGAACGATGACTTGATTCCTTCGTCGTGAATCTCGGCATTCACGTAGAATTGTGCGACCTCCTCCACATAGGTCATAGGATATTCCAAATTAGAAACGGTTTTGATCCCCGGCGTTTCTAACTTCTCCGCGATTTTCTTCACCAGGGTGTCGTTGGACCCCTCGCTTCACCATTCCGTCGAAATCCACGGTCGAACCGGTGTGGATTTGTTTTCCCAACTTGGTAAAGTCATAAGTTGGTGCCATTTCTTAGACTAATTTCAAGAGAAATTCAGGAATTTGATTTGAAGGTTGATAGGGTTTCGAGAGTGTTTGCCTTTGCTTTTTGAGAGAGAGAGATTGAACAGTTTTTAGAAGTGTGAGAGAGAAAACGGACGGAAATGGTTTAAATATGGTTTATGAAAGGGCGTGCGAGACGGTTTTGAATCGTGATCGAAATCAACGGCTTGGATTTCGCACGCATATTGAGCGATTCATGTCTCGTATTTAATGCGGCAAAGATTTATATCCAATCATAGGCTTGTGTGCGGCTTTTTGTTGTACACATCATCATCATATCTTTGATGTGTCTCTTAAAACATTCCCGCTAAGTCAAAAACGATTGCGTTTTTGTCACTTTGCTCATAAGTTAATCGGCCTTATCTCTTAGCCGATTTAACTCTGCTTCTCACATTTCTCTTAGTGACTCATATCACCGACTTGGTATAGTGACTTTCCGTCTGGTGATTCTTGAAATGATTTTGTCTTGACTCTTTTTCACCTTCTTTCCTGTTCCATTTCTTTTCTTTGATTCTTTTGTGTCTCGGCTTAGCTCAATTAGCCCTAACTCATGTTTGAGTTCTTCAAATCTTGACTCACATAATGGTTTTGTGAAGATGTCACTAGTTGCTTGTCGGTTGAGATATATTCCAAGATAATGTCCTTCTTTTCAACATGATCTCTTATGAAATGATATCGACATCTATATGTTTTGTTCTTGAGTGCAACACAGGATTTTGAGTGATTGCAATGGCACTTGTGTTATCACACATGATTGGTATTTCTTTTTCTTCAACTTCGTAATCTCTCACTTTGTCTCATCCATAGGACTTGGGCACAACAATTGCCATGCTATGTATTCTCCGCCTCACCAGTAGAGGTGGCTATTGAGTTTTGCTTCTTGCTAAACCAGGAAATTAGTCTGTTTCCAAGCATTTGACATGTGCCTCAAGTACTTTTCTGTCCACTCTGCATCCAAAGATAGTCGAGTCGAATAGCCAATTAGCTTGAATCCACCTTCCTTTGGATACCATAGCCCTACTTCTTGGCTTCCTTTTAAGTATCTCAATATTCTCTTAGCTTGCGGTCATATGGCTCTCTTTTGGAGCGATTGAAATCTTGCACATACACCTGCCAAAGAAAGGTGATGTCCGGCTTTGCTAGTGTGAGATAAGCGATGATCCAATAAGTGCTCAGTATCTTGTTTGATCTCTGAGCTTGCCATCCGCATCCATGTCCATTTTGATCGATGTGTTCATTGGTATTTTTACAATGAGACTTCTCCTCCATACCAAATTTCTTCATTAAATCTCTGGTGTATTTTGTTTGACTTATGAAGGTTCCATCCTTCAAATTGTTTCACTTGAAGTCCAAGGAAGAATGTCGCTCTCCCATCATGCTCATTTCAAATTTGCTTTGCATGAGGTTTGAGAATTTTTCACACGACTCTTTGTTAGTGGATCCAAAAATGATGTCATCCACATATACTTGAACAAGCAAGATACTCTTCTTGTCTTGAATTAAAAAAGTGTTCTATCTACTTTTCCTTTTGTGAATCCATTTTCGATCGGGAATTGTGACATGGTATCATACCATGCTCGGGTGCCTGTTTCAACCGTCTGAGGGCTTTCTTGAGTTTGTATACTTTGTCTCCAAGAGTCTTCGCTCAAATCCTGGAGGTTGTTCAACATACACTTCTTCTTCCAATAAGCCATTTAGGAATGCACTTTTTACATCCATTTGATATACAATGAAATTTTTGTGAGTCGCATAGGCAAGAAACATCCTTATAGCTTCCAATCTTGCTACAGGAGCAAATGTTTCATCAAAATCTATTCCTTCTTCTTGGCAATATCCTTTGGCTACCAATCTTGCTTTGTTTCTTACCACGAACCTTCCTCGTTCATCTTATTTACGAATACCCATTTGGTTCCAATAACATTTTGATGTATGGGTCTTTGTACTAATTCCCATACTTTATTTCTCTCAAACCGATTCAGACTCTTCTTGCATAGCTTGAATCCAATGTGTGTCATCCAATGCTTGTGACACATCTTTGGGCTCTATCTGCGAGATGAAGCATGTGAACATTGCTTCTTGTTGAGTTCGGATCTTGTATTGACACCTTCTCTCATGTCTCCAATGACAAGTTACGTGGATGGTCTCTCGGCATCTTACGTCCAGGTTGAAGTAAGTTAGCCGGATTCAATCGACTTGCGGTACCGTGTTCTTTGTAGTCGCTCTCTCGTAATCACTCACCAGTAGATTTTCCAAATGCTTTTGAGATTCACTATCTCATCTTCTTCAATTGATAATCCCCGCTTGGCTTGAAAGATAGGGACTCTTCTCGAGGTTGGATGTTTGACTTATCACCGACTCTTCAATGTCTTCTCCATTTATGTTTGGCTCATCGAATACTACATGAATGGATTCTTCCGTAACCATAGTTCTTTTGTTGAGTATTCTCAGAGGCTTTGCTTTGGTGAGTATCCTAAGAAGATACCTCATCGCCTTTAGCATCAAAAGCCTTTAGGTTGTCCTTGCCATTATTGTGGATGAAGCATTTACATCCAAATATCCTGAAATATGCAACATTTGGTTTTCTTCCATCCGGATCTCATAGGAGTCTTTGTCACCGCCTATTTATCATACATCCTGTTTCGGGTGTAGCGGTCGTGTTGATTGCTTGACCCAAAATCTTTTTGGTAACCCCGCTTCACTAACATGGTCCTTGCTGCTTCTTTGAGGGTTCTATTTCTTCTTTCTCGCAATTCCATTCTCACGCTGGAGTCCTTGTCGACGATTCATGACCAATACCATTCTCAATACAATATCGAGTTATTATTCCATTGACAAACTCGATTCCTCTATCCGATCTTATTTTGATAATGGTTTGACTCTTCTCATTTTGTATCCTCTTCATCACCGTGGTAGCTTTTGTAGAGTTTCTTTCTTCTTGCACATGAATATTGTCCATGTATATCTTGAGTAGTCATCTACTACCACCAGGGTGTATTTCTTTCCACTTATGCTTGCCGGTTCCACTTTGGGCCAAATAGATCCATATGAAGCAGATGCAATATTCTTGTTGAGGATGGACATGTCTTTTCTTTGAACGACGACTTGATTTGTTTTCCCTTCCGACATGCATCACATATACTCTTCTTCTTGTATACCGAGTCCGGAAGTCCTTCCACAAGATGACTTCTTGCTAGTTTGTTAATTGTTTTGAAGTTCGGTGACTCGGCTTTTTGTGCCACGCCCAAACTTGATTCAAATTTGTGCTCTTTGCTAGTAGACAGTCTTTGGGTGTTGCGATTGACCAATCCACTACATACATATTCTTCTCGTCTACATCCTTGCAAAGACCACTTCATTTGATTCAATGCTTTTGATTTGACATATGCCCATGTTGAATCCAACATTGTAGCCCTTGTCACGAGTTGGTTGATGCTTAGTAAATTGAAGTTTAGTCCTTCAACATATGCAACATCCGTGATTTCTAAACCATTTCTTTTGATGGATCCATTGCCTCTTATTTCACCAGGAGCTTCATTTCCTCCAAATATGACTTTTGCTCCTTTGACTTCCTTGAATTTTGACAGATTTCTCTTATTTCTGTCATATGTCCGGAATGCGACCACTATCCATGTACCAGGTTCCTTGGCACTCACTGCTCCTTGAACTCCGCAATCAAGGAAATCAAGTTTTAGGTACCCATTCTTGTCTGGGTCTGAGGGGTTAGAATTATAAGATGATCCAACCAACCTATAGCCAAATGATTTGACTCTAAGAGGTTGCCATCTATCGTGCCATAATCATAATCAATCCTGGCAAATTGCTTGGGGATTATAGGTTCATACAAATGCCTCTTTTGTCCAGTATGCTGCGTGTATGTTTTAGCAATTGCCTTTCTTGGGTAATTGTGGTGTCTTTGAGTGTAGTGCCTAGGTGCATATGTGTCTTTGATGAAAGCTCTTATACTTTTGGAATGGCCTTTGTTGAGTTCTAGGCCTTTGCCATTTGGGCTTGTATTCCATAAGTCTCAGGTGATAGTTCACATTATTCCAATCACTTGGCTTGGATATTTTCTACCATTCCCATCATATGTATTTCTTTTATGAGTTTTCTGGGATTTTTGGTAGCTCTGCTTCTTCTTTACTGAGTATTTTCTCGTTTGGAGTCTCGTTTGAGGACTTGGTGAATCTCTTCTCACTGTCCTTACAAAGACTCTCAACTCGGGCCTTTTCCTTTTCCTTTGTAACCAAGGCCAGTTTGCTTAGTATTGTGCTTTGGATTGAAAGTGTGTGCATCATTTAGAGTTTTGGATTTTTCGGACTCTTCATGACTTGAAGATCCTTTTTCCAAAATTACTCCCGAGGTTTGACATGGCACAAAGGAATTGAATCTAAGCTGTCTTGTCTCCACATTCTCTTTGACTCATAATAAGATCATCCAATGATTTGGATGCCTTAGTGAATGAGGCAATAACATTTTTGAGGTCATTCTCCCTCTTTTCTATAGCGGCAATTTCTGCTATTAATTTAGCATTTTCACCTTTAAACTTTTATTCTCATCACTATTTGACTTAGAGTACTCGGCTCCTTAGTCGACTTTGAGTTTTGATTTTTGAGTAGGTCAATTTTTTTCCTCATTCAATAGTGTGTGTGAGGTTTTAATGTGCTCAAAGTCTTTCATCATTTTGCCTAATGAATCATAAAGATCGAGTGGGTGATGAAGTGTGTGTGTCACGATCACTATCACTAGTGTATCGAGCTTGTTGAGTTAGATTGTACCTCATCTTCTTGATCTTGTTCTTTGGCCATTAAGCGGATCAAGGCTTCTTCTTCGAGTCACTTGTGTAGTCGGCTTCACCGCTCTCTCGAGTCACCGTCTCCTTGACTTGGCTTTGTCTCGGCGATCTCTGCACCATCATTGCCTTTTTTCTTCTCTTGTCTTCTTTCTCTCAAGACCTTTCTTTCTTCTTCGTTTACTGTCTTGTTGACTACGAGGATATGAGCGATCAATGGCATAGTGACCTGGTTGTCTATAATTCCAACATAGATATTCAACCTTTTGAACAGCTCTTTCTATTCTTGAGTTGTCGACCCTTTGATACTCAACTTGTTGATGATCTGTCCTCTTGGTTGGCCTATCATCCCTTGATTTGGAGGGAGCCGAGTGTCTTCTGGAGGATTCACCCTTTCCTCTCTTGTAGTTCTTGTTAAAGAATTTGTTAAATCTTTTAACCATTAGGGCTATTTCTTCCGGGTCAATTGCCTCTTTGACCTCGGCTCTCCTTCCATCTTTGACAACTAGAGCAAATTTGTTTTGGGTACAAATTTGTCTCTTCCTGTCTTTCCTTCTCAAACTCAAACTCGTAGGCTTTGAGGTCCGAGAATAGCTCATGATTGGATGTCTTAGATAGGTCCATGGAGTGTCTCAATGCCATGACCTCCATCTCCCATTCACCGGAAGACTTTTCGGATCTTCATACACATTTCCTTCGTGTATATTCCTTTCCAAGTGTAGACACTCATTTGTGATTTACGTAAATCGAGCATCTAGTTGATCCAGGTTTTCTCCCGAGATCATTTTAAAGTTCTCAAATTTTTGTACACCACCGATAGTTTGTTTTCTTTGATTTGCTCTCCGAGCCTTCACAAATTAATGTCGGCTTGTCCCAGATTTCCTTAGCCGTTTTGCAAGATTTGACTTTATTGAACATGGCTTTGTCCAAGGTTTTGTACAGGATGTCCTTGGCTACATTGTCCAGGTTGTATCTCTTTCTGTCATCATTTGTCCACTCGCTTGGTTTTTCAACCATGACCGTCTTTGTGATCTTCTTCCCCTTCAAATTTGCAACTCTTCGTCAAATGCAGTGTGTTCACCTTTAATATTTGCAGAGGCCCATCTTCTATCACTATCCACATCTCATCATGTAATCTTTGATAGATGAGCACAGATACGAATTTTCCAATCATCAAATTCTTCAATAGTGAACATAGGAATGCGTGTTAGATTTGCTTCCATGATAATGACTTTTAATGATAGAAAAGAGTTTTGAAAGCTTAAGTACTAAAGCGGACTTTTGAAAAGTTTGGAGATCTAGTTCAAGAACTTGGTGCGGAGGGTTCAATGAACCAACCGCTCCGATACCACTTGTAGTCCCAAGGGGTGTAAGTGTAAGGTTTAGAAGGGGGTTGAATAAACCTTACCAAATTTTCGATTTAGGCCTTTTAAATCTCTGAGTTCTACACGTTGTGTCCTTGATGGACAATCGAATTAGTCACTCAAGAGAGTTAATCTCTCAAAGACTCACCGAGTATTATTAATAGAGTAACTCAAATTGTTGGCTTTAATTTGACTTCACTTTGTGGTTTTGTTTTCATTGGAAGACTTAACACCCTTAAGTTTGATTAAGCAAGTTTTTATAGTTTGATTTAGTACTTATAGATTATCAAATGGATAGCAAATTTATCGTGAGATATAAGCAATTAAAAGTGCGAGAAATTTAAATCTTTGAAATGTAAATGACACAAGATAAAGTTTTTATAGAGGTTCAAGATGGGGTAATTCTTCTACTCCTCTCTTCTCCAACTCCTGGAGGAATCCACTAAGTAATGATCGGTTTACAAAGTGGTAATTGATCCCGTATACAAGTCTTGATCACAACAAATGACTTGATCCTTTGGGACTCGATGCGAGACGCCTTGATCACTCACCGGCTTCTCGTGCGACTCGGCTTCTTCACAGGCGCACGCTTGCTACTCTGACTCACTTGCTCAAGCACCTTGGATTTGATCACGAAGCCCTCCAAAAGCTTAAGACTTGGTTCACCAACCTTTCTACAATCCTTCTTGGAATGTAGACCCTTTGTTTTCATATTTTCCTCTTCAACTCGATTGAAGTTCTCTTTCCTTCACGGGTAAGTGTTGGATTGATGTACTTGAGATGTAGCTTGAGGATTGAGAATGTTTCGATTTTGATAAGCTTGTATATCTCACGTGTGTCATTCCCCTTTTTTTTTCAAACAAACTCCTCGGCCTTTTATAGTGAACTTTCAAAAATTTGCCCGTTGAAGAGATAGGCTCATTTTTGAAAATCACTTTGCGATCGTTGGTATGCGCTTCTTGGAATTGCCATTTCCTCGTATGAAATGTTTTATCACCTTTTCGAGTTCGACACGGTGTAGTGCTTCCCATTGGTTCATTTCTTTTGCACGCTCGGGGACTGAGCACTCCAAGAAAGGTAGTATGGAGATATTACTTGTTTAAGTAAATCTCTTGATTTACGTACAACGGTTCTTTTACGATTATCTCGACTTGACCGCATTTCCTTGCTTTCCCAGGTGACTTAGAGTCGACTTCCAATCATTGGATGACTCTTCATCACTTCACTGAGACTTGGCTTCTCTTGAGTTGACTTGACCGATGTTCCACTCACCAGATCTCACCGCTTCTTCATCGAGTTCTGTCATGCGCTTTCTTCTTTGTTGTACTCACTGTCTCACGTGAGTTTTCCTTCAAGCCTTCGTTGTCTTCTTGCAAGTTGGAGCGTAGGCGACTTAACTCGGCTTGCGGCTCTAATTGTTACAATACATTTCAAAGCAAGAATTGGGGAGCTAACTTTCTATTCTAAGTTTTACATGGCATTCATCAAAATCTAAACAATAAAATTCCTAACAATACACTTTACTACATGCCATAAAAACAAAGAAATCATTACTAACACTTTACATAATAAACACTAATACTATTCAAACTAACTACTAATATATTTAAAAGAAAAATAGAAACTGAAGAAAAAAAAAGCGAGAAACTATGATTTTGGACTAATACTTTTTTTCAGTGTAACAACTAATACAATTGAAAGTAACAAGTAATACAAAATACAAAAAACCTCCAACATAAAAAACATGGCAAAAAACTTGACACCAGAAGAAAACAAAGACATCATTGCTAATACTTTACATGATAACAACTAATACAATATGAACTAACTACTAATACATTTAAAAAAATACTAGGAAACACAGAAAATGTTTGTATAACTTAAATGTTCAGTAACAAAAACACATAAACAACAGAAATAACAAAAAACCTACCAAACACCAGAAACTAGGGTTTTGAATTCAAAAATATCAAACAAATCACCACAAAACTTTAAACCCTACACATTAAAACTGGATGAAACTACCATTTTCAAAGTTCAAAAATCTTTAAAACCCTAGCATGAATCAAACATTACCTTATTTGACGAACATGAACGATATCTGTTGTTTTCAAACAAACACGAACTTTGAAACTGCGAAGGAACTGTGGTCTTCTGTCAAACTCGAACGAAAATGTTACAAGATTTCCAAACTTCACGCACCAACGCACCAAAACTTTGGATTCGAATGAATTCTGTGTAAAGTTTTTTGCAATGCTTGAGAATTGAGAAGTTGAGAATTGAGAAGTCACATCCAACTATGCAAGTAATGGACGGTTCAGTGATATATCAATTACCCGCTGAAATTGAAAAGCCACGTTCAAATTACAAAACTGCCACTAGCCGGTCGGAAATTACAAAAATACCACTAGCGGGCAGAAATCACAAAAATGCCATTGGGTCGCGGGTCAGACGGGTCAGGCCCGTTGGACGGTATGATAGAAGTTTTTGTGATATCTATATATATATATATATATATATAGGGATGGGATCTCATGTGGCAGCCTCTTACCATGTGGCAGTGTGGACAGATCTCATCCATCCATCCTAATTAATTAATGGTTCAGATTAGGCCTAAAATAAACCATTTTGCAATTATTTTATATATAATAAGGGCAAATAGGTAACTATCAAAATGGTGTAAAATTAATACCATATTTAATTACCTAAAATCAAGGGATATATTCAATATCACCTTTCCATAACAGATACACCTAATCATGAGCAAAAAAATCGGTTTCACCTTCTTCTTCACTATGCATTGCCGAAAATTACAAACAGGGGAAAAAATCGGACCAAAATCATGAAAACAATCCTATCCGCCATTTTTGAACAACAAAGAAGGTATACGAAATGGGCGATCAGTATGCTCAGTCACACCAAACTGACATGTTGATAGACGAACCAGATGAAGGTTGCAATTTAGGGGCGTTTTGTCTAGGTATGTGTGTATATGTTGCGAAAAATAAAAAAAATTCGTTGTTCATCCTATCAACGTTATGTGACAAAAACATACATCGTAATTTTTTGTTTATTTTGGTGTATAAAATGAAAAAGATTGTGTATGCAGTTAGTGTAATGTTGGTGTATATATATGTATATTATTGTGCACATATAAACATGCAATACAGAGTGAGATAAATACTTATCTGATGGTAAGTTGTTATGCGTAATTTAGTAAACAAAGATTTGTAATATTGTGCCATGGAAGCATTATCTGGTGTATATATATGTATGTTTTCGTGCTAATATAAAATTAACTTTGGCCTGTTTGGATGTATAATTGAGAGTAAACATTGAAACTTGAATTGGTATAAAAATATCTACAATATTGTACATTGGAAGCATATGTTGGTGTATACATGTGCATAATTCGGTGTTTTATAAGCATAAAAATATGGTATAGATTAATTCCATTATAGTATTCTGAAATCATATGTTGGTGTACACTTGTCCAATATTTGGTGATAATATAAGCATTCATTACTGCATTGTTAAATGTTTAATTGATAATATTGTATACTAATATTGAGAATATTGTATAATTTAAAAATTATTTTGTGTATACATTTGACTAATTTGGTGTACAAATTTGTAGAATTTAATGATGAAAGTATCCAACGCGTTGAAGTTCGAGAGCGCCTAGAAGCACGTAACAAGGGCAGCGGGAGCCGGATTAAAAGCAGGATACAGAGTCATAAGGAAAAGGCAATCCGTGCAAGCACCAAACTAAAGAGAAAGTGTGGCACGTGTGGCAAAATTGCATCACACAACAGCCGTACATGTTCCGAACAACCAACAGAATGAGAAAACTCATTTTCAACAATTTTCAGTATTATACTATGCAAAGACTCAGAACAAAAATTTGTCTTTTGTTAATTGTATATCATTTATTGTCTAATTGTATATCATTTCCAGCTAAATGTGCATCATTTTATGTCCAGAAGTTAATAAACAATAACTAGGAAAAAACCATAAGTGCTTCGACAAATAAATGTTATATGTGTGTCAAGTTACTATCAAGCATTCACAACTTCATCATTAATTATGCACCAAAATAAATTATCTTTAATTTTTGGGTATTTTTATACAATTCTCAATTCATCACTATCTGCATGCCAAATTACTATTAAATGTCTACCACTACGTCGTTAATTGTACACCCAAAATTAGATTGTCTTTCAAATTTGTGTATTTTTAAACGATTCCGCATTATATTCCAAAAATATGCATAATGTTAGTACTAACAATGCACATAATGCTTAAAACGTATGCACTAAAAAAAGTCAGTAACACATGTAAATAAAACATAAAGCTTGAGGCTAACATATATACACCAAAAAGTGCTAAAAAATATACCACAATATTGTTAACTGTGCACTATTTCTTCAATAACTATACACCAGAAATAATCACATCCGAAAAACATAAAAATATATTTGCATCAGTTCACTGGTAATAATTCACAAAATGATATTAAATTAGCATTGAGATATCATAGTCTAATCTAATATACTACGCTAAAAACGTTTCTTAGAGCACCCCATCTAAAAATCACACAAAATGTCCCTATCAATTCTACTTGTCATTGATTTTTTTAGTCAAATCAAGAACCCCGCTTTCTCTTGGTTCGGATCATGCATTAGAATTGCATGGAAGTATAATATCCTCAATCGTGCAAATTCAAATTGGCATCAGCCTTGTCAAATCCATATTCTCATTTCTTCAATGTTCCTCCCATGTAGGTCTCCATGTGACGCATGGCAGGGACTCCACAGTGGACTTTGTTTTGTGCATCCCTCCACGACATAGCAAGTCTAGTTGGGGAACATTTTTCAACATTGCGCGTTGTCTGGTAACACCCACGTGCTTGCAAATATCAAGAAAAAACACCCAACTGAAACACATATAAACAAAAGTGCCAAAAATCTCTGCATTAACAAAGAAAACAAAAAAAAATAAAAAAAAAAAACAGGTGCAGCAAAAGCATATGTGCATCATATAATAAATAATTGTATACCATTTATTGTCTAATTGTATACCATTTCCTAGCGAAATGTGCATTATTTTTATGTCTGGAAGTAAATAAACATTATACCACCCAATAACTAATATTACATCGTTTTTATCAAATTTTACACCAAAAAATCCCCCAACAAAGATGCCCTGGTTCGCACAAAAATATTCCCAAAAACAGAAAAAGAACCCATAAAATCGCCTGGGCAATCGAAAAATCAAATCTTAGATACTCTAAAATAAAAAAAATAAAAAAACAAACAAGAATGTCTAATGTCTTACTAAAAAATACTTCAAATATTCAAAATCAACAGTTGAATGGTTCAAAAAAAAGCCAAAATATGTAAAGTAAAAACCCTTACTATCAAAATTTTCGAACCAAAAAAGTGAAAGAAAAGGCAACCAAACACTTACCTTAACCAACTATTTGAAGAATCAGAATCACCCTCTTTGCGGAATGTGTGTCTCTGTCGCCAGTTTGTGAAGAACTTTCAAAAGAAAATAAACTGAGATGGAGGAGGAAGTTCAGTCAACGAAACAGATAGAAAAGAAGAAGATAGAAATAAAATTGGGAGTTTTTGTTTTTAAGGAAATTGCTGGTAAGTGAAAAGGAGAATCAATCTAATTGAAATCCCAAAAAAAACGGTGTGATTGGGAGTTACCAAATGTAACTGATTTGATTTGTGTAAAAAATGTCATTTATGCCCTCAATTGGGCGAAATTAAATTAAAAAACAAAAAAGAAATTCGAAAAATACTGGGCCGTTAGATTTGTCAAATTAATGGATTAGATTGATCCACACTGCCACACGGTAAGCTCTCTGCCACATTTGATCCTATACCTATATATATATATATATATATATATATATATATATATATATATATTTCTTTATATATTTGAAGATTCTGTAATGTATTTACTGCGTATGGCCTCTACATACCAACAGACAAGACATCACTTACCGATACTATATAACCTACTTTGAACTAAGTTGCCAAAGCCTCTGTTTTCCATTCAAATGATTGCACCCTTTTTTAAGTGAATGAAAATTTAGCTCACATTTTCCTCTTATTCCCCCCACCAAATATGCCAATGAGACTATGGCCCAGTTACCATATATACGTTAGCACAAAAAACCTATGAATAAAGGATATTTGTAACTTAGACAAAGTTCATTTCTTTTAGCCAAAAATTGGTCTGTTGATCAAACACCATGGAGCAATCTTCTTTAGGTACACATGAGCCCGAGCCCGATTTCAGCTTGAAAGAATGGGCTCTCAAGGCCCGAATCAGCCGCGAAAACACGAGTTCAAGAAGATTTTCAGCCTCAAATTTGAAGAGTTTTAGAGAAGATGCAAAGTCTTTCAGATCAAATATCACTATTTCCAGCACTGCTTCTTCTCCTGGTTACACACTTAGAGGTAACTACGTACAAATTTCTCTAATGGACTTTTAGAAGCTGAGAATCACTTTTTTTTTTCAGAGTTTGTAAATGGGTCTGATAAAGTGTTCATCTTTATGTTAAGCAGAGGAAATTGACCCTTCAACATATTCATTCACCACAGCTCTGAAAGGTAAGAATTTTTTTCCAAAATAAGAAAAAGTGATAATTACAAAAAACTCCCCAAGGTTCGGGCTAATTATAAAAAAACCCATAGATTTTTGAAAATTGCAGAAAAAACCCCTTGAGGTTAACTTTGTTTTACATTTTCCCATCATAAACAAAAAAAAATATTTCAAAAACCCCCTTGATACTTATATAAATATTACAATTACCCTCTTAAACTTAAAACAGAAACAAACTCGAGGGGGCTTTTTGTAATTTTGAAACATCTCCAGGTTTTTTTGTAATTAGTCCAAACCTCAGAGAGGTTTTTGTAACTGACCCAAAAAAAATCTTCAACATTAAAGGGATTTATTTTTGGGATAATTACAAAAAGTACACTAAGGTTTGACCTAATTACAAGAAAACTCTGCTAACTTTCAAAATTACAAAAAGTACTCCTGAGGTTTGATTAGTGTTAAAATCAAGGGTAAGCTGCAATGATTTTATAAATATGAAGGGGATTTTGAAATCTTTTTGCTTATGAAGGGTTAAATGTTAGACAAAATAAAATCTCGGGGGTATTTTTTGTAATTTCAAAAGTTAGCTGGATTTTTTCGTAATTATGTTAAACCTTAAGGGTACTTTTTGTAATTAACCCTTTATTTTTTGTTAGCAAATATGGGCCAAAACATAAATCACAATATTTGCACATATAAAGTAGATTGAGTATACCTATTTGCAAGCAGCGGAACTGTCGATCCACACGTAAATTACTTTGTCTAAAAGATTGGTGATTTTGCGAAATTGCAGCATTACAGGCAAAAACAGTATACACATGGGAGTATTTATCACCAGATGGATTTACACTTAATTCCAAATGGAATGATGCGGAGAAATACATATGCAATCCTTTATCAGGACAAGTTCCTATGGAGTGTTTATCAGCAAAGACTCTAAGTGGGAGATCGTTTAGAAGTGTGACAAGCAGAATTACAATGTCTGCACCACTCATCTACACTTCTTCTAACATGGAGCAGTTTCATGCCAAGACTCCGATCATCGAACACGAAAACGACGTCGAAATCACATCCCAAGGTCCGAAAAAAATGGCTCTCTTTTTTGTTCCCAGTTTTTCTCGATTCAGATTTCATGTTCCACTTTATTGGATGAATTACACGGCTCTATAAGATAAGTATGTGTTGATAACGGAGCAACATATAGCCCAGCCCATGGGCCGGCCCGAGATTAGGCCCGGACTAGGCTAGGGTTGTCCAGGCCCAAAAAATATGGGTCTATTTTGGCCCGACTTTTAACTGGCCGATAGTTTTTGTACACAAAATATATAAGTGAGTTGGGGTTGGGGTAAGGGTGTAAACGAATCGAGTCGAGTCAACCATTGTATTGTTTAAACTTGTTTGAATTTTTATCGAGCTTCAGAAATTGTTCTTGAGTCTAGTTTGATTATTAATTGAGTCGAACTTTAGCTGAGCCGAACACGATTTGAGCTCGAGTAGCTAGTTTTTTTTTACACATATTATGTTATTTTTTTACTAATCGAGCCGAGGTCAAGCCAATCTTTATATTTTGTGGAACGAAAAATTGTGTTCAAGCTTAATTCATTATGTTAACAAACCAAACTATTTAACGATCGGTTTCGAGTTGAGTATCGAATAGTTTGGTTTAATTTCACCGCTAGCTAAGGCTATGTTTTTTGCGGCTTGGGAAAATCCCCGAATTATGCCCGACTTTGCCATTAATCAGATGGATTGGGCCGGTCCGAGCTGGGCAACATTTTGCCAGCTCTAGTGTTTATTTCTTTTCAAACTTTTCACATATTACAAACAAATTATCCTTAATTATTAAAACTTTCATTTGTTGTTTTTATTGCAGAAAAGAAAATAAGATCGACTCGGGACATTGGAACTCAAAGCACACCCATAGATCTGAGTTCAAGCAGTCCAAGCCCTACTCACACTCCTTCAATTGAAGAAAGATCCATAAAGATAAGTGAGGCAGAATATGGAGATTCTTCTATTTCCAGTGGGAAATTTAAATCAGAGACAGAGGTAAAATATTTTATTTTATTTTTATTTATTTCATTTTATTAAATCATAGTAATATCCATGAGTAAATATATAATCATTCAGTCCATCACTTTCTTGGTCCCAAAAAACCAGCAATAGGATAAAGTGGTCCTATATGAATCAGAATTACTGTACTTGGACAAGGCCTGATTTTTCTTTCCATTGTATAGACAATTCAGCTTTCAAAAAAAAAGAAAACGTTGACAGTTCTAATAGGCAATCAATAAAATTAAAGGATAATTACAAAAATTGCCTTGATGTTTGTGATAATTATAAAAAAACAGAGAAGTTTCGGAAGAAAAAAAATTGAGGTTTGATTTTGTCTTAAATGTAAGGGTGTAACTGGAATATCTTTGCAAATGTAAATGGGGTGTTTGAATTGTAATTGCAAATGTTTTTTTGTGTAATTACAAAAAAACCCAAGAGAAGTTTTGGGAAAAAAAAACTGATTCTGTTTTCAATGTAAGGGTGTAACTGCAATATTTTTTCAAATATAAATGGGGTGTTTGAAATGTTTTTGCAAATAAATGGGGAAAAGTGTAAAACAAAATTAAAACTATAAGGGGATTTTTGTAATTTTCAAACATTTTGAGTTTTTTTGTTATTAGGTCAAACCTCCGGGTAGTTTATGTAATTAAACCTAAAATCATAGATGCTAGCTATTAATGAGCTTGATGTCTATCACAAGATTTCCTCTTGCTTGTTTATCATATGCATATAAAAAAAATTGTTGTTGTTTTATCACAAGTTCTTGAACAAAAGTGTTTCCAGAAATTGTGTGTAAACAATAATAACAAGACATCTGCAATTGAAAAAATCTCACAAAAATTAGGGACAATTACAGAAACTAACCCCAAGGTTTGAGCTAATAACAAGTCCACCCAAAGGTTTTAGAAAATTACAAAAATCCTCTTCAGGTTTGATTATGTATTACACGTTGTCCCCTTCATAAGCAAAAACATTTCAAACACCTCATTTACATCTGTAAAAACATAAGATAAAATGTCAGGTTTTTTTTGTAATTTTAAAACTTCTGAGTTTTTTTTGTAATTAGCCCAAACCTCAGGGTAATTATCCAAAATATAAATCATAACTTTTATTATGTATTCAATAATGAAATGGGTTAGTTACAAAAAGTACCCCAAGATTTGATCTAATTACAAAAAAAAAACCAAGTTAACTTTCAAAATATAAAAAGTACCCCTGAGATTTTATTGTGTCTAACATTTACCCTTCATAATTAAAAAATATTTCAAAATGTCCCTCACATTTATAAAAGTATTACAGTTAGCCCCTTAATTTTAACACCAAATCAAACCTCAGGGGTACTTTTTGTAATTTTAAAAATTAGCTGGTTTTTTTGTAATTAGGTCAAACCTCAAGGTACTTTTTGTAATTATCCCTAATGAAACACATAACATTATTATTTTGCAATAAAAACGTCCAAACACATTTTCATTATCCATGCATTCTCCAATCCCACTATAAAAAACAATTCCCATACAAAAAAAAGAAAGGAAAAGTCACAAGATAATGAGAATAACACCAAACATTATATTTCCCTAATAGAAAGCCATGATAAGAGTGCCCTACTAGGTGGGGGACTCATTTGGTCCCTTGAGCATGTGCCTTGCATATGTGCATGTACTTATGTGGTCACACTCTTGATCTTTGTTATATGTATCAGTGATAAAAGTTTTGTCTTTAACTTTTTGCATTTCTGTCAATGATCATGAAAGTTGTTCTTATGTTTAGAGGAGAAGTGCATGAGAGATGCAAGGATAATTCCTTTTTTCTATATATTGACAAAAGTACCCCGACTGTGAAGCTTGGGGGCATACTGTCAATGGCGGAGCCAAGAGACCCTAACAGGATTGGTCGATGCATAAAAATGGGTTGGGCCGAACAGAAAATCCAAAAACTATAATACAAACTATAATTATTTTTTTTTCCAAAGATGGTTGGGCCAGGGCCCATATTGTCTAGATCCGCCAGTGCATACTGCCCCCCGAACCCCTTCCTTTTTTTTCTAAAATAGTGTTATTAAGAATTTTTAAAAAAAATAATAAGTTAGAATTTAAATATTTTTTTTATTTCGTGTATTGACTCACCCAAATATTGTGTGTTGGCTCTGCCATTTAGAGCCTCGTGCAGTCTGGACTCATGCTAACTTTCTTTTCTCCTCTTTTTTTTAATTTTTTCTTTTTTTAGTTACGCACACACACTTCACAGAGGATAGAATCTCTGACCTCTCATACATTGGAGGGAGTGATACCACTCGACCAAATGGCTGGTGGTAAAAGGAATAAATTTCAAAGAAATTGAAAGATATAGGGTTCGAACCCTGGTCAACACCCTTACAAAGGGTGAATGATACCACCTGGGCTACAAGCTCGTGGTCTTTCTTTTCTCCTCTTTCTTATGCACAATCCTTCCTCTTCTTATATTCTCTTAAGATACCCAATCCCCTAAAATATGAGTAACCTTTGTAGATCCTTAACAATAACTGTGAGAAACTCATTTGTAATACTATTTATTGCATAATTCATCAAAGTTCATAAAATGAAATCACTCCTACCAAAACTTGAGATTTGTATTTACTTAACAAATATCCCTTCTTCATGATGCAATTATAAAACTAGAAACAAATGTCTAGGGGATATAAATTAGTAGTATTTAAAAATAGCAGACTTTTTTGTAATTAAACTGGACCTCAAGGGTATTTTTGTAATTAATCCTTAATTAATTCATTTTGTTAAGAGAAATGTTAAGATGAAGATGTCTTACAGACAAAAATTTGGGCTAATTATTTTAAGGAAAAAGAAAAACTTGAAACAATTACCAAATTTCATGCAAGGGTTTTGGCCCTTTTCTTCCTCTCACTACAAGAAATTTTCAAGATAGCACACAAGTCGGCATAATCGCATATTTGGTCCACTAATTTACACACCGAATTGCATTTTTTTCCACTAATTTAGGGTATTGCAAAATAAGACACTAACTTCTTTTTTGTTGCATATTAAGTCCAATCTCTATCTGAAGATGAGAAATCAACTCGAATTGTAGCCAAATTTTGAGGATTTCAATCCGTTCTTGTGAAAGTAAAAAATAATTCAATACGCCAATGTCATTAAACATGGCCGGAGGGATTGAAATCCCCAAAATTTGAAAACAATTCAGGTTGATTTTGTAATTGCCAACCGAGACTGGACTCAATGTGCAACAAATCAGAAGTTAGTATCCTATTTTGCTAGATCCTTAAATTACTGGTAATGAAAGTGCAACTTGGTTTAAGTTAGTGGACCATATATGCAATTTAGCCCACACCAGTCATACTTAGGGATGGCAAATCGTATTATTATGTCATGTTCGTGTCACACTATCGTGTTTTCGTGTTATCTATTTTATTTGATCTTAAATATATCAATAATTATAATTTTAATTTATTTTTTAATTTTGTATTTGTGTCGTGTATCGTGTCATTCTTTATCGTGCTTTTTGTCTCTGTAATCATGTTTGTAATCGTGTCGCGTCATTCATTGTCAGCCCTAGTCATACTCATACATGTGTGACATGAATGATTGAATGCAAAAATGAGTACTGCAGGTAGAAGTGAAAGAAACAAGAGAGAAACAAGAATACACAAAAAGAAATGGAGAGAAAAAGAAGGAGAAGATGTACAAATGCAGCAACAGCCAATTAGGGGGATGCCTATCATTGAAGGGTTTGTGGATGGGAACAACAAGGCAGAGAGACAAGCAAAAACCAACAACAAACAATGCCACTAATCCACCTACCTCAACAAACAATGCCACTAATCCACCTACCTTTCTTTGCCATGTCAATGGCTGCTCAAATCAATAAATTTGTTGTCCACTGAATGGAAAAGATTCTCCAATTAACCCCAATATTTATGTTGTATAATTATTCATATAGTCTCCTCTTTCTCCCAACATATATTCTTAGAGATGTCAAAATGAGTCCAACTCGATGAGCCGATCCGATAAAAAGATTGGTCTAGATTTTATTTTTTAAGCCCGAAATGAATCGGGCCTATTTCGGCCCGAAGCACTAGGTTGGCCCGACATGTTATGTGTATCTTCATTCCATTCAGGCCGAACTGGGCTCCAAAAATAACAGCTCGATCACTATTTTGTCTGGCTGCCCAACTCGATATTTCCTTTGGCCCGGTGGACTGACACCAGGCTGTTATTATGGGATAATTACAAGAACCATCCAAGAAGTTTAGTTTAACAAAAAGAAATGCAGTTATCTTTCAATATTATAAGTATCCTGAAGGTTTAATATGTATTTGTCTAACAAATACCCCTCTCATTATAAGAAAAACAAAAAAACAACCCCCTCTCAGAGATGGAACCAGGGGCTGGCGGGAGTGGGCACCTCTTTGTGCCCCCTAATTTCGATTTTTTGTACAATTAATATAAATTTGGGTGAATTTCATAATAGGGTCCAAATTTAAGAAAATATATCATTTTAAGACCTAAAATTTCAACATTCTCAAATCAAGATTCATTTTTTATTTTTCTCAAATTGGGGCTCTCCCTTAAAATTTTGGGTTTTCACTTCAAGACCCAAAATTTCAACATTTTCAAATCAAGACTCAATTTTTATTTTTTTCTCAAACATGGCCCTCCCCCAAATTTTGGGTTCTCCTTCAAGTTTTAGAATTTAACAAAAAAGAGAAATCTATCACGTCAACCATAAAAATTATTTTTCTCCCTCTTTTCATTTTTTCGCTCATTCTTTTTTACCTGATTCATACTTATTATCAATTTTGTTTAACGTGTAGAAACCAAGATCTATAAATATAAATGTATGTAGCTAACAAGATAAAAAAAGCCGTAAAATATTTATCGGTTACTAAAAAAAATAAGATATACCAAATTATGAATGGAAAAAAAGTAGTAAAATATTTTTTAGTTACTAAAAAAAATAAGATATCCAAATTATGATTGAATTTTACAGTTTAAAATAATTATCGATTAGGAAAAAAGGAATGAGCAAAAAAATAAAAAGAGAAAGAAAATCAATTTTGTGGCCGGTGTGATAGATTACATTAATATTTATCATTTTGTTAAATTTTAAAACCTGAATTGAGAGCCCAAAATTTGGGGGAGGGCCTGATTTGAGAAAAAAATAAAAACTGGGTCTTGATTTGAGAAGGTTGAAATTTTGGGTCTTGAAGTGAGAACCCAAAATTTGAGGGAAAACCCAATTTGAGAGAAATGATAGATTTTCTTAAATTTGGATCATATTATGAAATTCTCCCTATAAATTTTGTATATAGGATTATTAAAATTTTAAAAATGTGTCCCCTCTAAAAAAGTAAAAAAAAAAAAAATTACCTCTTTTTCTACTAGTTTTAAGAAAAACTTAAACCTTGCCCCTTAAACTTCATTTTCTGGTTCCGTCATTATCCCTCTTGAGAATGTAATTTGTAAAATATAAACAAAATAATATTAATGGGGTATTTGTAATTTTGAAAAAATAGCTAGACTTTTTAGTAACTAGACTGAAACTCGGGGTATTTTCGTAATGAACCCTTATATTCTTAGTGGATCGACATTATGCTAATGTATATCGCGGGTTTTGCCATGACATGGCATATGGGATCTGATAATCTATATAGTATTTCATTTTGTATTTTGATACATCATATCAATATCAAATGTATAAAATGATGTCATTATTTTACATGTGTCATTTAACTCGTGTATTGAAACACCATATGAAGAATGGAATAAGAAATCCAAAACTGATGGTAGCTGGGAACACAACCAAGCCACCAAGGCAAGTGTTTATTGTCATAGATAAAGAGTGATGTTTAATTGATTCATATGCATTCTGAAGCACAGAACATGGTGGCTGAAAAAGAGAACAATTATGAATGGACAAAATGCCAAAAAACCCAAAAAAAAAAAAAAAAAAAAAAGTAGAGAGTCCATTGTGGTTGATTTTTGGTGTTCCACTGAATCATTGTACTAGTCTTGATGTTATGTTTTACTTTTTGTTCTTAAAAGATGAACCGCATCCATGAGAAGCGCTTATCAATATTGTCTTGTCTAGAAACTTTGTGGAGAAATGAATCATGGGGATGTCTTTCTCAACAAGTCGGTGTCTGAACAAGTCTTTATAGATCGAGTCACCACACAAAGAAATCCTCCTTCACCCTGTTATCAGGGGAATTCGAACCTCCACGCTGCAGGGACTTTATTTTTTGTTCTTACTTTAGTGAAAAGGAGATTACTAGTTTTCACATGTATCCCCTTTTTATTTAACTTGCTTTGAAATGGAAAATATTCTCTCCTCTTTGTCACACACACTAAAACTTACCTTTCAAGTACAAAAATACACCTGCAAATACTGTTCAATTTTAATATTTGCTTGGACAGTATCATTGTTGAAGAAAATGTTGATGTCCATGAGATGAATGGAGTAACATCAAATCTGAGTAGGATTTTGTCTTGTCCTGGTGGATTTTTTCTTAAAAAAGGATAGAAATTTTCTGATTTGAGGTAAAGAAGGCACTGAAAGCATCATTTCTTCATGAAAGATGTAAAAGAAGCATAATTCTGATCAGCTGAGTTGTGAGCTTATTCATGAAAGCACTTGAACATATTCCTGCTATGGATCACATCTCTTGCCTTTAACTATTATTCATTCATATAGAGAATTCTCAAGGGAAATTTAGAAAATTGCCCCTCTAACTGGGGTATTTTTCAAAAATGCCCTCGATGAATTAAAACTTGATTTGTGCCTCTGCACCCCATCTGCCCACCTCACTACCCACCAAATTTTGTTCGGAGAAAAATCTAAATTCGCAAATCAGTGATCAAATCAGATTCTTGCTGGTCACTGCTTCAACCGATCAAACCGATCAAGTAAAATTTACAATATATTTTGAACTTACAATCTCCTATCCTCAAATTTCGATCAAGAACTTTAAATATGTTATAAGCTACAAATATTTTAAAAAGTTCCTAAGAAAAGCAAGGTGCCAATGTATTTCAACAAATATTTCATACTTTAGCTTTCACACTTTTCTCCTTTCTTTTTCCTCATCTTAACCAAATCTCTTGATCCAAACATAACATAAGGAGAGATGTGATGGTGAAAAAAAGCTGCCAATTCTGGCAAGAAGACTGGCTTCATATTTGGAGTATCTAATCCAAAATTTGGATTTCATATACAAATCAAACCCTGAAACTGTGTATTCGTTCATTTAGTGCTAAACAATATTCAAATAGTTGATCATGGATTCCGAAAAAAAAACTTTTCCAGGAAATTCTACAATACAAAATGTGTCAAAATAGGTAGCGCCTCTCAATTATATGAATTATATAGTCAACCATATTCATAGCCAAAAACAAAAAACACCAGAAGTCGTACGTTGTATCGCAAATTTCATGAGCTACCATTAAATTCTTCAAAATCCGGCACGATTGAGACCTTAATTCAAGATTGAATTGTCGGGGAGCCTCACAACCTTTGGCCTATTTCCATCTTTCCATCTGTAAGCATAGGATTTTAACAAATTTGAGTAGGAAATGGTGCATGTACAGTTTGATTACTGAAGAGAGATTCATTATTTACAAGGTTCAATCACAGTTAAGTAATGGGGTCTTTCTTTAAATTATTTCAGTGTGTGGCTTCCCTTTGGTTTATTCATCAGAATTACCTAATAATTCCTGGGGCAGATAGACAGATATTTATTTCATTCATTTCTATTTTGTTTAGATGTATCTGTGCTAATCAAGAATCTTATAAACCAGAAAAGTATAATAAGCTTCAAAATTAGTGATCCAGTAGCAGGTGAAAACCAGCAAAAGCTTTTGTTATTTCCAAAAACCAGATTTCGAGGATTATAACTAAAACAGGCAACTAAACCAAAATAATTGGCTTCAATGAGAACAAGATGCAATAATTCAGAAATCAAGAATAAGGGTGCAAGTGCAATTGATATCCTTTCACTTTGGAAAAAAATTCTACTGGAGAATATTGATGAAAAAAATTTGAAAGAAGAATGAATTTTGATATTGTGAATAGATATGAGATGAAAATGTAATTATGAAAATTGATTTGATATAGAAATTGTAAAATCATGATTATATATGATTGATATTTAGAAATATGTGAGTGACTGAATAGTAGAATTTGTGAGAAAATATGGAATAATGATTGGTGATTTGATTTTTATTTTTTATTTTTTTAAATGAAAGAAAGTATTGGTGGAGAAAAAAGTGAATATGAGTGGATAGTGTATTTTCTAAAAAATTCATAAGCAATCACATTTTGGGGTAAAAAAGTTCTATAGCAAGACGGAAATGAGATTTTTTTGGGTATCTAATCGCTACCTAAATACTTTGCATTATATTATTTCCCTTTAAAGTGATTATGAAATTGATTTCTTCTGCTTGCCTTTATGCAGTTAATATTGACTTCCATTTTAATAATCAAACTAACATTCAAGTTACTAGCTTAATACTCGAACAAAATAAAAACAAGACTCTTTAGCAGTGATTTGACTTTGACTTCTATCTAAACTTCATATAGACTAAATTCAGACTCCATGCAGAAGTTGACTATCATTGAAGAACAAAACTTACCGTGAAGAACTTATGTGCTTCTCAATTGCTTCTTTTCCTTTATCATCGATAATGAACCATTTGTCATCTAAGGTAAGATTATCCCCCTTTCCAGCATCTATTACTCAAAGAGCAAATAATTTATCAAAATACAATAGTAAAAGAATGCAAATTTATCAAAATACAATAGTTAGTAAAAGAATGCAAATTTATCAAAATACAATAGTTAGTATAAGAATGCAAAACATGCCACATAACGTACCTTGACGTAAAATGTCAGATTTGCCGAAACATTTTAATTTCCAGTATGCATGACCACCAACCCCCACAAAGATGGGCTCTATTCTTACAGCATCTGAAATCTGATTACCTACAAATGAAGCACCAAATGGTAGCAAGTCAAAACAATTCAGTATGCATATATGCTGGAAAGTAGCTCAGAGAGTCTGGAGAAATTAAGAGGTGTAAAAGGAGAAAGAAAGCCTTGAAAAGGTTATGAGAAATAATATCATAAAATACAAGAAAATTGCCAGCTTAGATTCATTTGAAGTTGATTCATATAAGTGTATAAATTCAGCTTCTTTAGCCCTGAGGACTGACCACTCAACCAATGGTTCAGGGTTACATTACTTATTCAGAAGAATTAAATAAAAATAATGCTTCTGCTCAGAGTTCCAAGTTAGAAAATAGTAGGTTTCGTCTTTTAGAACCTAACGACAGTAAAATGACAGCAAAATCATTCAGGTTAAGAAAATGCCATCTGATAACAAAGTCAACACTCAAAAAAGCCAACTTTTTCAGAGGGCAATGGTGTTATCACAGTTGTACGGAGATGTACAGCATGATCAACAGTTTGTTAACTAGTCATATCAAAAAAAGAGAGAAAAACAGAGGAAAATTTTCTACAGGATGTTGAAAAGGCTCATAGGCAAGAGTTTGTAGAAAACAAAAATTGCTAACACAAACTATGGGGTCCCCCAGGTCATTCAATTTCTACTTATCCTGAAAAATGGAACTTTGTAAGTAGGATGAATATTTACTTTTCAAAATCAAGCCCTTTGACTCAAGCACCTCTGCATGAGCTTGTGCTGCCTTGCGTTTGATATTTGAGACAATGGAATCATGTTCAGAAATTGAAAGAGCACCATGCCTAGCAATAATTGCTTTGGCAATATCATCTTTCATTTTCTGCTTTAAACTCTTCTCCTGCATGGATGGGCATAAAAGTTTCATCATCATCATCATCATCATCATCATCATCATCAACTGCACCTTATCCCACTATGTGGGGTCGGTGGTGTGAAGTTTATAGTATCAATTAATCGTCTAAAACTAGTTAACACTACAAATTCACACAGAAAGCAAAGTGGCAAAATTTTACGCCGGATGCCCTTCCTGACGCAACCTTCATACGAAGGAGAAATGAGATGAAATTCCAAAACCATCATCATCATAGGTTTTTCCACTTGCATGGAAAATATGATGAGAGGGCAATGAGTTGAGATAATTGCTCTAGTTATGTCAAAAGTTTCAGAAAGAAAATTGTGAAAAAACTTCAGTTCCATAACAGGAAACTATTTACAAAGTTTATTACCTTGTCCTTTGCAGCAAGAACATTTCGTTTAGCTTCCTTGACCTTTTCAGCATGTTTTGTGTTTTGGTCATCCATCCAATTCCTCACCTTTCTACGAATGGAAACACGAAGAATCTATGTAAATTTCAAAAATTATTATATGTAAAATTTTAAAAACTTAAAAGGTACTTACTCAGTTCCAAGAACTTCATCACACAGAAGGTTTAATAGCCTAAGCTTTTCTGAAGCTTCTAAAGTCTCATAATCAGCTGCCTTGTCTAAAGACTCCAGCCCCTGGGCTTTAAGTACATTTTGAGACTCAGACAAGCATTCCTTAAGTGCATGGAACCATGAGGATGGACTTAGCGTTGCACATCTACACAAAGAGAAAAAAAAATAAAGTTACGATATTCTGGCAAAAGAGAATGTTAAGTTACTGATTTACTGCATTGAGTCATACTCTTCTCCTAGCTCTGACTGTAAAATAGATAGCAGATGGATATGAAACTGGACAGTCAAGGAGAATTTTCCTCGGCGTCCAGATCGGCCATGCAATAAGTCTTGGAGAACATGTTCTGGTTGCCCCTTTTTCATCTCAAGGATCTGTTCAAAAAAAGGAAACCCAAAATTGCTAAGGTATTGGTGGGAGGTTTCAGATCAAATATGCTAGTTATGAATATAGATGGGAATTATGGGCAAGAATACCATTGATTATATGATCAGGTTAGCATTCATAGTTTGCTAATGATAAAATGCATTTGAAGTTGAGGAAACTAAATATGATGCATTGATTGGTCGAGTTAACATGCAGAATGACAAAGGTCTTGACTACACTAAATCAGCTATATAGACAATTTATGAACTAGATCTAAAACCCAAACAAGAAAATGTAAAGAATATGGATAATTATACTGGCAGAAGGAAATCAATTTTGTCTTAAAATTTGTTCAACCAAAAGAAAGACATGTTTTCATTGAAGTTAATGTAATGATGTAACTCAATGTGGTAGAGGTTGAAACCTCATATAAAGCAATATTATATGGTATGGATGCAAGTAGAAAGAGAAGAACATTAGCAGTTACATTATAAATGAAATCACTTGCCTTTCCAAAAACAGTGCAGAATTCTAAGAACTGCAAAGCGTTGCCAACTTCTTCAGTGCGTACATCAATTCCAGCCACACTATTCAACTCTAACCCCAGAGGTAATGGAATGTCGGCATGAAAATCCGCGTTTTGGTGCTTCATAATAATCTTATCATTTGCAGTGTTACCATTTTCTTCTTTTCTCTTAACATTTCCTAAGGGTTCTACAGAATGCTTTTCGCTATTGATCTTATTGTTCAAATTTTTATCTGGATCAACACCAATGTTGAGTTTTGCCACTTCGGTGGGCTTGTTATTTGAAAGTTTCAACTTTCTAGGACTTGTCCTCCTTGCTAAAGTGGCATCATTCTTCTTGCTATCATCATTTTCTAACTTATCCTTCCTTGATTTTTTTGGTTTCTTCTCATCATCATGTACGCTACTCTCCTTCGCGATTTCTTCATCATTTTTCCGAGTGCTCATCTCATCTGATCTATCCCTCTTCTTTTTCTCTGTCTTCTTCTCAGAGCCACGTGAACCAGTTTCTTTAGTTCCAAGCTTCTTAGTACCTTCATGTACATCCTCAAGACCTTCCTGCTTCGATTTTCTTTTACCAGGGCTTGGACTAATTATGTTCAATGAGGTATTATCTTTTTTATTGCCCTTCTGCACCTCCTTAACTTTCTTGGACTTCTTCTCAATATGATTCGGCAAATTCACATCCACTTTTCCATCAAAAGAATTTTCCTTCCCCAGGTTTCTGGGTGAATGGACAACCCCCTGTTCATCAACAAGACAAGAGATAAGACAAACCACTTACTAAAATAAATATAGTTACTTTGAATGCATGTGCAGTCACAGTAAAACGTTGCTAGAGGCTACCTTTTTGGGTGAGTCTGCAACAACTTTTTCATGATTTAAGCGTTCTGCTCCATTAAGCAGCATCTCTGAAACAGATGAAAATCCCGTCACTTTGGCTGTATTGATAAGTATACCAGTGGGTTGATGACCTCTTTTCTTCCTAATAAGTTCAGAGATATGATATCAGGAAAGTACTAGAAAAACCATTTGGATACAACTATAAAGACTCACATGCAAACACTGCAGTTGCAAATGCCTCTGCACTTGGGACAACTCCACTCCCCTAAAGCAGCTACTTCTTCTGCCTTCTCTCCATACCTAAGTTGGAAATGATAGTAAGAATCTACGATTATGCAAACAACAGTGAGCTTTTAAAAAGATTAAAAATAAGAAAACAGTGCAATAACCTGTTCAAAAGGCACTTATGGCAATACATAATAGTACATGGCTTGTTATTCCTCCGATTCGTGCATGCTGCCGTAAAATCCCTGGTTTTTTGGCGACACTTCCAAAATTCAAATATATAATGTGAGAAAGAAGTGAAACCAATTTAGGAAACTTTGTGTATACAGATTTACAATAACATCTGTTGCAATAAAGTAGAAGTACATCAGGCACATCCGAAGTCATAGCAACAAAAGCAAAAATTTATTAACAAAACATAGGTGCTATAGTAAACATTTCACTCATTCTTTCTTTCATTTCATTTTACTTTTTCGTTGACATGACGGCATAATCACCAAAACTTATCAAAAGCAATCAATAACCAATGTAGACTTCACATCTAAATGGGGCAAAATTTGTTGCTGCTCAATTAAGTTTCCACTCATAAGTTCAATGATTTACATAAGAGGTTAGCAAGCACAGCATTTGCAAGGCGAGCATCAATGGCATAAAAGGAGAATAATGAACTCCTGTCTTGTGACAAGACATAAGACCTCTAATTCTAATGCATTTAAAACCTATAGATTATTTTCACAAAACACAAGATTCAGCGACTAGGCTAATCGGGAAAGGGTAATTTAATATCCAGATGTTAGAACATAAAACAATTACGAGAAGGGAAGTTTTTATTTGAACTTCAATGTTCGCATTTCTTGGTCACTCTTCCCACTTGCTCTATTGCTAAAATACATGATTTTATCAGAATTTTCATCAATCATGGTCTTCCAAACATAAACCCCCACATCATCTTTGCCTCATTACAAATTCAACAGGATCTCAAATTCAGTAACTTGCATGCAGCACATTTACCTAGCAATCAAACATAAATAACCAACCAATTTTACAGAGAAAACTAACATATCATAAAAAAGAAAGAACAAACGTAACCCTAATTACTTCGCTTTCCTCCAAAACTCAGTTCAAAAAAAATCTCAAACAACAAAGAGGGATTTGCTTGGAAATGCGAAGAACACCTGATGGCAAGTTTTTCCATTGACGGAATCATAAATCCGACCACCCACAACTCGGATTCCGGGGGATTTATTCCGCTTCGCAGGCGAAGTTGAAACAGCATTTACTTGGAGCTTGCTTTCCTTCTTCTGAGAGCTCTTAACTCTCTCCTTCTTTCCAGATACACTCCGATTGGAAACAGAACCCGAGCCCATCGCCATTGCTGTCCGAAGCTTCCAAATAGTTGGGAGAGAATTTTCAGGAGAGATGTCTATTTGTTCGTTTCGTTTTTTCCAAGACAAACTTGAAATTTTTTGGGTTAAACAAAATTATACTCCATTAGTCCACTAGTATTGGTCTAGTGGGATGCATGTTCCGGAGGGAGTTTGATTTTGGGGAGAAGAGGCGCCAACTGAAATTTTCACCATCGTTTTTCCAATTCCCTTCCCGCCATTGATGTCCCCATTTTCACTCGAGAAATATACTTTGCGCCCTGTTTGTTGCAAAGTGAAAATGGGCATTGAAATGTGGTGTTGACCAAGCATCCAAAAGGAATTTTCATAAATGCCCTTTTCAAAAGCTAAAATTAGGGATGTTTACGGGGCGGGACGGGGCGAGTACCTAAAAACCTAGATCCGCAACGTGCCTATAATACGGCGGGGCGTTGAGGGTCGATACGTCCTGTCCTGACCCAGTATTAATAAAATTATATACGAAAAAAGGAAACAAATGAACAAAAATATATATTAATAATATATTTATAAAATATTATCTATAAAAGAGCCATTATCAATTTATAAATGTTAGATAAAATATAAGAATACGTATAAGCTATATTATATATTATATATGTAAAATATATAGTATATGTATTCAAAAAATATTATAGGCGGTGCGGGACGGAGAGGGTAGCTGCGAGGCAAAATAGATACCCAGACCCACCCCGCCTCATGTCATGGGGCAAGTCAACCGGGGTCGGACTAGGGTAGGGGCGGTGCGAGGCAAGCCAAAATTGTCATCCCTATTGGTTTTGTGTCAAATAAAAGAAGGAATTTTGTCCCACGTTGCTTGTGGAACAAAAGGGATGGGAGCCTTGAAGTTATTTAAGAAATCTATGTGGTATGTTTCAATTGCACCAGTCAAATACACTTTAACCTTTGTGGTTTGACTCTAGTTAAATTTCTTTATTGTATTCTCTAGTATGGAGAGTTGGGATAGAGGTGTAAGTTAGTCAAATGTTTATAAGCGTGTGAAGGTGTTGGGATCGGGATAGAATGTATGTGTGATTGTAAAAATATTTCACATAATGGAATTTCTTTCTCGGTAGGCCGTGGTTTTTCTCCGATTTTGGAGTTTCCACGTAAATTATTATGTTGTGGATTGTTGTTATTTTTTATTTATTTTTCGGTTATTTATGCTTGTCCCTAGGGGATGAATGTGGGATCCCATTTTCCCAGTAAGTGGTATCAGAGCCCGGTTTGGGTCTTTTAAAAATTTGAGTATGCTCTATGGTCGCAGCGATGCCTGACTTTCCACATTAGAAAAAGATTTTATTGAGTGGATTCCGGGAGTCTCATTTGGAGGTTGTTGTTCATCAGGCTAGGGTAATTCAAGCAGTTGGAAAATTTGATGGAAGGTTCAAGTTTGGCTTATGGGCCTACGACAAGTATAAGTCAAGGTTGTGTTGTTATAATTTAGGTTACACAAGGCTTTGAAGGTGAACTGTCAAAGTAGATGTGGAGATGATATGGCAAATAGCTCCTAATATGGGCCAACATTAATATGACAATTAGAATTCTTCTTTGACGAGAAAATGTATGTCATTTTGGCATGTCAAGTTGTCATGAAAGAGGATATGGTTATGTTAGCAGGTCCAGGAATTTGCACCGGACATTGGCCTGTCACTGATGCATGGTGTGGTGGGATTTCACATAGGCATTGGCTTGTCATGGAAGCAAGGTGTGTGGTGGAATTTACACATGGATATCAGTTTGGCATGGATACAAGGTATGTGATTATGTTGATGGCTGAAGGACTTTCATGGGAGCCAAAAGTTGGAAGTTGCACCATAAATTTCAGCGGATTTTCGACATGTGCCGAAAAAATTCTTAGAATGGTTTATTCTAAGTGATCTACTAATATGGTGGAGTATGATTCTCTAGTTTGAGAATGATGGTTCTCTGGTTTGAGAGTCAGAATTGTCAGTAGAGACAATGGAGTTTCTTTTATTTTGCCAAGGTGGAATTTGTTGGTTTTATGTCAAATAAAAGAAGGGTTTTTGTCCTGCATTGCTTGTGGAACAAAAGGGATGGGAGTCTTGATGTTATTTAAGGAACCCATATAATGTGTTTTCAATTGCACAAGTCAAATACACTTTAACCTTCGTGGTTTGACTCTAGTCAAATTCCTTTCTTGTATTCTTTATTATGGAGAGTTGGGAGAGAGATGTGAGTTAGTCAAATGTTTGTAAGAGTGTGTGGGTACTGCGGTTGGAAGAGAGAATGTATATGTGATTGTAAAAATATTTCACATTGTGGAGTTTCTTTCTCGGTGGGTCATGGGTTTTCTCAGGTTTTGGAGTTTCCATGTAAATTCTTGTGTTGTGGATTGTTATTATTTTTTATTTTATTCTCGATTATTTATGCTTGTCCCCTAGGGGATGATGTGAGATCCGATTTTTCCCAACAATCCCTAGCTAAAATACTCTAGGGTTTTGCTTATCCAAAATGAACTTTTATGGCATATTATATAATAATAATAAATACTTAAAATACCCTCGCCGTTTAAACTATAGGGATGGTAATTTTTTTTCCTCAATGAAACATCTAATGAGGGATGGGGATTAAGGGCCACATTTCTTAATCCCCATCATATTTATTAATGCCAAAAAACATACAATGTACAAAGATTAGTATCAAATAAATTATGAGACCCTAACTGTTCTGAAGGATTGAATGCCTAATTGGTCGATCCTGACTAATCCGTTAACAATTAAATGAAAGGGATGAAGAATTAAACTCTATCAAAATCGGACCATCTAAACTTAAAGAAATAAGGTGATTCGCAACTTTATCGCCTTCTCTATATACATGAGTAATATGAAAAGAAAATATCATAATAATGTTATGATATTAACAAGAGCATCTTGGTAATAAGTCTAATATAGTATTACAAAGAATTAAACTATAGTAACGTATGCAGTTAAACAATAAAAATAAATATAAATCAATAAACAATTAACCACATACATAAACACGCCCAGAAATACACACGCGCATACACACCCAGAAACACACATGTACATCCTAGATACACACACCCAAAACACACACACGTATAAAAATGCATAGACACGATAAAAATAAAAAGGAGGAAGGAAAGAGAGAAGAGATAACATACAATAGAGAGACTTGTTGAATTGGATGATTAGGGGAATTATTGAATTTGATAAGAACGCTTTATTTATAGGAATCGGGTCGTGCTCTAACAATTAGGTCTCATTTGATTTTATGGATGGGATTATAAACTTATTGGATTGCATTGTTTATGATAAATGTGGTTATAATTTAAAGTTGTTTCGGTTGTATGATTATAAAAGCAGATTGTTACTTTCAAAAAGGAAAATCAGATTGATTGAACAAGATAACAATATTACAGTTTGATAAACACATGAATGTCCAAAATGCCCTCAATCAATAAAAAACACAAGAAACTGAAGGGCATAAATGGAAAGTACATTGCGTTGGATCCAAGCCAACAATTGGATTATGCGTTAATGGGTCAGGTCTAAATAGGAAACCATTCGAGAAAATGCAAAAAATGTCCACTTATTTAGTACAAAACCCTGTAAAGTACTAACTTTTAATAAATATTACCTAACAATACGCTGCTCAGTCTCACATTCCACCAAATACGCTCCAAGTTCTATCATTTCCACACAATACGTTGCACATAAAACAATCACAAAAAAATAGAGCACCAATTAAAAATCCGAAAGCAACAGCCAAAACAAGTGCGGAAACACTGTGCGAAGGAGAAGAACAAGGAGAAGACATCTTTTTGAGCATAAAGAAAGAACAATCGGACTGCAGATCAGGAAAAAGAAGAAGCACATACATGAACAAAAAGCAACAAATAGAAGAAGAAAACAGGACAAAAAACAAGTTACCAAGCAACCCAATCTGAAAAAGCAATGCTTATTTTATTCAAAAAAATAAAATTGTTTACATCATTGCACATTGATTTCCAGATGCAAAATCATAATTGTGTGTGTGTATCATGGGCGGAGCCATGTGATGCAAGCACTGGGCTCAAGCCCAGTGCAAAATATTGAAAATTCTATTTTTAGTATAATAATTTTTACAATATTCAAAATTAGCCCACCCAAAATTTAATGTAAAACCCAAATACACCCTAAAGTCTAAATTCAAATTAAAAATCAAGAATGAAGAATATAAAACTTTTTGTGTTATCATGAGATTGATGCTATATTAAATATATTTGTGATTTTTGACTATTTTTGTGATCCTTATTTGTAATTTTTACACTCATCATGTCATTACTTTTAAAATGTACTCAACTATTTGTATTGGTAATTTATTAGAATATGTTTCTAAGTATCAAATATATTAAGGAAATCATATATTTTATTAGTTAATGGTCTAACGGACCTAACTAAATCAACTTAATTTACAGTTTTGCTTATTGTGATTATCGTGTCGTACCATATTTTTCTCGTGTTTATAGTGCGTCATGTTTGAGTTTAAATAATTTTTTGCCAATAAGGTCATTGTGTTGTGTTCGGGCTTGAGCTTATCATGTCGAGTTGTTATTTATCGGGCTGACAAGAGCGATTTATCACCCCTAAGTGCCATCATCAAGCATGAAATTAAAAAGTCATCTATTTTTAGCTTTTTTATATTTATTTATTCGCCTTTTGTTATTTTGATCCGACCCGCCCCGCCTCCATTGTCACACATCCCTATTAATTTTCTTAGTAAAATTTTTACTTCTTAGCCCACCCTACTACTAATTCCTGGATTCGCCTCTGGTGTGTATATATATCGGATGAGTCTTAAAAACTTGTATGCAATCCTTTAGATAATTGTTTCAAAGTTGTTTTATTGTTGTTGAAAAAGTGTTTCTATTCTATATGCTTCCCAAATACAGGACATTGTTTCCCTCAGACAGGAACATAGTTTCATATTTGTTTCAATTATGTTTCTTTCATATTTCAAATAGAACAACAAAGAAACAACAACGAAATAAAAAATAAACAATACATCTTGTACAGAAAGATTTGAAAAATAATAAAAACAACAAATCAACAACATAGAAACACAACATAAACAACACAGAAACGAGAAACAGAAATCCATAGAAACAATAAATAACAAAATAAATCCAGTAATATAAAGGAAAAAAACACCATACATCAGTATCATCAACGCCTCTAAATCCAACAACTTTATTTTTGGATGATTTTCCCTTAACAACTTGTTTTTCATCAACATTGACAAGTTTCATATTTCCTTTTTAGAAGATGAAGAAACTAGGGCTTCAGATTTTTAACAACAAGTTACAGGAATCAAAGAGAAAACAAACCAACAATGGCGGACATGCAAATGAAAAAACTCAAACGTCGAGAGGAAAGAGAGAGAGAGAGGAAGTGATAGATTGGACACGAAAAGGCTGCAACGTAAATGAGGGGAAAAATTAAAAAAGAACGTACAAAAAGTAAACAAAAAGGTAGGGATGTGATATGTTAGTAAAATCGGGATTTGTACCAAAGAGAGGGTATTTTGTGTAATTTCCCCAAACCATTTTTGGGGCCCAATTTTTATCATGGGCCAAAATCATGACTCCTAAATGTTTGATAATTTATGATGATATGTTGTATCAAGCCCAATTTATACTCACAAAACAAAGCCTTTAGTTGTGTAGTCACTAATCCTGTTCAGCCGTTCAGGGCTTGTTCGCGGATGGAATTTTTGGTTCCATTTTTATGTTTCCTTAACTAAATGAATAACACGACACATTTAGGTAGATTTGAATTGTTGATTATTTTAATACAACTACATATGTCATTCAGTCGGATAGTGAAACAAAAAATGAAACACGGAAATAGAGCATGAAGTCTAAATCCATTGCTTATTGGGTTGGCTTAGTATTTTTATCTAATTTGTTTTTCCTTGCAAACTATACATAGTTTGTATGGCTTCATTCCGCTTCAATAGTTTGGCACCCATCTCATTGTCAATATTTCATTGGGATGACTATTATGACCCGCCCTTGCCTCGGTCCGGCCTCGTTTGAGTTGCTCCGCCCCATGATCTGAGGCAGGTCGGGTCTATGTATCACTTTCTCCCGCGGGTATCCGTCCCGTCCCGTCTAATATTTTTATTTTTAAAATATATTTTAATATATATTTTTCATATATGATATATATTATAATATAATTTTTATGTATTCTTATATTATATCTAATATTTATATATTGATCATAATAAATTTTATAAATATTTTTTTTCATTTTTCATATAATTTAATTTAAAACGGGGTAGAATGGGCCGCCCCGCTCTGTCCTGCCCTGTTCTAGGCACGGGACGAGTCTGGGTTCTGACTGATCCGTCCCATTACCGTCCCTAATATTTCATGATCTGATGTAGTTATATTATTTAGGGACCAAATTTGTTATTCCGCTATAAGTATGAATCACATGAGGATGAATCACGTGTGTAATTCAATTCAATAAAATCTGAAGCTCAACTTGAGTTATATTTAGTTAGCACGAGAGTAACAAAATATGTATAAAATGAGCAAGTTACTTAAGTTTAGTTCGTATTGATTCTATTAAACTCGGTTTGATTAATAATCAATCAAACCTCAAATGCAATTTCTAAAACTCAATCAAATTCTTGAAAAACGTAAAAGTGTTCGGCTTACTTCGTTTACTTCTCTAACGTAGCTAAATAAATTAACAAATGCAATCAAAAGAACAAAACAAAAGTTACAACGATTTTATGGGATAATTACAAAAAACTATCCTCAAATGTGGTCTAATTATAAAAAATCCAAGCTAACTTTGAAAACTATAAAAACCATCTTTAAGATTTACATCCGTCTTACTTCTCTCATAGGCCCTTAGTATAACTAACCGAAATTGTTCATGCCATCAAATATTTCTATAAATACACCCCTTAATTTTATAAATATTATAAATAACACCATAAATTCATCTTACATTTTACAATTATGTCCACCTACTTTTCATATTATTATAAATAGTCAGAAGAAAAGTTGGGGCTATTAATTATATTTAGAATGTAAAATATTCGATTACGTTAGCAAATTTCGTCAAATAATTGGGGCAAAATGTAAGATTGATGTAAATCCCAAAGTTGATTTTTGTGATTTTTAAAGTTAGTTGTATTTTGTTTTTTTTTTTGTAATTATCCCTAAAATTAATAGCCCAACATATTAGTTGAACAAAGTTTTGTTCATTAAATTTATCCCCCCCCCCCAAAAAAAAAAAAAAAAAACAAGACAGCTTCATAACAAGAAAAATGAAGTTCAAATAAAGCAAAGTAAATACTGAAATTAAGGGTGCGATTGGATAAAAAGCATAATAATAAAGAAAATTTGTCCCTACAAAAATACTAACAGACTACTCCTATACTCCCTTCTCTTAGCTAACTCTAATATCCAAACCTAATTACTCTAAATATATATACACATATGTTGTATATATAGGCAAAAAAGAAAAGAAAAGAAAAAACTAAACTAAACTAAACTTCAATTTCCCAAAATTAATCTATCTCCATGAATGCATCAATGAATCAAGCTTTATCATCGAATCGGCTCATCCCAATCACCAAATTCACGGGATCATTGGGATCATTCATGAATCTCTTCCAGAACCAATGACTCCTCCAAACCTGCGTCATCTCCTCGATCGGAATATTCTTCGTCTCCGGCATGAAAAAGTAGCAGAACACCGTCATCACCACCACGAAGAACGCGAAGAAGATGAATAGCCCATACTTCATTGCGCAGAGCATGCTCAGGAAAAACTGCCCGACTACAAAGGTCGCCAACATGTTCACCGCCACCGTGACGCTCTGCGCAGCCGATCGGATCTCCAGAGGGAATATCTCGCTGGGGTACAGCCAACCGAGTGGGCCCCACGACCACGCGAATCCCGCCACGTAGATGCATATGCACGTCACCACCACGGACGCGAACGAGGTTGGTATTTCTGTTACGTTTCCGGTGATACCGAATTTGGAGCCGATTAAGGCTGCTATCGCAACCTGTTTGATGAAATGACTGTGTTAGCTAAAATTAAAAATAACAATAATTTCCTTTTTTTTTTTTTAAAATAACAACGAATTCGAAAAAACAAAAAGGAATATAATAATTAATGTACCTGGAAAATCAGCATTTGAATACCACCTTCGAGGAAAAGACTCCTTCGTCCCCACCGATCACTGCCGTAAATCGAAACTCCGGTGGCAAACATATTAACAGCTCCGGTGATTATCGCCGACATGAGCGACGCGCTGCCGCCGAATCCGAGCGTCTTAAACAGCACCGGCGCGTAGAACATAATGACATTAATCCCCGTGAACTGCTGAAAAAAAGGTATAAGAATCGACATCGCCAATTGAGGCCTGTAGCATCTCCGCCTCATCAGATTCCGCCATGGATGCTTCACGAGGCGAGCTTCGTTTCTCGCCTGGATCATGTCGTCGAACTCGGCCTCCACGTCATCGACGCCGCGGATGCGTTTGAGGAGTGTTTTGGCTTCGTCCTCCATCCCTCTCTCCACCAGGGAATTGGGGGTGTCCGATAGGAAAAAGGATGCCACCAGGATTATCAGAGCGGGGACTCCGGCGAGACCCAGGCTCACGCGCCACCCCCAACCGCCGCTGATCTCGGCCGTTAAGTAGTTGATGACGTTGGCGCAGAGAATTCCGATTGTGATCATGAGTTGGAATAAAATGTTGAACATGCCACGGTAGTTGTACGGAGCCATCTCAGAGAGATATAGCGGCACGGACTGTATCAAAAAAATTTAATTAAAATTTGAATGAATTCAAACGACAAATAGAGGTTAAAAAGACCTGCTAAATTCATATATTGGGATAACTACAAAAACAATTTTGAGGTTTGGGCTAATTATAAAAAATCCCAAAGACAATTCAAAATTACAAAAAACCCTGATTTTATCTTAAATTTAAGGGAACAACTATATTATTTTTATAAATTTCAAGGAAAATGTAAAACGGATCTATCTCCGAGTGTCTTTTTTATTTTATTTTATTTTTGTAATTAGCCCAAACCTCAAGGGAGGTTTTTGTAATTATTATCCCTGCTGTATATATATATACCTGATTAGCAAAGCCAACGCCAACGCCGAGCAGAATACGGCCACCAATGAGCATGAGGAGGTGGACTGCACCTCCGGTGAGGCCAGCGCCGATCAAGAAGATAAAACCAGCCATCATCATAGTTATCCGGCGGCCGTATTTCTTGGTCAGCGGCGCAGCCACGACGGAAGCACCGAGCGCCGCCAGGTAAAGGGAGGAAGTGAAAAGCTGCAGTATCTGGCTGTCAAACTTGCAGTACTGGTTAGTGCCGGTGTCCTCCATTTCCTTCTTGTAAACCTCAGGAAAGAATTTTTCCAAGAAAGGAGCCATTGATGTCACTCCACCTAATCAATTCATTCACATAAAATAAAAATTAATTTACAATTACTTACAGAGTAGTGATGGGATAAAAAAACTGGAAAAATAATTTTTTGCAACATGAGTTTTGGTCATTTTAATACTTTGCAACCTAAATTTAATTTGCGAGTTTTTCACTTTACAAACCTCGGACCAGTTGAAGTTGGAATATTGCGTATCATATGGGCGAATATTCCTTGTATATCTCAATTTCGGCAAAAATAAAATAATTTCGGTTGCAAAGTGTAAAAACGATCAAAGTTCAAGTTGCAAAACATTATTTTCGATAAAAAAATATTGTTCTCTCCCAAAATATACCAACAAATCACCATCAATTTTTCAATTATCGACACAAATATTTTAGTTACTTAACACAAATCTCACAAGACATGCAAACTAATACACATACAGAGAGTATATATAATATACACATACCTGAAATACCGAGATCGTAGCCAAAAATCAAACCACCAGCGGCGCCGGCCATCATCGTCAAAACAACATAAGAAGTGAGTTTCCCCGGGTATGAAGGGCTACTGTTAGCCACAATGCCAACGCCACCCATAATTATTATTCACACAGAACAAATATCAAACAGAATTAATTAACAAGCAAGAAAATAATGAATGAAGATGAAAAGGGAGAATTAGAAATTGTTGGGGTTGGATTTATGAGAGGATTTGAAAACAGGGGAAAAGGGGTCTGTATATATAGGAAAACGGTTGTGGGTTGACGGTGCATAAATTGCAATCTGTTAAGGAGTCTACTAAATTAAGTACGTAATCTAATCCTAATCCTAATCCTAATCCAATACAAATTTGGTTTTAGACTGTTCTTAGCAACTATGGATTACACTTGCTTTTGAGTTTAATTAAAAATCGGGATAGTTGCAAAAAGACCCTGAGGTTTGGGCTAATTACATAAAAACTCGGAGGTTTTTGAAAATTACAAAATCCCCTTTCATATTAGATAACATCGTACATATTCCCTTCATAAGTAAAACATAGTTCATAAACCCCTTGATATTTATAGAAATATTACAGTTACCCCCTTAAATATAAGACAAAATCAAACCTCAAGAGAATTTTTGTAATTTTCGAAAATTTCTGAATTCTAGAAATTTCTTATGTAATTAGCCCAAATCTCAAGGGTTTTTTTTGTAATTATCCCTTAAAAATTTGCATGACTTCTTGTAGGAGTAGATTTCTTTTTTTCTGTTATAGGTAATATGTATTTACCTTATTTGACCCTTATTTTGTGTTAAATTATTTTTTATGTCCCACCGGTAGGGGTGGAAATGGGCCAAGCCAAGCCAGACTTTGAGTTGGAAGGCCTGGACCTGCTTTATTGGGTTTGGGCCCAAGCGTGGCCTATTATCTGTAATAGACTTTTTTCCTAGGCTCGGTCTTGCCTTTTTAAGATAAATAAGGCTAAGCCTGGGCCTATTTAAAACCTGTTTAAGCCTATCAAAGTCCATTTAAAAAAAATTGTAAACTACAAAAAGCACACAACAATCTCATGATAGTCAATACAAGATTCGTAATGAAACTTATGACGCCCGAGCCGAGCTGGAAGATGTTGTTCCACGTGGCCATCCAGTAAGCATATACCTGGGGCCCACAGGAAGACGCGAACCGAGCCGAAGACGTCATCTGGAGTACTTGGTGACATCACTGAGGCTCGGCGCCTCCCGAGCCCAATTTTCGAGCCCAAGTTTGGCAGGAAACACGTACGCGGGAAATCTGAAGAATAATAATTTGCCCATACTTAGCATACCATTAGCATCGGAGGCTGCCACATGTTATCATGTAGCTAGGATAAGTCGCCAAGTGGCAAAAAACTTGGCTAACATGCATGATTAGGAGATGACATGTGTCCTTTTAAGTTATTTTACTAATTAGTGCAAAGATGACTATCGAAAGCCCACTTACTAGAGGGGTATAAAAAGCCTCATTTTAAAGAGGGATGGAGGATTCTAGGAGAAAAAGAGCATTTGAAAACACACCGCTGTAAAAAGGACCGACCCCGACTTTCGGCTCGGCATTATAAAGGAAAAAGGCAGAATCAACCACGAATAAACGCTCATTACGTGCATTTATATTTCCATGTGTTAAACTAGTTATACTCTCCGCTTGTTGACAAAAACGCACGTCAACAGAAACAAACAAAAGATTCATAATGAAAAAAACTAAAATGCACATGACAATAGAATCCATTACGCTACATCTCCAAAGTACATAAATATGATCATACAATATACGATAAGTCCATACCAATAAAAAATCCAAATAAGTGTCTAATTAGTGTTTTGGTATTATACTTATATATAAGATATATGTAATTTTATATAATTTATATCTTCATCATGTATATATAATATAATACATACATATATTATATATATAATATTATTTATTTATATATATTATATATGTATGCTTTAAATAGGCCGGCCTATTGAGCTTAAAAGGCTTTTCTAAAGGCCCGGGCCTGGCTCAACTAGTTAAATAAGCTTTATAAAAGGCCTAAGCCTGACCCAATTATTAAAAGGCCAAGTCAAGCCCTTAGTAGGCCGGACAATAGGCCCCTGTTGGGTAGCTTGACCTATTTCCACCCCTACCCACCTACCACCAAAGATTGATATTCCTATTCATTTGAAATTAGAAGTCTTTTAGGGGTTTTCTTATAATTTATTATTTTGTTGTTGGCATATAAGTAGAGTGAGATTTGTAAAGTCAACAAGAATTTTGTTTTAGTGGATGTATAGAATTTGTCAGAGTCGACTATGATAAAATTAGTGTGTAAATCTTTTATTTTTTTTTATTTTGAGGAAAAAACAACACAATCATTCTTGGGATTCGTCTGATTTTATAGAAAACTAAGGGTATGTATGGAATTATTTTCAAATGGCATTTTTTAATTCCCAACTATTCTAGAAAATGAATTTATGTTTGTTAAAGAAATTCTCAATAGAAATAAAGTCATTTCCAATTTTCATTTTTTATGGAAAGATTCTTTTGAAAATACAACCAAACAAGTTTTCACCCAAATCACGCAAATCTATGTGATAATATACTATAATTACGCAAATCGATGTCAAAAATACACTATAATCACGCAAATCTATGTCAAAAATATTATAACCAAACATATTTTCATTTATAAACATAAATTCAGACAACTAATCAAACATATTCTCAATTCTCACACAAAAACCAATAAAGTTTGAAAATTCATTTTCCAACACTAGAAACCGGAAATTGGACTTGGAAACACATCCATACATCCCCTAAAATTTTCAAAAATTACGAAAATTAATATGGATATTACCCTTCGTATATTTTGCGCCAGTTAATTGATGTAACAGAAATTGCTGATGTCATAAAGAATTTAATGAAATTTGTTTTTGTAATGTTATTCACGAAATTTTATTGAGGGCTTGAATATTTTATATATTACAGTGATGAATTATTATAATATTTGTATTCACCAAATATCACAATATGAGCAACTTTGTAATTACTTTCTCATATTTTTCCAAAAAGATTACCCATAAAAATTATATTATCTAATAAAATTGTATATTTGAACAACTGAAAAAATTGGTATAGTATAGTTTTATTGAAAAAGAAACAAAGTTCGAGAATAAAACATTTTATTAATGAAAAGCTGATTTTATCATTGTACTAAAAATATAAATTTCTTGTGGAGGATTTTCATAATTGTATTGTCCAATGTTCTTTACAATATGGTGGAGTTAGACTGAAATTACTTGGACACATGTTTTCAGAATTTTTTTTGTAATCTCAAAATTCTATTCCACTTGATATTGTCTTATTTATACATATGAATTAGACAAAGGAATCATCAAATATTAAATTGACACTTCAAACTACTTATTCAAACTTAGAAAATATAATTCAAACTTTAAAACACTAAAAGACTCTTGACCAAACAATTATTCTCCAAATTCAATTGGTTGTTTTTTCAACTCCAATAAATTACACCACTTCCAAGATTGAATACATATCCAAAGTACTTCGAGAAATATTAATGTATCCCCCAAGACCACTATTCGTATAACCAAGAAGTTTGATAGGAACTTGTGCTTTATAGAAAATGCCATAATGAATTGTTCCTTTGACGTATCTTAAAATTCTTTTTGCCCCTTCCAATGATTTGAACAAGGTTTCCCCATAAATTTGCTAACTAGACTTACTGCAAACATGATGTCAGCTATAGTGGCTGCCAAATGTATCAAATTTCCAATTAAGCTCCGAAACATGGTAAGATTCACAAACTTTCCTTTACCATTCTTGCTTAACTTCAATCCAATAATACATGGAGTTGATATCGGATTTGAATACGCCATCTTGATTTTTTTTCAAAATTTTAGTTGCATACTTTTCTCGAGAAATAAAAATTCACGCCTTTGATTATTGAACATTAATGCCGCAAAGAAAGATGCAACTATGGATGGCAATGGAGCGGATTTGGCCGAGCCGGGACCCACCCCAAAACCCGGCGGGATGGGTCTAGACCCGCCAATATTTTTTTTAACTGCAATAATTTATTTTTTTGTATTTGGTGTCAAATTTTTAAAAGCAATTCAATACCAACAGAAAAAAATGTAATTATGAAAGTTATTATAACTACATTTTACAACTATTTATCTACTATTAGAATTTTTTTTGAAAAAAAAAAACTACTATTAGGATATTGTCATAGTACTCAAATAATACTCAAAATAAATATTCAAAGTACAATATTACAAGATTTTTTTAAAAAATAGATTACAATATTACAAGATGTTATAATACTAAATTAAAATCAATATAGTACAAAAATCCAAAAATAAAGTAATGGGAAATATCTAAATACATATTAAAAAATATAATAAATATTAGGCTAAATTGCAAAATCTGCCCTCTAACTTTTGTATGGTGGCAAAAGAGGACAATAATTTGTTTAAGTGGCAATTTATGCCCTGGACAATCTTGCCCTTATGGCCAAATAACAATTTTTGGTCCTTTTTCTTTCCAAAGGTAGCAACTATAACTTTCGAGAATTAGCAATTTCAATCCTTTCATACTATGGCTATTTTTCAATAAATCCCAATTTCATAGATCACGAAAATTTACATTTTCTGATACCTATTTTGTTCGTGGCATTGTTACACCTACTTAGATCCAGTCTCTATTAAGAGGTTTTAAGTGGATCATGTCAGGTTTCCAGCCTATAAACTCAATAGGACATACTTCTGTAAATATTTCATAATTCTAAATAAATTCGATTTCAGACTAAGGTTTTGATAAAACAAATATAGTCCATCACGACCATATTAGGCCCAACATGCTTCCGTAAAATTAATAAATCCCTTAAAATTCATACCTTCTTTGACCAAAACAACACCGGGTTAAGTGGCTCGCAACACCACCAGTCGGAAAATTACTGCCCCCAGATCTTTTGACAAGCAACTCCTACATGTTCAACCTCACCCTTAGGGAAGATGATCTGCAAGTTATCCGACTCCTTCAGCAACTGTTCAGCACAACCTTGGTTCGTTTCCTACTCCAGGCGTATAAGTAATTCTTAAACGGGATGAATTAATAGAACATTATGAAGACACGTTGAAGCAAAAAGCCCCTTTTTATTAAGAACTTATTGAAATATTTATTACATTAGTAATCTCCTTTTGCAAGGAGAATACTGGTTTAGCCTCTCATAGATGAGGCTTTCACTTGTAAATACATAAAACTTAAAACTAAAACACTCAAAATATTACAAATTTTTCACTCAGATTTTATTGTAAGAAAACTAAGGAAAATGTTCGATGTCCTCAGCTTCCTTCAAACCTTGCTTCTTATAGATGTGAATACGGACTTGAAATGCAGACTCCAAATCTTGTTGAAATTTATGACGTCACTGCTTACGTCATATCCTGCATTATTGCCTCGCCAACTACCTTTCTTTTTCTTCCGCGTGACTTAGCCCATTTGGTGTTTGTCGGGGAATCTTTTAAAAATTTGGTTTGCGTGGTCCCCGGGGATAACGCGTCTTGTGAGCTGGGCCCTTGTCCTTTCCAGCTGCATGGTCTTGTCGGTCGGGTTTGGGTCGGAAACCTTTTCCAAACTCGGGTTCCTTCTGTTCGGGGCATGCTTGACAGATCCGATCCATCCAATGGCCCACATGTGCCATGTTACAGAATTTCCGGTAAGTTTCTTTGCTTGCCGAAATCTTGTTCTCCCAGAGAATTCTTCTCTTCATCTTGAAAAGCTCTTTTGCGAATCCTGTTGTTGATCCAATCATTGAATTGATGGAAAGATCCATTTGCCGTCTAAAAAAAACTTAGACGGATATTTGACTTTGTCCATTTCTGTTAGACAAACCCAAAGACCCCATGCTCGTCTTGTAGAAGCTTCTATTCAGAAATTGCTCCTACTAACACTAGTACTTCTTTTGGTGAAGCTGCCTTGATATATTTTAAAGCATTTCCATCCGGTCTTCTTAGCTTGATGAAATGAAAAGCTTCATTAAAGCCTTTCTTTCTTTGGTTCGGGAGCCGCACCGATAAAATACGCCTCAAAATATCTCCTCTAGCCAAATGTGGATTATTGGCCTAAGTCTCGTAAACTGCTTCCCCAATCCATTTCGGTAATTTTGAAATTTCTGGGAATCCTGGTGATACATGTTAGATAAATGTTTTTATCATGATTTTGATGATTTTGTTCAGATGAGTTTTTAAACCAAAACAATATCCCTAAATGTTGTCTAAATACTTCCAATAAATTTAAAATGTTTTTACTATTTTTCGGAGTATTTCTTGGAGTTTATTTTTGATAAAAAATTGGACAACACTTTTGTTTCAGGCTCGACCGGTCGACCTATAGGGCAACCTGTACCTGAGTTGAGTTTTGAAACAGAAAAAGGAACGTAGGAGAAATCATGGAGGGCGACCGGTCGATCGGGTGGTCGACCGGTAGGGGCAACCGGTCGACCCCTGGGCGACCGGTACCTGGGAGTGCCCTCTCAAGGCCTGTCTTCTCTGTTTCGTATTTTAAACAACCCCAACCGATCAAGATCAAGGGCGACCGTTCGAACCCCCCTCCGAACGGTCCCCCTGTGTAAAAATCGCAGAAAACCTATTTCAAACTTATCTCTGCACGACCGGTCGAACCCCTGTTTTTATCAAAGAAACTATCCGTCAGTGCATTTTGACATGACTTTTCCCTAATTTGTGGGATTGATTTCTAACAACTATAATCTTGATTTTAAATGGTTTCTTTTGCAGCAAATCACTCCCCAAGGAGGAGCCTATGTCTCGAAATCAAAGCCAAGACCTCTCCTATAAATAGAGGCTTCATTCAAGCAACAAGATACAACATACCACACAAGCAAAGAGCAAACAAGCAAACACTTTCATATATCTTGTTGTATTAGCCTAAACACTTTCACTTGCACACATTTGAGGTCTAGGCTTTCAATTCTTGATTACACTTGTACTCATATTGTATCATTCATTATTGAGTTGTAATCTTGATTTTGGTCATCATTCAACACAAGACATCCTTGTGAGTATTCTTGTGGCAAGAATACACTTGGGTGATCTAGGTGATAGGTGTTTGGAGAGTGTGGTACTCTTCAAAGGTGGTGAAGGAAGATTGTGGTAATCTCCTTGAAGGTGTTGTAAGAGGGTTGTGGTAATCCTCAAGGTGTTGTATTAATTTTGGTAATTAATAAAATTTCTTTTTCTTTTTTTGAAACCCATCCCTGATATCTTGGGGTGGTAGAGCACGTAGTCCCTAGGTGGGGTGAAGCTCTTTAAATCAACGTGTGTTGTTTATTTTCCGCATTTAGCTTTCATCTTTGCTTGATTATTCGAAAAAGAGGGCAAAATCTGAAAAACCGAGATAATCTATTCACCCCCTCTAGATTATTGTAGCCACTTGGACTAACAAGTGGTATCAAAGCCAAACTCTTTGGCTAGCTCGTTCCGAGTAAAGAGGAAAGATCCATGGCTACGAATGAAGCTTATCTCACCACCGGCGCCTCCACCAACAAGCCACCACTATTCGATGCCAACAACTACGCATTTTGGAAAGACCGTATGGAGTGTTTCCTACAAGGGTGCGAGTTCGACATTTGGAATGTGGTTGTTGAAGGAGTTGATCAACCAACCAAGAAGTTGGAGGATGGCACCTCGGCTCCAAAACCTTTCAAGGAGTTCGATGAAAACGACAAGAAGGCTTTCTCACTAAATGGTAAGGCCTTAAATATTTTGCATAGTTCTCTTACCTCCACCGAGTACAATCGCATAAGAGGCATAAGGTCGGTACATGAGGTTTGGGAAAAATTGGAGACTATATATGAAGGAACAAAGAAGGTCAAGCAAGCAAGAAAGACCATGCTTGTTAAAGATTTCGAAAACTTTAACATGTATGATGGTGAAAGCATCTCTAAGATGGTGGAAAGGCTTGACAACATTGTCAATCCTCTTGTGGCCCTCGGTAAAGTCATCCCCGAAGAAGACAAGGTGACTAAGGTATTGAATGCTCTTCCCGGCTCATGGTCCGAAAAGGTGACAGCAATCATGGAGGCACAAAATCTTGAGACACTCAAATTCGACGAGCTCATCGGGAACTGATGAACGTTAAAAATGTATAATTATTTTAGGATTATATTATTATTTTACCTTATTAATATTATTAATAAAATGAATTTATAGTATTATTAATATGTTAGGAATAAAATAGGAAATCAACATAGAATTGTATTTGGAAGCATTTTTTAGTGCAGGTTTGGATCAACGAGCATAGCTTTCATTTCCGACATGATTTTGGGATGATTCTTGAAGATATGGATTCACAATCCATTCATTTACAAGTTTTCAAAGAGATTGAAACCAAAAATCAAAGTTTGGAATGATATTTTCTTGGATAAAAAAATTCATCATAAAATGAGGATTGAAGGGTGCTCATTTAATTTCCAGATTTGACCAAGTTTGGTATTTTGGACATAACTCGAAAAATAGGTATTTGTATCTGAAATTTTTACTGAGTATGTACAAATCATAGAGCTACAACATTGATGAAGACCCCAAAGTCAGATTTGTATTGGATGAATTTATAAAAAATCCAAGAGGTCAGCCGCACTAGTCAATCCCGTATGCCAACCACATCTCAATTATTCAATCATATCTTGGCCCATGGTTGTTCAGATTCAATGAAATCAGTTGGAAATTCAAGCCAACTCATGTGATAATTGATTTGTGGAAGACAATTGAGCAAAGATGGCTGATATCGTGGACAAAATGACCAGTCAAAGAAGGTGGCAAAGTTGGTGTTGATTTCCTTATTTTCTTACTTGTAATAAAAATAAAGAATAAAATAATTGTAAATTGATTTTTAGTTGGCTACAAATAGAGGTCATTAGCATTAGCCAAGAGCAAGTTTTATGTAGAGAAAGTTAGAGTTACAAAGTTCAAAAGAATTTTTCTTTCTTGCTTTTCTTAAATTATAGTAAGATTTCTAGTATTTTATAAAATGTTTGCTTTAGTTTTTCTTCAATCTTTTGTTTTCTCTATTTTTTTCATGTTATTCTAAGTTTATTTTGTTGAGGAAATGGGGTGAAACTCTTGATGAAGGATAAGGAATGATTGTAGATTCATATTAAATTTCATTGTTTGTATCATCAATTTGTTTTTAGCTTATACATTTTTGTTTTGTGGTGTTTCTTGATTTATGTATATCTATTGGCACAACAAATACTTGGTTCCATTTAGTTAAATGTCTGGTTTTATTTCAACCGACTACTAATGTGGATACCTTGATTTGTTGTAGACAAAAGAATACATAAATACTTGATCCCATAAACAAGTATTGATGTTATAAGATAAATTCTAATTGATGATATAACATGATTACCTTATTGCATGATTTATATGTATAATATCTTCCCATTGGAACCTTCTTTGTGTATGGATTCCAATAGTGGCAATTTAAGAGGTAAGAAAATAGAATCATTCCTTTATCTGAAATCAAGAGTGAATCCCTAATCCTCAACATTTCTATTAATTAAATTTCTTGTAAAAAAATATATATTCTTACTAGTTAAAAATCTATATACTCATCACTTAAATAAGAAATATCCTGTAAACTTCCATCAACTTCCCTGTGGATCGACCTCGGACTCCCGAGAAATTTATTACTTGAGACAACCTGCACTTGGGTTTGCAACCTTAAAGTTGTAGCAGGAACCTCCTCATCTATGAAGTCTATCTCAAGGAGAGAAAAAATTCCAAACAACCATCAATCAATCGGGTATGCAAAATATTCCTAAAGGTCTTGTTTCTTCTTCTAATAATGCATACTATGATAATGATGATGATGAGGAGGAGACGGCCGCACTTGTTCGAAAATTTGCAAAATTTGTGAATAAAAATAAGGCAAGAAAACCGAGAGATAATGCTTTCTTTATATGCGAAAAACCCGGGCACTTCATTGCCGATTTCCCAAAACTCGATGAGGAGGAACAAAAGAAAAAGAAGCATTTTTCAAAAAAGAAGGCTCTAAATGCGGAGGTCAAAACTTGGGATGAATTACTTGAAACAACCGACGAGGAAGGAGAAACCGAACATGGTCTTATGGCCATAGACGATGAAAATAATGAGGTACACTCTAACTCTTCTACCTCCTCCTTAGTTGATGAATTGCAATGTGATTTTGATGAATTGCAAATTGAACTTCAAAATTTGATTGTTAAATACAAGACCTTGAAAAAGGGGCATAAATAGCTTAAAATTGAAAATGATAAATTATTTACTTCTTATGAATCTCTTGATAAAGCTCATGCTATTACTCTTACTCAAGTTCATACTCTTGAAACCGAAAAGGAATTGCTCACAAAAGATCTTGAATGTTTGAAAAATGATGTGCATCGTTTTAACATAAGCACGGATAAAGTTACAAAAATTTTAGATGCACAATGAGGTGAGCATTCCAAATTGGGATTTGGTTATAAACCATTTCAAAGTGTTTTTAAGAAAAATAACCAAGGTCCGACTTTTGTGCGTGCTAGTAGCTCTAATACTCCTACTTGTTTTTATTGTGGCAAAGTTGGACATTATGCTAATAATTGCAAATTGAGAAATAGCTCTAGTCATGTTTGGAGACCCAAAGGTCTCAAGACTAACCCCCATGGACCCCAAAATTATAGGGTACCTAAAAGAAATTCTTTTGTAGGTAATAGGGGCTATAACAATAATGGAAGATTCAAAATGGCTCGTGGACAGCGGATGTTCACGCCATATGACCGGGAGGAGAGAAATTTTTACCAACATCAAGCTCAAAGAAGAGGGTATGGTCATGTTCGACAATGACAAATGAAGAATTCTTGGAAATGGAGAAATTGGCAACTCTTCTTTCTCTCTTAGTAATGTTCTTTTAGTAGAAGGGCTTAAGTTTAATTTGATAAGTGTTAGTCAACTTTGTGATTCAAATTATGATGTTTCTTTCAATAAAGAAAAATGCCTTATACTTAAAAATAGTAAAATTATTTGTGAAGCAAATAGAAAAGGCAATCTTTACAAAATTTGTACAAGTGATTTGGTTAGTCAAAATGTTTCTTGTTTAGTCGCCAATAATGATTTAACGAGTTTATGGCATAGGCGACTTGGACATGTTGGATACAAGAATTTGAAAAATATTTACAAAAACCAACATGTAAAAGGACTATCCAAATTGAATTTTGAAAATCTTGGCTTATGTGACACTTGTCAAAAGAACAAATTAGTTAAGAGTAGTTTCAAGCCCAAAAATGAAATTTCCACAACCAAACCCCTACAATTGATTCACCTTGATTTGTATGGGGATATTGGTACGGCTAGTCTAAGTGGAAAACATTACACTTTCATTATTGTCGATGATTTTTCTAGATATACTTGGGCTCTCTTTCTTACCAATAAAAGCGATGCCGTTAATGAGTTTATTAAGTTGTGTAGACTTATTGAGAATGAAAAGGGAGATACTATTAAGTATATTCGAAGTGATCGAGGTGGAGAATTTGATGGTGAATTTAGAGTCTTTTGTGAAACCAAAGGATATGCACATAATTTTTCGGCTCCAAGGACACCTCAACAAAATGGAGTAGCCGAAAGGAAAAATCGGATATTACAAGAGATGAGTCGGTCCATGCTAAACGAATTTTCACTTCCAAAATATTTTTGGGCCGAAGCCGTAAGTACCGCTTGCTATGTTATTAATCGAGTTTATATTCGTTCTAAAATGAATAAAACTCCATATGAGCTTTGGAAAGGAAGAACTCCAAATATTAGTTATTTCAAAATATTTGGATGTAAGTGCTTTATTTTGAACACTAAGGATCAATTGGACAAACTTGATCCTAAGGCCGATGAAGGAATATTTATGGGGTATTCAACCAAGAGCAAAGCATATCGGGTTTACAATAAGACTAGCATGGGTGTTGTAGAATCTATTCATGTAAAATTCAATGAAGCCTCGGGTGTTGAAAGAATACCCAATGATGATAGTGATGAAGAAGATGGTATTGAACCCATTGTTTAAAATGATGCTCAAAATGATCAACCTACTACATCAAATGATCAACCATCCACTTCAAGTGTTCCTCAAGAAGACAAAGGTGATACTTCGGATCTTCCCGTGGCATTGAAATTTAAAGGAGATCACCCAAAAGATCTTATTATTGGTGATCCCCTTGATAAAGTGATGACCCGAAGAAAATTTGCCGAAAAAGCTCTTATATCTCAAAAAGAGCCTAAAAATGCTAAGGACGCTATTGAGCATGAGGATTGGTTTTTGGAGATGCAAGAGGAGTTGAATCAATTTGAAAGAAATGATGTATAGGAATTGGTACTTTGTCCTCCTTCTCAAACTATTATTGGTACAAAATGGGTATTCCGGAATAAGCTTGATGATCAAGGCAACATTGTTCGAAACAAGGCAAGGTTAGTAGCTCAAGGGTATTGTCAAGAAGAAGGTATTGATTATGATGAAACTTTTGCACTCGTAGCACGTTTAGAAGCTATTCGTATTTTACTTGCCTATTCTTGTTTAAAAATTTCAAACTCTACCAAATGGATGTTAAATCCGCTTTCTTAAATGGTTTTATTCAAGAAGAAGTCTATGTAAAACAACCTCCGGGGTTTGAAATTTTTTCTAGGCCTAATGACGTTTATAAACTTAAAAAGGCATTGTATGGTTTAAAGCGAGCACCCCGTGCATGGTATGATAGACTTAGCTCTTTTCTTTTGCAAAATAGTTTTACAAGAGGTAAAGTTGATACTACTCTCTTTGTTTTTGAAAAAAGGCAAGATTGTTTACTTGTGCAAATTTATGTTGATGATATTATCTTTGGTGCTACTAATGAATCTTTGTGCAAGAAATTTTCTAAGTTAATGCAAGGAGAATTCGAGATGAGTATGATGGGGGAGCTCATCTTCTTTCTTGGGCTTCAAATTAAACAATGCCAAGAAGGTATATACATTTCGCAATCAAAATATACAAAGGAACTTTTGAAAAAGCTCGGCATTGAAGAAGAAAGAACCGTGTCTACTCCTATGGCAACTAATGTCAAAATTGACAAAGATGAAAAAGGCAAGTCCGTGGATGAATCAAAGTATCGAGGTATGATTGGTAGTTTACTTTATTTAACCGCTAGTAGACCGGACATTCTTCATGCCGTATGCCTATGTGCTCATTTTCAAAGCAATCCCAAAGAATCTCATATGAGTGCCATTAAAAGGATTTTTCGATATTTGAAAGGCACTATTCAATATGGTTTATTCTATCCAAAGAATGAAAATTTTTCTCTTAAAGGTTATAGTGATTCGGATTATGCGGGAAATATTGATGATCGAAAAAGTACTTCCGGATCATGTCAATTTTTAGGCGATTGCCTAGTTTCTTGGTTTTCAAAGAAGCAAAATTGTGTTACACTTTCAACGGCCGAAGCCGAATATATTGTCCATGGATGAAACAAACATTAGCGGATTACAAATGCTCTTTTGAAAATGTTCCTATCTTTTTTGATAATATATCCGCTATAAATATTGCTCAAAACCCGGTTCATCATAACCGTACTAAACATATTGAGATTCGACATCATTTTCTAAGGGATTGTGTTTCTAAACGAAAAATTGAGATATCTTTTGTACCATCTCAAGATCAATTGGCGGACATTTTTACAAAACCGCTATCTTCCGAGACTTTTGCGTCCATACGATCTCGGTTGGGCATAATGCATATTGAATGAGGTTTACGTTTGCATTTTGCATGTTTTTAAAACTTAGGGGCGAAAAATCGGATTTTTGGTTGAAAATTCGGATTTTGAAAAATTGGGCAAGACAAATGCTGATTGGGTTGAGGGCAACCATCGCCCTCAACGCCGACCGTCGCCGTCAACCACGACGGTTGCCTTAGCAATTTTTGGATTAAAACCGCTTACGTCTCGTGCCTTAGTCATTTTAACCCATTTTTGCCATTTTTCGTCCCCTTCGCCAAATTCACACAAATTTCACTCTAAATTTGTTTTCATGCATTCAACTCATATCTTGAACTTTATATAGCTTGTCTATCATCATCATTGCTCATCTTTACCGATCGAATGGTAGGAATTTTCCTTCCTTTTGCTCAATTGGGTTGAACCCTTGAATTTGTGGCTTTCTTGTATATTTCTTGTTGAAATTGTCATATGATCATGATGAGCTGATTTATTATGTATTGTATTTGGTATGATTTGGTGATGAAATTTTTTGGCTCGATTCATTTACAAGGGCTTTATACAACTTTTTTTAATTTTTACGCCCACAAGGTGTTCGATGAAATGTCACAATGAAAATTTCAACTTCAACATGATTCTCTTGCTTTCGAAAGTCTTAAATACTTATTGAGGTCATGTATTGGCAAACAAAACGAGCTTATGAATTTTCTTATGATACATTTCTCCCATTTCTTCGGATTTCAAACCTATTTTTCTCAATGGTTGATAAATCGTATCTTTGGCGCACTTTGATATAATTGTATGGTATTTTTATCATCCAAACATTCTTTTTCATGATTCCAAAGGGGGAGAAACAGGAAATTGGCTCGTTAGCTCAAAGAAGCTAATAAAAGCTCGACATAAAAGCTATAAGCTATGGCTTCTTAAAGCCAAGTTTACCTAGTCCATGACTTGTATTTATGGACTAAATTGCAAAAGATTATGAGTATTTTGACAGGGGGAGCTTCTTAGCTCATGATATTTATGTGTATCTTATAATAGATTGAAATAGCTTGTGCTTCTAGCTTATGCAATACTTTTTATTGTTGTGCTTATTAATAGGGGGAGCTATTTATAAAATGTTTTTAACCGAATAGTTTTCTCATAAAACCGGAAAATTGTTTTGTTTTTAAAATCGTCCTCGTGAAAATTGTTTTGGTTTGTAATCATAAAAAATGGGGAGTTTGTTAGATAAATGTTTTTATCATGTTTTTGATGATTTTGTTCAAATGAGTTTTTAAACCAAAACAATGTCCCTAAATGTTGTCTAAATACTTCCGATCGATTTAAAATGTTTTTACTATTTTTCGGAGTATTTCTTGGAGTTTATTTTCGATAAAACATTGGACAACACTTTTGTTTCAGGCTCGACCGATCGCCCTATAGGGCAACCTGTACCTGAGTTGAGTTTTGAAACAGAAAAAAGGACGTAGGAGAAATCAGGGAGGGCGACCGATCGACCGGGTGGTCGACCGGTAGGGGCGACCGGTACCTGGGAGTGTCCTCTCAAGGTCTGTCTTCTCTGTTTCGTATTTTAAACAACCCCAACCGGTCAAGATCAAGGGCGACCGGTCGAACCCCCCTCCGACCGGTTCCCCTGTGTAAAAATCGCAGAAAACCTATTTCAAACTTATCTCTCATGCGCGACCAGGTCGAACCCCTGTTTTATCAAAAACTATCCGTTGCATTTTTCACGCTTTTCCCTAATTTGTGGGATTGATTTCTAACAGCTATAATCTTGATTTTAAATGGTTTATTTTGCAGCAAATCACTCCCTAAGGAGGAGCCTATGTCTTGAAATCAAAGCCAAGACCTCTCCTATAAATAGAGGCTTCATTCAAGCAACAAGATACAACATACCACACAAGCAAAGAGCAAACAAGCAAACGCTTTCATATATCTTGTTGTATTAGCCTAAGCACTTTCACTTGCACACATTTGAGGTCTAGGCTTTCAATTCTTGATTACACTTGTACTCATATTGTATCATTCATTATTGAGTTGTAATCTTGATTTTGGTCATCATTCAACACAAGACATCCTTGTGAGTATTCTTGTGGTAAGAATACACTTGGGTGATCTAGGTGATAGGTGTTTGGAGAGTGTGGTACTCTTCAAAGGTGGTGAAGGAAGATTGTGGTAATCTCCTTGAAGGTGTTGTAAGAGGGTTGTGGTAATCCTCAAGGTGTTGTATTAATTTTGGTATTTAATAATTTTTTTTTCTTTTTCGAAACCCATCCCGGATATACTGGGGTGGTAGAGCACGTAGTCCCTAGGTGGGGTGAAGCTCTTTAAATCAACGTGTATTATATATTTTCCGCATTTAGCTTTCATCTTTGCTTGATTATTCGAAAAAGAGGGCAAAATCTAAAAAACTGAGATAATCTATTCACCCCCCTCTAGATTATTGTAGCCACTTAGACTAACAATACAGTATAGATTGAAGCTAGAGCTCCAAAAGTATACCATCTTGTACTTCATTTGGATGCCTTCCTGGTTTCATCCAAACTCTGGGATATTTGCCCGAGATATCAACTATTGTTTTTTTTGGGTTGATACCTCTTTTTGTAACCAATTTCTCCCATTGTCTTTGATATACTTGCATTGGAGAAATCTTAATCTCGTCAGTTTGGACCTTAGATTTGCCTGTCTGTGGCCTAAGATCCAACTCTCTCTCTTTTACCCCAGAGGTGCTGGGTTGACTTGAAGACTCGGGTTGTGACACCGGAGCTTCAACATTCGTTACAGTTTGTACACCCTCAGGGGATGTATCACCTGTAACACTTGTGATTATTGTACTTGAATCCATAACCTCCGGGTTAGAGCCCCGTTCTCTATTCGCCCCTTTTTGCATCGTAGGAGATGCGGCCTGGAGGAGAGGCCCTTGCAGCACTAAAAACAATTGTCCTTGAGCGAACTTGCATGCTCGTATTTCACTAGAAACGGATTTTTGGTCAGCCTATTGAAGTCGTCCTGCAACTTATGCACTGAGATTTAATGTCCCAAAATCTCGTTCTAGACTCTCCAGGTTTTCCCTGAGATGTCTTACTCGTTTAAGGACCTCGTCAGCAACGCGTCCTTCCATCTCGTGTAAAAAAATCTGCAAGAATATTTTCATGAGATTTTATAATGACAATATCATAATCATAATATTGACATCCACTTTGCCATCTAAGTAATCTAGCCTTTTTCCTCGGTTTTGATTCAATTTTGTTTTTCGTAAAAGCCTTGACACTTGAATTATCAATTTTTAAAGTAAACTTTTTAGCCACTAAAAATAGAGGCCATTTTTTAAAAGCCTTTCTGACTGCAAAGAATTCTTTCTCGTTGATATGCCATTTGGTTGCTTCACTGGGTGTGAATAAACCGCTGCAATATCTGCATGGCACTTCTTCATTTGGTGTGACCTTAGTAAGAACTGATGCCCACCAATCATCATTGGCATCTGTATAAAGAACCAGTTCGTCCTCGTCTTGGGGAATCGTAAGCTTTGGAAGCTTTTTACAAACTTCTTTAAGTTGCCTAATTCCTTTTTGATGTTCATCTTCCCATTTGAATACTGCATCTTTCTTAAGCAATGGGCTAAACACCTTTCTGTAATATGCCAGATTGTTAATGAACATCCCAACAAAATTAACAACTCCAAGAAAACTCTGAAGTTGTTTCTTGTCTTTCAAAGTGTCCGAAATCCTCAGTATCTTTTCAACAATATGATTCTCAGAGAATAATTCCATATTCATCGATCTCAATTCCGAGGAATTCAATCTGCTTGTTGCGATTACGCGCTTCTTTTCCGAAAGCTCTAATCCTTCTTTGTGACAAACATCTGAAAATATTTCCAAATGTTTGAGATGCTCCTTCCGCCATTTTTGGATTTCGGAGTTTGGCTTCATCACCACGCTTGCTGCGAAAACTAATAGGCATTTTTCTGTAAAATGCTTCCCACAGTCTCTGGACAATGATCTTATGATCACATAATGTTGTGAAAATAAGTCTCGTGTCTCATTCTCCTGTGTGAATCGCTTGAATGTTTGTAGGAAATTGTTTCCTAGCAAAATATCTGCACCTGTATCATGGAAATAGATTGGTGGCGTCTTCACTTTGTACCATGGGGTACCTCCCGCGCCTCCGATCATGATTTCTGCTTGTTTAATTCCCCTGTTAAGGATAAGAATCCTTTTAGAGAAATCTCTTCCTGCAATAGCTGGTAAATCTTCTCCGATTTCTTTAGGAAAAACATCCGGCTTTGCAGTACATATTCCGACACCTGAATAAATATAGGCGGTGAAATACTCGGCCTTGTATTCAGCATATAACATTCCGATAGAAATGTATATGGAGAATGGACTAGTGGTCATCTGATTTTGTATCTTTTATCAGCCACTGTGAACTTCATTCCTTCTTGTAATCTTTCCCAAGGTTTATGATCCTCGAGAAATTCAATTCCCAATATTAATTGTTATGGGATTTTTCCCGCAACTCCTGTGATAGTAAGCTCAATTTCTCCTATCTTCATGCTTCCTTGATACCTCCCAACTATTGGTTGTTGGAGATAATATAGAACATCACAAGGAAAAATATTATCCTTTTGAGTGATGTCGAATATTACTTCAACTTCTCACCATCCTTCTGGACATTTCAGCTCTCCTGCTATTTTGAAAACATCGGGGATGCACTGAACTGTACTTGGTTTCTTTTCCTCCCAACGGCTGCTACTCACCATTCTGTCCTGCTGGAAGGACATCATTCTGGGCTCAACTCTGAGACTTCGACTTTTGTTGAAGACTGGTTGGTCTTGAGTTATCATATCAATCTCCTTTATAGTTGGAGACTCAATGATTTCAGGTAGAACCACCCTGGCAAAGTCCTCAAAGATTCTTGGGACTTCAATAAATTCCTTTCTCAAGAATACTTCAGAATGATGTGTATTCGAGAGAGCATAGGAAATCTTGTATGTAATCGAGTAAGGCCTGTTTCCTTCTTTCATCAAATCAACTCTTTTGAAATCTTGATGAAGGGTTAAGACTCTATTAAAATCTCGATCTCCAAAATTGTATGCAATTTTTGGACAGACATTAAATGCTAATTTTCATGCATACAAATTTCCTATAACCGCTCTAAGGCATGAATCCTTGAGATATGAGATTCGCTTGTCAAAAATAGCAAGATTGAGTGGCGAATCTATTCCTTCTTTGAATGTTGCCTTAATAATGACTCTTATGGCTCCGATGTAAATCCATGAGAGTGTATTTGCAACTTCTCTTTTAACTCTGCTTTTGATCTCCTGTATTTCTCTTATAGGGACCAACTGCATCTTGATCAGGTTACCGGTAAACTCCATCGGAATGGCAAATTCTCCGGTTGTTACCCTATGAATAATTTGGTGTTTTATATTACGAAAACCCATCTTATCCAACGCCTTCTTCATAGCCCCGATTGTAAATCCATCATAGATTTGAAGCTTTGGATCTTCGTTCATAATTCTCATAAGAGTCGTATGAGACACCGTAGTGTGAGAGAGGAATCCTGACATATCCTCCCTGACCGTCTGCTGAAGAATTTCTTCTTCACTCTGATTATAAACTGGATTCACTTCCATTATCAGAATAGATCTCTTCTTCATAGATGCTTTCATCTGAGGGAATATCCTCAAATTGATACACCTGTATTAAATCCTAGTAGTAGACAAATTTCTTCGATCTCGGTGTAGCCTCGAATCGTCTCGACTATATTCGTCTTTGATTGTCCGGGCAATCTGTTGAGATATGCCCCCTTGCTCCGCATGTCCATCAATTACAGTCTTTGAAACTTTCATTTGCCCTGGTGTGAGCTCGTCTGAAAGTTCTCCTTCCCGGCGTTCTACTGGTGATTGCTTGATTAGAACCTGATGATGAGGCTCTACTCCTGCTTGGTGCTGGTCTTTGCCCTGATTTGTAACTTCGGGCCTTTTGTTTTGACCAAAACCTTCTAGGTCTCCATGAAGACTTGCTTCTTTTGCTGCTGCTTCTTCGGCGGTATGGATGGCTTCTATCCTTCTTTTTCTTGTGCCGCCTTGGTTGACTTCCTACCACTGTTGGGATGTCATGATCTACGCAACATAAAGGAACTGCTTTGTTAATTCCTCGTAATCTCTTGTAATTCTGGTACAGTGATGCTTGATAGCACCATTCAGATAACTTGGCCTTTAAGAAAGACATTCTTCTGGCCACAGTATCTAATTCTGCTCCATCCTTGTATTCCCTGATTAGCATTTCTCTCCAGGGACTCGGAATCTTAGCAAAGAATAGTTGTGAAGCTTCTCTGTCTCCAATCTTGGACTTCCACTTATACTCGGTGAACAACTTTATATATTCGTCAATATGACAAATATCATGTAACTCAAGGCTGTAAAGGGCTTGTTTATATCTTTTTATTTTTTTCCTCCTCTAATCCTTCAAAGTATCATGTGCCGATAAATTGGATTTTGAATAATTTTGCCATACCATCGACAATTCCTTTTAGTGATTCTCCTGATGTAGCCGCACCTTTTGTATTTACATCGGTCATATCCCAGGCAATCGTTACAGATCCCTCAAGACTCATTTCAAGGAGTAAAATGAATGAATCTTTTGTAAGATCGAGGGTTCCTGCTGCAATCCTCATAGCTGAAGCCCATTCATCAATGAGAACTTCTCGATTTTTAAAATCTGGAATGTCCAGATTGAACATCAACCTATATGGATGTATTGGGTCAAGGTGTGATCTTCCATAAGGTGTTTGATAAACATTTGGCCTTTTAGAAGGCTGTCGAGTTCCTGCAAGAGGTTGTCGAGCTCCTATTCCTGAAAGTGGTTCACTTCCCGTTGTGAAATCTCCGACGTGATGCATTCTCTCGTCCTGGTTTCCCGGATTTGAAGCTGCACTTTCCTCAACATTGGGATTAACTGGTGGTGGAATTGGTCTACCTTGTGGGTCATAGGTAACCAAAGCTGATCCATCTCCCGCGTTCATCTTTAGATCCACAATCCCTAATTCTGCGTTCTGCAAGGTCATGTAGATCTTTAAGATTCATATTTTCCATGCCCATCACTTTTAATGTATGACGGATTTTCCTTTGATGATAGCAATGAGCTTTTCATCATCTATCATTTTCCGTATAACTTCGGTTGGTTTCCCTTTTTGGTGTAAATAGGGTACTGTCCCAAAATCAATACGTTTCTTTCCTCCGGATGAACTTGGTCTGTCCTCCAGGTTCTTGACTTATTTATGGATATCATGAAGGATTTCAAGAGTTTCCTTATGATATTTCACCATCGTCTCCATCTGGTTCTGGTTCTAATGAACTTGTGTTGGTATATGAATATGGCGGTTGCCATAATTATGCACCGTCTTCTAGATTTCTCTAAGATCTGCTGAGATCTTAGATGTATCTGGAAGTATCTCGTTCATTCTGGTACTCCATCAGGAATCATTGTTCTGATGGGAATTCTCATGAACTGCTTCTTGGCGATTCATCAGATCTACATATAAGGTCTGGTTTACAGTCCAGAAACTCATATGATATGTTGCTCGCATTTCGCATTGCCTCAAGGCTTCCCTATCGGCTCCTGCGCGTTCTTGTATCTCATATTGGTGATTCCAATATGCGATCTTATCCTGATGTTCTTGTGCATACATCGTCAAAATTTGACGATATGTCCTGTAAGGTGTACATCTCGGACAATTGTCCGGATCCATATTCTCGGAAATAATTCTCCTCACCAATTGTTAATTACATAAATATAATAAATATAACCAAAAAGTTTTTAATAAACCTGGGCTCTGATACCATTTTACGCAAGACACTTAGTCAAATTAGCAATATGTATGAATAAGGGTATAGTTGGTATTATGAAAATATTCAATTATTCCATTGGACCAATTTTGCAATAATTCAAAACTTATAGGACATAATTTGCTTAAGTAAAAACTTATAGGACCAATCTTGCAATATTTTATAAACTTACAAGGCATATTTTACAAACTTAATAATTACAGTCCTAAAACGCCACTCACCTAACGTTACAGGGCATCTTTTGCAATTAGGCCTAAATATTAATGTAGTGGGGCGGGTCCTATTGGACCTGGGACCCGTACCGGACCTGAGCGGGTTTTGCATTATTAGGCTTGGGACCCGTTTAACCCGTTCTAGACCCATTGCCATCCCGAGATGCAACTCTCCCAAATCTGTCATTTCAATTTTTTCGTCATAAAAACTTTAAAAAAGGGACAGTTTGAACCTTTACCAATGACAATATATCTCATGGACTGCTCATAATTGCAATATTTGCATAACAAAAATCAAATCAACTACATTAAAATCATAGTGTTGTGGGGTAAAAATGTAATTCCCCTTTTTCTTGTTTAAATGCATTATTTTTATTATTATTGGGCTACATGAATTAATATTCAAACCGACCCATTAATAGAGTCTTGACAGGTCCACATAGCCTTAACAGACCCATGTCTCAGGTATAAGTAGCCCCCTCTTTGGTTAATTTTTCACTAAGTATATTTCAACTGCTAATTAACTCTTGTGCTTCGTATTATTTCCTACACTTTGTTTATATCAAATAAGAATTGTCATTATATGATTTCCAACGAAATCAGAAATGAAGTAGGTTGGAAAGAATACACTGGAATAATTTAAATAATAATTTAAATGGAGTTCCCCGGAGAATGAACTCCGGGAAGGCTTAAGCATCAGAGGGGCTTCCCCGAGACAACCCCGGGGCCCTTATAACCCTGTTTACGTGTTGCAGGCCAGTTCTCCCCTCTTGGTGTATTCAGGGAATCCGAGTCGGATCTCTCAATCCAAAACATCTCAATTTGGAGTGAGTTGTAAGGATTTTTGCAGCATCACATAATATAGTGAATGTGGCAGCCCAAAAATATAACCATAGAAAAACTTACAAAAGTTTTATGAGCTTCTAACAATAATTAAAGAGAGGAAAATACCCACTATGGATAGTGGAACTTCTTTTCTACCCACAAGTTTAAACAAACTCTTTTCTACCTTATATTACCAAAATGATCCTTCTTAACTTCAGCGAATTTGAAATTTGAATTAAGTAACTATAAGTATCATTATATTGTGGCATATTGTGCCATATTATGATGTGGCACATTATATATACTAGTATATAACGTGACATATTATAACATGGCTCATTATATATAAGTATATAATGTGGCATATTGTGGCATGTTATATATATATATATGTATATATATCGGGGCACATTATAGAAAGAGAGAGAATCACTCATTAATTCTACTGCATATTTAACATATATGTACTGCATATTAAAATTGTCAAATAAAAACATGTGGGGATCGTGAACTAAGGAAACAGTTACATGGCAAATGACTAATTTATCCTTATTCGAATTAAAATAAATAAAAAATGCTAAAAATTCAATTAAATCTCAGCCTTTGAAAAACTTAAATAAATGGACAGGATTAGTCTATACTATCTCACCTAAGGATTAGTGCACACACATAAAATAAGAGGAGAAATCACATTATCTTATGTTATTCTTAGCCTGGTACGATTTTAGAGAACCAAAATTTCTTGTTGCATTTTGTGTAGAAGATAGAGGAATAGATAGATAAAAAAAATAAAGAGAAAGGTAATTTAGTCACATAAAGAAGACCCACCTACTTTTTGCTTTTGCATTAAAGAGTCAAGAGTATTTGGGTTAAAGAACCACAAAGTAGGTAGAAAATATAGTTTTTTTTCTCTCATGTTAGAATTGTTTTTGTCCTATTCAAAATGGTTATTTTAACTTATTTGCTCATAATTTAATATGGGTTTAATCATAGAAAATACCATTAGGTTTCAGTCTTCTATCGGATTTTTGGCCTTTTCTCCGTAGGAAATAGGTTTTTTAGCCGTATTTTTCAAAAATACGTTTTCAAGCCATTTTGAGTTTAAATGTCCACTTTGCCCCTTTCATTTTTGGGAATACCTAGTTATGAGTAACGATACCGAGATATTGTTCGCCTTATATTTAGCTTCACCACAAGTGTACGGTGTACTTTATAGAATAGGGTAAGCAAGGTCGAATCCATAGAGACTAATAAATTAGTGTACTAAGTATTGAGATTGGAATAGTCTTAGTTTTATCTAGACGATCGGAATTGGATGATTGATTTATAAAACTAAGACAAGAATTTATCATAAAAAGACAAAGTAAGAGTTGATTGAAAGATCAAGGAGATGAATGGATTCCAGGGTGATGGTTTCAGTTAATATCCCTCATGTTATCTGATTAATCACAACCAAAGTTATTATTATTCTTCCTTATAAGACAATTACGAAAGTATTTTATCATCTCTCTCGAGATGTATATAAGAACGTTGATTGGATTATCTATGCTATCATCTCTACTCAACATAAGATATCCAACTCCCAAAAGCACAAAAGATTATTAATCCTCACAAATATTTACAGACTTCTCAATCATGCAAATATTCATGTCAAGTACTCAAGATCTAGTATTGAAACTCATCTCTCGAATTATGAATCAATACATCAAAACAAGTTAAACCAATGGCCATTTGATAAAACAAGAAATAAAACAGAGTACTCGAATAAGGTTTGAAAATAACAACTTCAATTGCAATTAAACATCAAACAAAAGTATCCATTAACCTAGATCCCAGCCGGACATGGGAAATAAACAATTCATAGACAAATTATTCATGTTCATGTCTAAACTAATCGAAAATAAAAGATACAATGGAATGAGAAAACTCAGGGATGTCAATGACCACTACAGGAAATCACACATTTTATGACGAATTTTTTAGCCATGCATAAATTTTTGTCATAATCCGTTCATTAACAGTGACAAATTTTGTTTTTGTCAAAGAAAAGTACTATTTTATGACAACATTTATTTTTGTCACTATTTATCTTATATGTCGTCAGTATTGTTCATATTTCATGATGATTACCTGAAATCCGTCACAATAATTCTAACGGAAATTCCAATTCTGCATTATACCATTGGAAAATTCCAATGAAAATTCCAACGGTAAACAAAACTGTTGGTATAAAATGTTGGAATTCATGTTGGAATTTAAAATTCCAACACCACAACTAACCGTTGGAAAATTCCAACAGTGATTCCAACAGTAATAGTAAACCATTGGAAATACTATTGGAATTTTAAAAATTCCAACAGAAATTCCATCGCTAAAACATATCATTGGAAAATTCCATCGCTAAAACATATCATTGGAAAATTCCAACAAAAATTCAAACGGTAAACCAAATGTTGGAATTAATCATTGGAATTTCTGTTGGAGTTCTTAAAAATCCAACAAAAATTCCAATGGTACAACATATTGTTGGACAATTCCATTAGAAATTCCAATACCATTGGAAAATTTTAATTGGGGTTAAATGATTCGATAGTATAATCAATATCAATAAAATATATCTTCTTTTCTGGAGTTAATCATATTGAAACTACATGGTTCAATGTGCTTGACTTGGGACAAATTGATGATGGGTGACCTACTGAGAAGTTAAAGGTATTAGATAATGAGATAAATTGATTGAATATTCCAATGGATATATGTCATTGGACTAAATTCCAATAGTATAATTCCGTTGGAATAACCATTGGAGCTTTTTCCAATGATTAAATATATTCTAATGGTATAACTCTGTTGGAATTTGTGTTGAAAAAAATGTTAGAGTTCTTTCCAACGGTTATATATTCCAATGGATAATTAACGTTGGAAATTCCGTTGGAATATTTTTTCCATTGGAATTTCGCTATTCCAACGGCCATTTTACCAACGATGTATTTATATTGGAATTTTCGTTGGAATCGATAATTCCAATGGTAATTGGCCAAATTCCAACATATTTTTTCCATTGGTATTTCCTTGCTTTCTTGTAGTGAACCATCATTTTCAATGTGTCTCACATCAAAAGTTGTTGCTTACTTTAAATATTTTTGTTTTTATGGTTTATGATATGATTTTCTATAAGTCCGTCTTTCTTCTTCTTCTTCTTCTTCTTCTTCTTCTGTTTGTTGTTGATGCTTTTTGAGATCTATGTTGAAGCTTATAAGATGAAGGATATCTGATGTGAACAAAACAGGGGAACATATATGTTGTGAAGAAAAAGAGGGAGTGTATCTGGTGTGAAGAAAGGAGGAAGAGTATATGCTGTGAAAAAGAGAAGGGAGTATCTGTTGTGAAGAAAGGGAGAAGGAGCGTACCTGCTGTGAAGAAATGGATAATGGAGCATATTTTCAAGGATTTTTAGGAAAAAGTAGGGTAATTGTGTCCTTATCACATAATTTAATATCAAGAGCTTTACTAACATAAAAAATGTTACAAATATCAAACCCTCATTCGGCACAAGGATAACACAATTTTATCCATTTGTGCCCAATGAATTTTAGAAGAGGGATCTGTAGTGCCCCAAAAATATTGAGCAAGCTAGCTTGGAGTCGATATATCTTCTCTATAACCATCTTTGGAGCATTCATGGGGCGGCCAAGGTGGTGCCGCCGCACAGGGCCCCGACTTTCGTTTTCCTCTATATACAAATTAATTAATGTATATATCAAAGGTTGGACTTTAGGAAACTAAAACCATGTTGTTGGACTGGTTTGGTGGTTTTTCTTAAGTTGGGAGGTCTGTAGTTTGACTCTATGTTGCTGCAAAAGTACATTAGCCTTTTTTTTCCTTTTCCAATCTTTAGTTTTTTTGTGCCAAAACAATGAAACAAAATTGAAGAATTTGGTGGGCCTCTTGAGTCATGCATATGTGCATCCAATGACTATTTTGCCCTCAATCTCTAACTATTTGTTTTCTTTGTGAAATAAAAAAACAAAGTTGAAGAATTTATTAACAAATAAAAATGCACAAACATGTACAAACAAAACAAAAAACCAAAGTTGGAGAATTAATTGATGACTTTGAAAATAAAAATGCAAGAATATCAATTTTTCATAGCTAATTCATTAATTTTTGTATTTTTCTTTGTTGTATGGTTAATTATATTAAAAAAATTGTAATTTTATTTTAATAAGACCGTAATATTAAAGTTGCAGTATGAGTTGTTACATATCTTATATGTTAAATCAATGAAATTACTTTTGTTGCATTAGTTTTGTTATTTGTTTTTTTATGTAAACACAAGGGTCCCCTTTTTCTTTCGCTTCAGGCCCCTCGAAACCTAGGACCGACTCTGGGAGCAGTAAGAACTTGCAGAAGATAAAGGGGATAGAAAGCAAAATCGTGCGTATAAGAAAAACTTGGATTTACTTTTTAAAAGAAAAGTATGAAGTCCTTTCATATATAAAGAAGTTCAAAGTTCACAAGTATAAAAAACAATTGGTTGCCAAATTTAAAATTTGGGAAGTGATCGTGGAGGAGAATATTTGTTCAACTTATTAGAAGAGTTTTGTCGAGGTCATGACAATCACGGAGTGAAAATATAGGATGATCATGAACATAGTTCGATGCATATATGTTGAAAAAGAAGAATATGTTAGCTGAATTTTGGGCTGAAGCTATCTCATGTGCTATTTATTTAATCAATCGGTCATCAAAAAGAGTTTGTAAAATTCTACTTCAAATGAGGCTTGGTTTGGAAACATTTGCATGGTTGTCTTGCTTATGCACATGTTCCACATTCTTTAAGAACTAAATTTGATGATAAATCTGAAAAATGCATCTTTTTTGGAAACAACAAGAGGACTAAAGCTTACAAGCTTTACAATCCAAATACAAAGAAAATTATGATTAGCATAGAACAATGTTCGTTTTGACGAAAAACCTAATTATAATTTTTCAGATTTTTCAGGTTCAAAGCAAATATTTTATTTTGATGAAGGCGACTCTTAACCAATCCAACCTGAAGATGGCAGAAGAAACGAATCTCCTCAAAGCTCATCATCGCCATTGGAGAGAAAGACAAGAAGATTGAGAGATTTTTATGATGAAACCAAAATGATTGATGCACCAGATTAAGTAATTTTTGCATTTTTTGCGGGTGAAGATCCGGTTTCTTATGAAAAAAGCTTCAAAAGAAAAAAAGTGTATTCAAGCAATGAATGGAAAAATTAATTCCGTTGAAAATAATATGACGTGGGAGCTCACTATTTTGCCTCCGTATAAATCCCCAATTGATGTTAAATGAGTGTTCAAAATAATGGCAAATCCAGATGGCTCAATAAATACAAAACATTGTTGGTTGGAAAAGGGGTGCAAACAAAGGAGGGTGAAGACTTCTGAGGTATTTAATCTCTTTTTTAGACTTGATAGCATTCGATTGATTATCTCACTTGTTGCTCAAAATGGTTGGAAGCTATTTTAAATGAACGTGCAATCAACATTTTTGAAAAGGATTTTTGCAAGAGAGAATTTACCTTGAGCAGCCACCCAGATTTGTTAGAAAAGGCGAGGAAGATAGAGTATACAAACTCAAGAAAGCCCTATACGGGTTGAAACAACTGCCTCGAGCATGGTATGACCAAATTAATGATTATTTCATTAATTTTTGGATTTGAAGGATGTCATTTGGAGCACACACTTTATATCAAAATGAATGCTAACTGAAGTTTCTGGTTGGAAGTTTTTATTTTGATGATCTTATCTTCAAAGGAAATATTTGAAGATACTGAAAGATGACCCTGCAAAATATTTTGTTCAAGTTTTTGATCAACACCAACTCAATACAGCCATCAGGTTTGCCGTTTGATCCCATATTAAATGGTTAATTACAAAAACTAACTCAAAGTTTAGCCTAATTGCTGATAAAGTGAAAATTACGAATACCCCTTAGAGTATTACAAACACTCTAGAAACAAATGTTATTGTAATTTTGAAAGATAACTATTTTTTTTAGTATATACTGGATTTTTGGCCATTTGTTCATTGTTTTGCGTGTTTTTGTTAGCATTTTGTGTGGTTATGTTAATTCTGTTTTGTTTGTTTTTGTTACCATTTTGTGTGGTTATTTTTCATAGTATATTTTGTATTTTTGCTTGTGTGTTTGCATGTTTTGTTGTTGAGTCTATTTTTGTGTGCTATGTTTATTTTTGGTGGAAAAGCGTAGGTAAAACGAAGAAGAAACGAAGAAGAAGAGACGGCGAACAACCGTTCATGTTGAAAAGAAAAAAATGAAAGAAGCAAAGGGACTCGCCGTTCCCTAACAAGAATGTCGTTCGCATTTGAAAGAAAAAAGTAAAGGAACGACGTTCCCCTAGCCGTTCCCAAAAAGAATTCTAGTCGTTCGATGATCGTTCCCCGGCCGTTTGTGAAGTAGCATGTCGTTCGGTGACCGTTCACGATAGAAAATCTGAACGTATAAGCCTGGTTTCATTCGATTTTTTTGTAGACTTCTTTTAGGATTTGGACTCCTTCCAAGTTGTTAGGGCCTTTGGCTATATAGGGGGAGTCTAGGCTTTAGATTTTCACACATTCAAGCCAGATACAAAAGTTGGAATGCTCTCTTTTCTCTTCTTCTCCTTCACGTGAGTTCTAGGGTTTCTGTTGGGAATCTCTTTGCAACTTGAAACAGTGTAATTCTTCTCCACCTTTATTTATTTATTTGATTTTCTTTTGATGTTAATTGCTTCATGATGGTATTTGTGATTATTATCTCTTGTTTAATTGAATTGATGAATTTATCCATGAGCTAATTTCTTTGTTCTAGGGTTAGGATGATTTGATTCAAAAAAACAAGCATGAGTATTGACTAATTGATTTGCTTTCCTGAATGAATTGCTTTATTTGATAGTTGATTGTCTGATCAACTTTTGATTGTTTTGAGGGAATAATTGAGATCGAGAGAAGACATTATTCTTGGACTAAATTTATTCAGGGGTTAGATATGAATCGGAAATGTATTATCTAACATAGGCTTAATGAAAATAGCAAATTATGTTGGGATAGCCTTAATTTGTGAATACGTGAGTTCAGATCTAGGCCTAGTTTTTACATATTTATTATATTTGTTAACCGCATGATCAATTAGTTGATAATCTGCTTGCAAGTTTGATGAGATGATTCCGAAATCCTAGACGTTCATCTATATCTTTTTCGTCGAATTTAATCGTGTTTAGTTTTACTTTGTCTTTTTAATTGTTTTCCTTTATTTTATTAAAATTATAAATCTGGTTAGAGTGTTTAAGTTTGGTTTTCTGTCAATTGTGTTACATAATAATTATTTGTCGGCTAAGTCTTCCTTGAGAGACGACTTGTGGTTAACTTGCTACTCTACAATTGTCTCGTTCTCTTGCGAGGATTGTTAGACTTTTATAGGTGTTTAGTAGTCGAACAAAATTTTGGTGTCGTTGTCGGGGAAGGCTTTAGGCGTAATAATTATTGTGTCTATTTTTTCTGTGTTTTTAGTTTAGGATTTCTTTCTGTTTGCTTTTTGATTTTTACCTTATTCCACAGGTACGTTTGATTTGTTTTCCTAAGTTTGTTTGTGCAAGGACGTAGGAATCTCAATCTGGAGCTTGCACCTTTCGTAGACAACATTCACCGCGTTCCGAGATGTATAAGGAACGAGGGGGACGATTCTTCGGTTAGTAGCAAGGATTTTCAGGATCACGTTCCAAAGGAAGAACAAATAGACGAGCCAGCAATGGATTATAATCAAAATGGAAACAATGTAGAGGCACGCCAACCTTCGATGCGTGAGTTCGCGCGCCCAATCATCAGAACTGCGACCTCTTGCATCACTCTGGGATATGCTAAATATGCAATAGAATAATGAGTGTGATTCTCTCTCTCTCTCTCTCTCTATATATATATATATATATATATATATATATAACTGATTCATTAATTCACGGTCCCCACATGTTTTTGTTGGACAATTTTAACATGCAACACATATTTGTTAAACATGCAGTATAATAGTGTTAAATATGCAGTAAATATATGTTAAATATGCAGTATAATAATGAGCGTGATTTTCTCTCTCTATAACTAATTTCTTAATTCACGGTCCCCACATGTTTTTATTTCACAATTTTAATATGTAGTACATATATGTTAAATATGCAATATAATAGTGTTAAATATGCAAAGAAAATATATGTTAGATATACGAAAGAGAATCATCGCAGAGCATATACACGGTCCCCACACATTAATGAGCGTGATTCTCTCTCTCTCTCTCCATAACTGATTCCATATTGGACGGTCCCCACACATTTTTGTTTGATAATTTTACCCTTAGTGGGATTTAATTAATTGATTAATCTATTATTATCCTATATCAATCCTAGCCTTTGATGTATGTAGGGTGATGGTTGAGATCAGTCCACACTGTCTCACCTAGGAGGGTGGTCTCACTGGATCCTCCATATATATATATATATATATATATATATATATATATATATATGTGTGTGTGTGTGTGTGCGCGCGCGCATGTGTGTGTGTGTGTGCGTGTGTAATGTGTCACATTATATGAATGAATTTACTTGTAATTAACAACAAAAAATGACAAAAAATCCAAGACAAGTAAAAAAACATTTAAAGTAATATTTTAGCAACAAATATGTATATGCCACGATATGACATGTTATACTAGTATATAATGTGTCATGTTATATAATAGTATATATAACATGCCAGTTATAACTTGCCACGATATGCTACATTATGCCATGATATTCCACGTTATACTAGTATATAATGTGCCAGGTTATATACCAGTATATATAATGTGCCATGTTATAACGTGCCACATTATATGCCACGGAACATTATATACTAGTACATATATCGTGCCACGTTATAACATACCACGATATGTCACGTTATACTTATATATAATGAGCCACGTTATAATATGTCACGTTATATACTAGTATATATAATGTGCCACGTCATAATATGCCACAATATAATGCTACTTGCAGGTACTTAATTCAAATTTCAAATTCACTGAAGTTAAGAAGGATCATTTTGTTAATATAAGGTAGAAAAGAATTTATTTAAACATGTGGGTACAAAAGAAGTTCCACTATCCATAGTGGGTACTTTAAAAATTATCCCTTTAATTATTATTAGAAGCTCATAAAACTTTTGTAAGTTTTTCTATGGCTATATTTTTGGGCTGCCACATTTACTATATTGTGTGATGCTGCAAAAATACTTACAACTCACTCCAAATTGAGATGTTCTGGATTGAGGGATCCGACTCAGATTTCTTGAATACTCTATGAGGGGAGAACTGGCCTGCAACATGCAAACAGGGTTATAAGGGCCCCGGGGTTGTCTCGGGGAAGCTCCTCCGATGCTTAAGTCAACAAAGTGTAGGAAATAATACGAAGCACAAGAGTTAATTAGCAGTTGAAATGTACTTAGTGAAAATTTAACCAGAGAAGGGGCTATTTATACCTGAGACATGGTCTGTTAAGGCTATGTGGGTCTGTCAAGACTCTATTAATGGGTCGGTTTGAATATTAATTCATATAGCCCAATAATAATAAAAACAATGCATTTAAACATGAAAAAGGGATTACATTTTTACCCCACAACACTATGATTTTAATGTAGTTGATTTGATTTTTGTTATGCAAATATTGCAATTATGAGCAGTCCATGAGATATATTGTCATTGGTAAAGGTTCAAACTATCCCTTTTTTAAAGTTTTTATGACGAAAAAATTGAAATAACAGATTTGGGAGAGTTGCATCTCGGGATGGCAATGGGTCTAGAACTCGTTAAACGGGTCAAGAGTCTAATAATGCAAAACCCGCTCGGGTCCGGGGTGGCTCCCAGGTCCAATAGGACCCGTCCCACTACATTAATATTTATTATATTTTTTAATATGTATTTAGATATTTTCCATTACTTTACTTTTGGATTTGAGTGCTATATTGATTTTAATTTAGTATTATAACATCTTGTAATATTGTAATTTATTTTTTGAAAACATCTTGTAATATTGTACTTTGAATATTTATTTTGAGTATTATTTGAGTACTATGACAATTTACTAATAATAGCTTTTTTTTTTCAAAAAAAAATCTAATAGTAGATAAATAGTTGTAAAATGTAGTTATAATAACTTTCATAATTACATTTTTTTTCTATTGGTATTGAATTGCTTTTAAAAATTTGACACCAAATACAAAAAATAAATTGTTGCAATTAAAAAAATATTGGCGGGTCTAGACCCGTCCCGCCGGGTTTTGGGGCGGGTCCCGGCTCGGCCAAATCCGCTCCATTGCCATCTCTAGTTGCATCTTTTTTTGCGGCATTAATGTTCAATAATCAAAGGCGGGAATCTTTATTTCTCGATAAAAGTATGCAACTAAAATTTTGAAAAAAATTCAAGATGAAGTATTCAAATCCGATATCAACTCCATGTATTATTGGCAGTGTTCTAAAAAGCGCTAGACGCTAGTCGAGCGGCGGACAGGGGCCAAACGCCTAGGAGGCCTAGGCGAGAACTAGGCGGAGCCTTAAATATATATACAATTTTATGAATAATTCCCATAATACCTAACTATAAAGTCTATAAATGATATTTAAATTATTTTTGAACATATCTGATATTTGAACTTTAAACTTTAAAGTAATTCAACACCAATAATCTAATGAAATTATAAATCATCTAAAATACAATACATTAACAAATATTGCATTGATTTATATAATATCAAATTATCAATGGAAAGATTTCCAGATCCTAAAATTTTATTTCATTTTTTATTAAGAAAATAATATATATTCAATTTCACTTAAACTGAATTTTGGAGTTGTCGGTGCTACTTTCACTAGTTGGAGTCGTTTTGTTAAGATTTCAGAAAAAAAAACATATAGGGCGCCTAGACCGCCTAGGTGCCGCCTAGGACCCGGAGCGCCTAGGCTCACCGCCTATGCAAGAATCCGGGTGCCTAGTGGCCGCCTAGGGGGTTTTTAGAACACTGATTATTGGATTGAAGTTAAGCAAGAATGGTGAAGGAAAGTTTGTGAATCTTACCATGTTTCGGAGCTTAATTGGAAATTTGATATATTTAGCGACCACTAGAGTGACATCATGTTTCTTGATAAGTCTAGTTAGCAAGTTTATGGGGAAACCTTGTTCAAATCATTGGAAGGGGCAAAAAGAATTTTAAGATACGTCAAAGGAACAATTCATTATGGCATTTTCTATAAAGCACAAGTTCATATCAAACTTCTTGGTTATAAGAATAGTGGTCTTGGAGGATACATTAATATTTCTCGAAGTACTTTGGATATGTATTCAATCTTGGAAGTGGCGTAATTTATTGGAGTTCGAAAAACAACCAATTGAATTTGGAGAATAATTGTTTAGTCAAGAGTCTTTTAGTATTTCAAGAGTCTTTTAGTGTTTTAAAGTTTGAATTATATTTTCTAAGTTTGAATAAGTAGTTTGAAGTGTCAATTTGATATTTGATGATTCCTTTGTCTAATTCATATGTATAAATAAGACAATATCAAGTGAAATGAAATTTTGAGATTACAAAAAAATTCTGAAGACATGTGTCCAAGTAATTTCAGTCTAACTCCACCATATTGTAAAGAACATTGGACAATACAATTATGAAAATCCTCCACAAGAAATTTATATTTTCAGTGTTGGAAATATTATAGATATTTCCGGGTGAATGAGAAATTGTTGCCAAATGGTGTGACTGTTCGTTTGAAACTATTCGAAAAGATTTATCTGAATAGTTGTGTTGTTTCATTTGAAACCAATGGACGTGTCTGTTCGAATAAATGGATGTGTCTGTTTGAACAATTGTGTTGTTTCTATTGTGACATTTGGTAATCTATAAATATTCCCCCCATTCTGCAGAAATTAATGAGAAAAAACATAAGCAATTTTGCATACATTCATAAGCATATTTTCTATCAAAATTTTTCGATAAAAAAGAGAGAGAGTACAAAACATTCGAAGTTCGTCGTCTCTTGTTGTTTGGAGTGCTACTACAGCAATAGGAGATTGTTGTATCTTGGGAGACGTTTGCTATTCAACCGTGGGCAATGTAGCGGGGCAATTCGTGTTAAAGACATAGAGTCGAACTCTAGCCTCGGTCTAAAATTTCTGCATTTTCTGCAATTTTGTTTTTCTGGAATTCAAGTTTTCAGATTTAATTCGGAATATAATATCGCACGTGATATATCCCCAACAATTTAAGACGAATTTCTTCCGCTTTCGATCATGTGTATTATATTCTATTGATTCACGGTTAATCAATAAATGACGTTCGTGTCTGAATGTTGGAACTTGGACGAACCGTGTTTTTAGAAAACTTTTAGTTCCCACCTGATTGTATTCTGTATAAACAATTTTGAATCGCATTTATACTAATTTGTATGCATCCTTGTTTAAAGATATAACTATTGTCTAAATGCAATATATGTTTCTGGATGCATATTATATTGTTCTTTGAAACTTGAATTAGTTTATCAATTTCTAAATTGATATTACACTGAGTCAGATACATATTGAAAATAATTGGTACTATTGATCAGGCATCAACTTTTGTCTAACACGAGTGGACGCAGTGGTGCATATTTGTTTACCTATCCTTGAGAATTAGAGCAGATTATATTGAAAGACTGTGCGTTAAGTGTCTTTCTGAAACTTTTATTTGAATGTGAATCTGATTAAAAGATAAAAAAAAGGGACATAATCAGAAATTGAATTCGAAACCCTCAATCCGGTCCTGTCTCTAACCAGCAAACCAATGATTGTCGAACCCGCGTGAGCAGGCTACGAATGGATGGCCCATCATGTGTGGCGGCCAAGTAGCCATCTGAAACTGCTTGGCTCTGCGCCAGTCATGGAAGAGTGATGAGGAGGCTATGGCTCTTTTCACACTGTGACTGAGCCGGTAGTGGGGGCGGCGGACTTCAGTAGCGTCACTCGACCACGAGGAGGGAAAACTATATGTTTTCTATTTTGGTGGTTGGTCGGTGATTGTCGTTGCGCAGGTTGTGGTGTGACGGACGGGCTTTGGACCGTGATTAGTTGTTGGTTCAATGAAGGAGATAGAGACGGGAATATGGTTTTTTGGAGAAGATGGTATTTTTGACCAAAATCTGGAAATTCAGGGCTATTCGGTAATTTTCAGAACTTATGGGGTTTAATTGTTATTCAGCCTTGACTTGAGAATTTTCTGGAACGGAAAATTATTTGTGTGGCATATTTAGTTCATATTTTGTTTGGGACTTCTATGTGTTATATCATGATTTGTTGTGTTTTTTGTTTTAAAAAAAATGCAAGTTGGCTAAATGGCTAATTAATGAAACGGAGTTTTATTTAATCATTATATTGTTATGTTTCTTATGATTATATACTGATTCTTCAGGATCATAATATTGTTGTTATTAATTTGGTTCAGAACTTTTGAATAATGTTTATTAACTTCTTTCACTGATATTTGTATCTATGATAAGAAGTGATTGAACCAAAGTGAATGATTGTTTCCCTACATGTGTGATATCAAATGTGATTTTACAACTTGTTGTTTCCATTAAACCGACTCATGTTTTTCATGGAGAAAAGTCTTAAACACTCGGGGTTGATTAAGATATATCAATAATATATATATATATATAAATTATCTCATAGTGTTGAGTTTGGTCTTGTTAAAGTCTACGTGGTTGGATCCAGTTCAAAAGAAAAGGAAATGATTCTAATGTGGGGATAGGTTACCTCCTTTAGAATTAATTCACATTGATATATGTGATTTGAATGTTGTGCAAACAAGATCCGGTAAAAAGTATATTATTACTTTTATAGACTTGACACGTTAACATGGATGCCATAACAAAATTGGTGAATATGAAATTATTACCAAATGTTAAATTGGATTCACAATATAAATGTGAGATTCCGTGTTGGATACTGTGATAGCCAATCAGCTATAGACAGGGCACAAAGTGCTAACTTGAGTGTTGTGACAATTTGGTGTCATGACAGCTTGGGTGTTATGATACCTTGAGTGTCATGATAACTTTAGTTCTATGACATTTTGAGTGTCATAAACATGTGAAGAATGCATGAGCAAATCTAAATGTCCTTGTGTGAGGGAGCACATGACAAGTTAACTCTACCTAAAATATTGTGAATGGATGCAACTGAGTCCTTTAGCCCTCCTGGGAAATTCTTTGTACCTTTGCGTAGGCAATTGGACTGTTTGTCAGTTGGCGATCTAATCACGGTTGACCTTGTGAGAAATAACAATTGTTAGATTGATAATTCTCCAAGTTGACCTTGTTGCACAATGTAATGAGTTTTGCCTCAAATGTGGGGTGTTTGGTAAATATAAATTTACCTCAGTCTCGACAAAGATTAACCCCAATAACTGCGGAATCAAAGAAATATGAGTTTCTCTGAGAGGTATCCTTGTATTTCTTTGAGATGTATCCTTAGAAAAGAGGATATGAGTCAATTGATATTGACAAAGCTGATTGATAGCTAAAAGGGGTCACTTGTGATTTGTCTTAAAGAAGTGCATCTTTTAGTGTACTCTTTAATGTTGCAACAGTGCACACACTGAGGTACGAAGGAAAGGTGTAGAAAAAGGTCAGGCTAAACCTTATCAAGATAATCCCAAAATGGATTGTTGTACCGAACTTGAAGGAAACATGTATAACTATTAAATCATTGTATAGATAATGACAAGTTTGACAAACGATAAAGTCAAACGAATCTCTACCTAAAAAGAGATTCCATATTGACAATAGTCTATATGAGCTTAAGGTGTTATAAAGCCACATTAACATTGAAGGGCTTGAAAGTCCACCGGTGGCACTTATGTCGATTTGAAGTGGTTACACATGCTCAGGGATTATATGCTCAAATATGTAAAGATATTGGTCTCAATCTTGAGCGCAAATTTGATTGAAGTAGAGATCAAATACCGATTATCGAATGGAATGGTATTGAAGCCTATTACGCATGAAACTTTGTAATGGTAACCCAAACATGATGACTGGAGATCCCAAGAACTTGGTTCAATGGGACAACTAAGTTATGAAGATTCAGTTAAGCACTTAGGATAAAATTCTTACCCATTCCTATGATTAAAATGCTTTCTGCAGAAGTATATATGTAAGTTAAGATGAACTTTTAATGATTCCTATAGCTTGGTTAAACCAAGTGGGGTATGGCAGAATACTCTTAATAGGAGGTCACATATGTAAGTGTGAAGTGTGGCCACTTCTATAAGAATTTTGAGGCTTGAATTCTCTAAAACACTTATGAAACCCAAGGTTGTTCAGGGCCAAAATGAACACAACCATGAGAACTGAAAATGTTAGGGAGGTTATTGTGTGGGTGTTGTTGTCTTGGTTTACACCAACGGCTGAACAGTTCAAGACATCATGTTCACTGATTAGCCAAGTAAATCCGATAGTATTCCACTAAGGAAGGTTCAAAGCCAGAAGCTACCTCTCCTGATGCAATAACTTTCCGTTTGTACACTCTTTAGTGTCTGCATTTACATGTGCATTTGCATTGATTCATGTAATTTCTCATTCATGTGGGGATTGTTGGAAATATTATAGATATTTCCGGGTGAATGAGAAATTGTTGCCAAAAGGTGTGATTGTTCGTTTGAAACTATTCGAATATATTTATCTGAATAGTTGTGTTGTTTCATTTGAAACCAATGGACGTGCCTATTCGAATAAATGGACGTGTTTGTTCGAACAATTGTGTTGTTTCTATTGTGACCTTTGGTAATCTATAAATATTCCCCCCATTCTGCAGAAATTAATGAGCAAAAACATAACCAATTTTGAATACATTCATAAGCCTATTTTCTGTCAAAAATTTTCGATAAAAAAGAGAGAGTACAAAACATTCGAAGTTCGCCGTCTCTTGTTGTTTGGAGTGCTACTACAGCAAGAGGAGACTGTTGTATCTTGGGAGACGTTTGTTATTTAACCGTGGGCACCGTAGCAGGGCAATTCATCTTAAAGACATAGAGTCGAACTCTAGCATCGGTCTAAAATTTCTGCATTTTCTGCAATTTCGTTTTTCTGGAATTCAAGTAAGTTTTCAGATTTAATTCAGAATATAATATCGCACGTGATATATCCCCAACATTTAGTACAATGATAAAATCAGCTTTTCATTAATAAAATGATTTATTCTCGAACTTTGTTTCTTTTTCAATAAAACTATACTATACCAATTTTTTCAGTTGTTCAAATATACAAATAAACAATTTTATTAGATAATATAATTTTTATGGGTAATCTTTTTGGAAAAATATGAGAAAGTAATTACAAAGTTGCTCATATTGTGATATTTGGTGAATACAAATATTATAATAATTCATCACTATAATATATAAAATATTCAAGCCCTCAATAAAATTTTGTGAATAATACAAAAACAAATTTCATTAAATTCTTTATGACATCAGCAATTTCTGTTACATCAATTAACTGGCGCAAAATATACAAAGGGTAATATCCATATTAATTTTCGTAATTTTTGAAAATTTTAGTTTTCTATAAAATCAGACGAATCCCAAGTAGGGGTGTCAATCGTGTTGTGTTTCATGTTCGCGGGTCATGTTTTTACACAGGTATTACAGGTCTGACCTGAACCCGACCCGTTTAATTATTCGTGTCAAGATACACGACCCAAACACGACCCGTTTATAACACGGGTAACCCGACACGACACGAAAAACCTGTATAACTTAAACTTGACACGAAAAAAACTAAAAAAATCAGAAAAAATTAAAATTACAAATAAAAAATACATTAAATATTAAAATTTATTAAAAAAATGCATATAATAATTTTTCCATCATCATATAACCAACTAAAACATCACAAAATAATAAAATAATATATCACAATAAAATTAAACGGGTTACATAGGTCAATCGTGTCGACCCGCGGGTCGACCCGACCTGACCCATTTATTTTCCGTGTTAACCGTGTCCGACCTGATTTTGACCCGAACATGTTAAGGGTTGTACTTGTACCTGCTAATTCGTGTTAGGTTCGTGTCGGGTTATCGTGTCGGGTCACAAATTGACGCCCCTAATCCCAAGGATGATTATGTTGTTTTTTCCTCAAAATAAAAAAAAAAGATTTACACACTAATTTTATCAAAGTCGACTCTGACAAATTCTATACATCCACTGAAACAAAATTCTTGTTGACTTTACAAATCTCACTCTACTTATATGCCAACAACAAAATAATAAATTATAAGAAAACCCCTAAAAGACTTCTAATTTCAAATGAATAGGAATATCAATGCTGGTGGTCGGTGGGTAGGGGTGGAAATAGGTCAAACTACCCAACAGGGGCCTATTGTCCGGCCTACTAAGGGCTTGACTTGGCCTTTTAATAATTGGGTCAGGCTTAGGCCTTTTATAAAGCCTATTTAACTAGTTGAGCCAGGCCCGGGCCTATAGAAAAGCCTTTTAAGCTCAATAGGTCTGCCTATTTAAAGCCTACATATATAATATATATAAATAAATAATATTATATATATAATATATGTATGTATTATATTATATATACATGATGAAGGTATAAATTATATAAAATTACATATATCTTATATATAAGTATAATACCAAAACACTAATTAGACACTTATTTGGATTTATTATTGGTATGGACTTATCGTATATTGTATGATCATAAAATGTACTTTGGAGAGGTAGCGTAATGGATTCTATTGTCATGTGCATTTTAGTTTTTTTGATTATGAATCTTTTGTTTGTTTCTGTTGACGTGCGTTTTTGTCAACAAGCGGAGAGTATAACTAGTTTAACACATGGAAATATAAATGCACATAATGAACATTTATTCGTGGCTGATTCTGTCTTTTTCCTTTATAATGTCGAGCCGAAAGTCGGGGTCGGTCTTTTTTACAGCGGTGTGTTTTCAAATGATCTTTTTCTCCTAGAATCCTCCCTCTCTCTTTAAAATGAGGCTTTTTATACCCCTCTAGCAAGTGGGCTTTCAATAGTCATCTTTGCACTGATTACTAAAATAACTTAAAAAGGACACATGTCCTCTCCTAATCATACATGTTAGCTAAGTTTTTTGCCACTTGGCGATTTATCCTAGCTACATGATAACATGTGGCAGCCTCTAGTGCTAATGGTATGCTAAGTATGGGCAAATTATTATTCTTCAGATTTCCCGCGTACGTGTTTCCTGCCAAACTTGGGCTCGGAAATTGAGCTCGGGAGGCGCCGAGCCTCAGTGATGTCACCAAGTACTCCAGATGACGTCTTCGGCTCGGTTCCCGTCTTCCTGTGGGCCCCAGGTATATGCTTACTGGATGGCCACGTGGAATAACATCTTCCAGCTCGGCTCGGCGTCATCAGTTTCATTACGAATCTTGTATTGACTATCATGAGATTGTTGTGTGCTTTTTGTAGTTTACAATATTTTTAAATGGACTTTGATAGGCTTAAACAGACTTTAAATAGGCCCAGGTTTGGGCTTATTTATCTTAAAAAGGCAAGGCCGAGCCTAGGAAAAAAGCCTATTACAGATAATAGGCCACTCTTGGGCCCAAACCCAATAAAGCAGGTCCAGGCCTTCAGAACTATGTATTTTCTTAAAAACCCTTTCTTTTCAAATAGAATGTCTTATTTCGAAGATAGCCGGAGCCGTAGTTACAGTGTAGAGGTTGAAATTGAAGACCCCCCTTCTGAACCTTCTGTTTCTTTTTCTCCAGCCCATCAAACTCCATCTTCTAGTCCGAGTGTTGTCCAAATTTCAAGTTCGAGCCACACTCTTCCTGTTAAGACTCCGTTAGAACAGACACATACAATTTTCAATCCAGTGCTGGTGACTGTTTTTCGAGAGGGTGTGGTGTATCAGCCTGGACTAGCACAAGAAGACTCCAGCGAAGGATTTCCAAGTACCAAGCCCCAACACTGTTAGCAAGAAGGAGAAGAAGATACCAACCCATCGGAGCCTGAGCGTGATCACGCGGAGCGGGTATCCGGGGATTCTAGGGCCGAAAGGCCTTTAGGGCCAGCAGGCCATCGTAACGGTGATGGCAGGCGGGGAGGAGGCCCCCCATTGCGTGTAGAACCCGGGTGGACGTCGTGCGATTTGAACGATATCCCCAGCATGTTGATGGTCCCAGAGATGGGGGAGCTTCGCCGGAAGTATCAAATTCTGGGCGGCACATCTTTTTGGGTACTAGACGGTGTGGAGTGCCCCTAGCATCCACCGGAGGGGTGCGTGGCTATATATGTGGCCAGTCTTCTATACGGACTGCGTTTCCCACTACCGGTTTTCCTCACGCGATGGTTTTGTAAGTGGGGCCTTCCCCTAACTCAAGTGCACCCCATTCTTGGGGCCGGCTCATCGGTTTATTGGTGATATTTCACCTGGAGGGGTATCCTCGCCCCAAATTTAGAGAGATAAACGAGTTCTTCATCTGGCGAGCGACCCTGCATCACCGGGTCGGGGACAGTCAGCGGGATGGTACTATGTACAAACCCGATCTGGATACCCAGACAGCCTCGTTGAAAGCCTTCCACAATCTTTAAAGGAGTGGAAGGATAAATGGCTTTGGAGGAGTGGCGAGTGGCAGGCTCGCGTGGGGGTCGGAGCAGACGAGATCGTCCTTCATCCCCCTTCAAACTTCACTTTCGGTTTCACTAAGTTTACTCATCTTTATTCTTTACTCCTCCTTCATTTCATTTTTCTAGGGCTAATCCTGCCTTTTTCTTCTTTTTCTCTTTTTTTTTTAGGAAACCGACCATCCAGAGGCCCATTATCAGCCGCCTTCATTCGCAGGTTGGAGAACATCCAGGCCCGGGGTGCCATGGACAGACGGATTGAGAGGTTGGCCACTGAAGACCATCTGGCTGCAGCCGGCTTGCGACCTGCTTTGCCCGGCGACCCCGAGGCCGAAGAAGGGGCCGAGGGTCGAGCGGCAGTGGTGGAAGAGGGGGACGGAGAGATGGCCGAGAGGAGCCCTCCAAGGGCTGAAAGGGGGCGGACCCCAGAACAAGTACAGCCTGTGCAGATGGAGCAGGCGGCCGGGCAAGTGCGGACCCCTGAGCCGCCTAGACCAACCGGGGCCCAAGGTATGCACTTTCCATTTCTTACATTTTTTTCCTTCAACTTTCCTTTTATTTGGTCTCTTACTTGATTGGTGCTCTTTGTAGGGCGTGGCGTAGATCTCTTCGCACGCCTCAATCGTGTGAGGAGTACAGCCGCTCGTCGAACAAGGGCGGTCGTAGCCGAGCCCACTGATGCTGAGGCGGCGCGGAGGGAGGCAATTAGGGCCGAGAAGCGCCCGGCTGACGGAGTCCCTGAAGCAGTGGCGCCCCCACTCTAGAAGAGAATGGGGGGAATCGAGATTGAGGAGCCCGAGCAGACAGAGCGGGCTGGGCCTACGCCACTAGTGCCCCCAGCGCAGACTCCTGCAGGTGGGCTCCTGATGACTTTTTCGGATGATCTTGGAGGTCATTTTATTCCCCCAAGCCAAGCAAGAGATGAGGCCTGCGAGGGGATGACTGGGTCACGCCCCCAATGGTTCGTCGAGTTCGTGAGGTGTTCCACGCCCACGGATGAGCAAGTGAAGAATTTGTCGGATGCGGGGCGAGCGGCCGGAGATGTGGCTGCAAGGGCATGGACCCAGAATAAAACAATTATGCTCGGAGATTGACTGGAAGGAAAAGGCCCGATCGTCATGGGTCATTCGGGCGCATGATCCGAGATTTTGTGGCACATGATCGGCAGGATGGAGGGGTTAGAGAGGCGCCATCAAGACCTTCAAGAGGCCCACGCCCTTTGCCAAGGGGTGCAAGAGTCTTTGAAGACTCAAGCAGAAGAGGCCGCGGCCAGGGAAAATATTGAAAGTGAAACTGCTGTGAAGGCCGAGGCTGAGTGGGATCAGGCCCGCCGGGTTGAGAATGAGCTCCGCGCCAGAATCACGGAGCTGGAGCGTGCTGCTATTTCTCAGGCCGAGGAGGCAGAGAGGCGCGTGGCCAATGCCCGCAGGGAGGTAGAGGAGGCCGCCCGCAAGCAGATTGAGAAAGCTCGGGTAGAAGCTGTTCCAGCTTATAAGAAGTCGGAGGAATACGCCTTCATGCTGACTTGCGGACACGCAACCAACATCGGGGAAATTCTTCAGGAGCTCCAAGCCAGCAAAACCGTGGCACAGCTAGAACAGGACCTTGCTCATCTGGAAGCCGACCTTGATGCCCTTCACCTTCGTTTTGCTGAGGTCGTCGGTGGCCAGGACTCGCCCCCTCCAGAAGAAGAAGTGGCTTCTAGTGGTCCTGTAGAAATTCCCCCTCCTGCTGGTGCTTGATCTTTTTCATTTTTCTTTTTTCTCTTTTGAATAGGGTAGTTAACTTCGGACCTATGAATGCAATGGGCTCCGGCCCCTCAATGTAAATATTTTTTATGGAATGGAACTACTCTTTGAGTTACCTGTGTATGCATCTGAATTCCTGCTAAGTATTGTGCTTGTTTTTCCTTTTGTTGTATGGCTTTTGTTCTGTCTGCCTTCTTTTTTTTTTTTTTTTTTCTAAGTATGGGGCTCGGCTTCTTGTGCTCGAATGACATAAATAGTGGGCTTCAACTACCTATGTTTGCTTGCTAAGTTTTATGCTCGGAGCTTAAACCAAGTCTTCGTTTTTAGGGTAGGTTCGCCTTTTGGGCGATCCCTTTATTGACGTGCAAGGGACGTACCCGAGACGAGCAGCCGACGCTCGATTTTTGGCCGAGGCGATCTAAACGGTGCTCAGATCTTAGCCGAGGCGAATAAAATTTTTTTCCCCCTTTAAGAGAGCTCACAGAATATCAGATGAAAGGATAAATTCTCAGAGTTGTATCTAAATCATAAACTGAGTTTTTATTGATAGTACCTTTTAAGGTATATTACATTCCATGGGTGATCAAACTTTCTCCCACTCAAGTATTCCAACTCATACGCCCCGTTTGACAAGACCTTACTGACCCAAAACGGACCTTCCCAGGTCGGTTTTAGTGGGCCGGTCTCGACTCCCATTACTCTTTTTAGGACGAGGTCGCCGACCTGAAACTTTCTTTCCTTCACTTTTGAGTTGTAGTACCTTTCGCTTCTTTGTTTATATATAGCATTTCTCATCTCGGCACTGCATCTCCTCTCCTCCAATAAGTCCAGCTCGGCTCGGAGTGCGGCACCATTGTTTTTCTCATAAAAATTCGCAACCCTAAAGGTAGGGGCTCCGATTTCAACAGGAATGACTGCTTCGGTTCTGTAAGCCAAAGAGAATGGTGTTTCCCGGTGGCTGCTCTGTGTGTTGTTCTATACGACCATAGCACGTCGGGCAGCTCTTCAGGCCAATTGCCTTTAGACTTTAACCTTGCCTTCAAAGTATACTTCAGTACCTTGTTCACCGCCTCGACTTGCCCGTTAGATTGTGGGTGGTATGGGGTCGAAAAATGATTTTTAATATTAAACCCTTCGCAAAAAATTCGAAACCTGCGGTTGTCGAATTGTTTCCCATTATCCGTGACAATCGAGTGTGGTATCCCGAATCTATAGATGATAGATTTTCATACAAAGCTAACGATCTTCTCTTCATCTATCTTTGCCAGAGGTTCCGCCTCGGCCCATTTTGTGAAATAATCTACTGCCACGATGGCATACTTCACGCCCCCTTTGCCAGTGGGGAGTGGTCCAATAAGGTCCATCCCCCATTAGGCAAATGGCCAAGGACTGAAGATGGAGGTCAGTTGCTCGGGGTGGTACCTGACCTGTGGCGCGAATCTTTGGCATTGTTCACATTTTTTGACGAGGTCGATTGCGTCCTTCTTTAAGGATGGCCAGTAGTATCCTTGTCGTATTAACTTGTACGCCAAAGTTTGGCCCCCGGCATGGTTGCCGCATATTCCTTCGTGTACCTCTCGGAGTGCGTAGTCTGCATCTGTTTCGGACAAGCACCAAAGGAGTGGGATGGAGTACCCACGTTTGTACAGGACGCCATCTATCAACGTGAACCGAGCCGCCTGAGTGCGCAGTGTTCTGGCTTCAATCTTGTTTTCCGGTTGAACTCCTTTCTCCAAATATTGGATGATAGGGGTCATCCAGGTCGGCTCGGTGGCTTCATTAGCGTGTATCTTTTCTCACGTTAAGCGACGGGGCAAGATAATTGAGTGATCGTTACATCTGCGATCGCCTCGGTCCCCGGACTGGAGGCCAATCGAGCTAAAGCATCTGCTTGCATGTTCTCTGTTCGGGGAATATGCAGGACTTCTGCTTTAAAATGCAATAATTCTTTCTTGACCAAGTCCAGATACCGGGCAATCTTTTGTTCTTTTGCCTTGTACTCGCCGTTGATCTGATGGACGACCAGCTGCGAGTCACTATGTACTAATAGCTTCTTTAGTCCCATTGATGCAGCCATTTCCAGTCCTGCTAGAAGTGCTTCGTATTCAGCTTCGTTGTTGGTTGTTGGGAACTAGAACCGCACGACCGAGCAGTAGCACTTGTGTTTTGGATCGATTATCACGATCCCGCCCCCTGCCCGGCTTGCGGTGGAGGAACCATCGACAAACAACTTCCATTCATGTTCTTCAATCACTTCTAACTGAATGGAATGTGTGAATTCAGCCACGAAGTCAGCCAGTGCTTGTCCTTTGATTGCTGTGCGGGGCTTATATAGGATATCAAACTGGCTAAGCTCGACAGTCCACTTGATCATCCGACCAGAGGTGTCGGGTCGGTGTAGCACTTGCTTTAAAAGGTAGTTAGTGAGGACCACGATTCGATGCTCCAAGAAATACGAGCGGAGTTTTCGCGCTGCAATGACTAATGAATAGGCCAATTTCTCCATAGGTGGGTATCGGAGCTGGCATCATGTAGCGCTTGGCTTGTATAGTAAATTGGATGTTGGACAGAATTATCCAGTCTTATTAGTACCGAGCTGACGGCGTACTCGGAAACGGCGAGGTAGAGATACAAGTCCTCCCCCCGGGTAGGTTTTTGTAGTAAGGGTATGGAGGTCAAATGCGTCTTGAGTGACTCAAAGGCAATTTGGGCTTGCTCGGTCCACTCAAAGTTTTTATTTTTCTTTATAATTTCAAAGAAGGGTTTGCACTTGTCCGTGGACCGAGAGACAAACCGATTAAGGACGGCTAATTGGCCTGTTAAACTTTGCACCCTTTTGACTGAATTGGGTGGTTCCAGATCAATAATAGCTCTTATTTTATCTGGGTTAGCCTCAATCCCCCGTTGGCTAACCATATAACCCAAAGATTTACCCGAGCCGACCCCAAAGGTACATTTTCTCGGGTTTAACATCATCTTATACTCTCTCAAAATAGCAAACATTTTATTAAGATCATTAAGATGATCAGATATATACAAAGATTTCACCAGCATATCATCCACATAAACCTCCATAGTACGCCCTATCATCTCCTCAAACATTTTATTAACTAACCTCTGGTAGGTCGCACCAGCATTCTTTAATCCAAAAGGCATCATCTTGTAGCAGTAGACACCGCGAGTCGAAAAGAAATACGTGTTTTCCTCATCCTCCGGGTTCATTCGTATCTGGTTATAGCCCGAGTACGCGTCCATAAAACTCATCAGCTCATGTTCGGACGTGGCGTCTACCATGTAATCGATATTAGGCAAATGATAATTGTCCTGGGGACATGCCTTGTTGAGGTCGGTGAAATCTACGCAAAGGCGCCACAGGCCATTGCTTTTCTTCACTAGCACGGGATTGGCCACCCATCGGGGATAGAGGGCTTCCCGGATAAACTAGTTGTCAAGTAATTTGCTAACCTCGGCCTCCAGGGCAACCTGCCTATCGGGGCCGAGCTTGCGCCTCTTTTGAATCACTGGACGGAACGTCAAATCGATGTTTAAACGATGACAGGCATGCTTAGGATCAATCCCTGGCATGTTGGAATGTGTCCATGCAAATACTCCGAGTCGGCATTAATGATCTTAAGTTTGAGAGAGCACTCCCGCGACTCCTTCTGATTCCCCTTATGGATGGCTTCTCCATCTGGGGTCGGAAATTTTACACAAAAATGAAATATTGAAACGGCTGATTTTAAGTGATAAAGCAACGGCCTCCCAATGATCGCATTATACTCCGAGTAGGCATTAATGATCTTGAATGTGGTGATGACGGTTCGCTTATGCGGCCCCTGCCCCATTTGGATGGGCAGGTCAACTTCCCCGAGCGGGATTATTCTTCCTCCTCTGAAGCCCAGAATACTGTCATTACATGGACGAATATAACTATCGTCCGCGTTTAACCTCCTGAAAGCTCGAACGTAGATCACCGATGAGTAACTCCCCGAGTCGATCAAAATCCTATGGACTGGAATACCCAGGATCGGTGCAGTGATGACCAGGGGGTCAGAGTGTGGGTGGACCACCTGGTCGGCGTCAACGTCCGAAAAAACGAAACGGCCTGTTGGTTGGCCTTCTCTGATCTCGGCTACCCAAACTTGCCTTTCCGCATGGGCAGCTTGCCTGACATCGGCTTTCCTTTTTCTATTCGAGCGGCTATCCCTCAGCCGCATTAGTATTGATTCTATTTACACCAGACATCATTAGGATCTCCCTACCTTGATTTTCATTTGGCGGCAGCGGTAAAGGAGCTGGATTCACCAAGCGCTCCGGTTTACACACGAGTAAGTGCGGTGGGGGCGATAACTCGTGGACGTATCTTCTCAAACCGCCCTTCTGAATGATGCGCATGATCTCCCTAATGAGGTCCCGGCATTCGTCAGTATCATGGCCTATCGATTTATGATAGGCACAATATCGTCGCGCATCCAATTTGGTCGGCTCGATCCTTAAAGGCCGTGCCGGTGGCAGCAAATTTAGACCCTGTATCTCGTTCCAAATAGCTGAAGGAGTGTGGGTCAAAGTACTCTCAGCGCAGCAACTTCGGCTCGCACGTCTGTCGAGCCTTGTATCCGGTGGTCGGGTTTTCCAAGAATGGCCTGAATCCCGACCTCGACCCCGAAGCGTGTTCTTTCTTCCCATCCTTCTTTACACCCCCAGTCTTCTATTTAGGGCGTTGACTCGCCATAGCCTCCTCTACGCAGATGTGGCGTTCTGCGCGGATCAAAAATTCCTGATACAAGGTCACCCCCGATTCGTGGATAGAGTAGTTAAACCACGTCTCGAGGGCGAGACCGCCATAGCCGCAATCACGATAGCATCGTCCGACACTAGTTCCATTTCTCGGACGTGCTTATTCAACTGAGCGATGTAACTTTTTAAAGACTTATTATTCCGTCTGATATTTACGAGGGAATCCTTCGGGGCAGCTCGGACTTTACAGGTGAGGAAGTGGGCCGTGAATGCAGTGGCTAGGTCAGCCCAGGATCGAATGGACCCTTGCGGCAGGGTCCTGAACCAACGATGGGCTCGGTCACCCAACGTTAACGGAAACGCCCTGCAAAGAATAGCATCGCTAGGGCTGTAAAGTTCCATCCACGCTAAGTACTTGTGGATATGCGTTGTGGGGTCGGTCTCACCATTATATAGACCGACCTGGGGAATTTTGAGCTTCGGTGGCAGTGGAGTGGATAAAATGCTTGCAGCAAAAGGTGACACAACAGAAGGCCGGTTTGTTACCTGATACGGCCTTTGATATCGGGCTTCTTCGGGGCCGCCCTCCAATTCATTCAAACGGCGGCGGAGGCGCAGAATTTCCGCTTCTTGTTCCTCCAGCAAACTAGGACCTTGGGTTTGATTGACCCTAGCCGGATCTCGTTCATTTGGGAATCGGAGACGGGAGCTTATTGATCGGGCAGGAGGGAGAGGATCAACCCCCAACCGTCCGGCGAACACTGAGCGGACGCGACGGTGGCGTGTAGGTTCCGGTTGCGACTCTGCTACACGACTTTGCTCTTCGTCATCCCCACGCGGTCGTCTCCTATCTCAACGATCACGTTGTTCATGACCGGAACTAGCCTCCTGGCCTTCATTATGAGGAGGCGCAGGGGCTTAAGGATTAACATTAATATTCGGGGTGGATTGAGTGGGTGAATATTTACAGGAGGTGGAGGAGGTGCTTGCGAGTTTGCGGTAGCAAGCGTTTGAGAAATAAGTTGGTTCATCTGTTGTATAAAGGTTGGGTTAGCGATTAACTGGGCGAAATGAGGTAAAGTGGTGCTCCCTGCTTTAGTTAGGGGCACGTTATGGCCATTAGTGGTTTAGCCAGTTTGGTTATTTGGGGTTGTTCTTCGGTTAAACGAGCGTTTCTCGAATGTTGACTCATTTTGTCTATTACGAAAAGGTTAACGTTGGATTTTACCTGGTTTCACTTATCTCGACTTAGCTTGGAATTCGGACTGGACCAATACGGGCCCTCCTTCTAGCGCCAATTTTTTGACGTGCGTTTTTGTTAACAAGCGGAGAGTATAACTAGTTTAACACGTGGAAATATAAATGCACGTAATGAGTGTTTATTCGTGGCTGATTCTGCATTTTTCCTTTATAATGCCGAGCCGAAAGTCGGGGTCGGTCCTTTTTACAGTGGTGTGTTTTCAAATGCTCTTTTTCTCCTAGAATCCTCCCTCCTAGGGATGGCAATGGGTCCGGGTAAGACCCGGACCCGAACCAGACCCGCCTTATTTGGGGCGAGTATGGGTCCAATAAATGGGTATGGGGCGGGTAACGGGTATTGAGTTTTAGACCCAGTCGGGTATGGGTCGGGTAACGGGTATGACAGGACTCGACCCAGACCCGACCCATATAGTTTTTATTTTTTATTTTTATTTTTTATATAGAATGAATATATTGTATTATTCTTGTTCAAGAACTCTTGATTTATATATGTTGGTGTTTATTTCATAATTTATATAATATCTATAAAATTATATAAATAACATAAATTTTGAGTGCACTATTTTGAGTAAAAATCGTAAAAAATTGGCCAAATATATGAAGTTGGCGGGTCTAATGGGTCTAACGGGTCTTACCCGCAAGACACGGGTATGGGTCGGGACGGGTATGAGTCTAGATTAGATGGGGCGGGTATGGGTATGGTTATTGTATTTTCTTAACGGGTCAGGTCCCGGGCCCAGGCGGACCCGGCCCAGACTTGACCCATTGACATCCCTACTCCCTCTCTCTTTAAAATGAGGCTTTTTATACCCCTATAGTAAGTGGGCTTTCAATAGTCATCTTTGCACTAATTAGTAAAATAACTCAAAAAGGACACATGTCCTCTCCTAATCATGCATGTTAGCCAAGTTTTTTGCCACTTGACGACTTATCCTAGCTACATGATAACATGTGGCAGCTTCTGGTGCTAATGGTATGCTAAGTATGGGCAAATTATTATTCTTCAGATTTCCCGCGTACGTGTTTCCTGCCAAACTTGGGCTCGGAAATTGGGCTCGGGAGGCGCCGAGCCTCAGTGATGTCACCAAGTACTCCAGATGACGTCTTCGGCTCGGTTCGCGTCTTCCTGTGGGCCCCAGGTATATGCTTCTCGGATGGCCACGTGGAACAACATCTTCCAGCTCGGCTCGGGCGTCATAAGTTTCATTACGAATCTTGTATTGACTATCATGAGATTGTTGTGTGCTTTTTGTAGTTTACAATGTTTTTTAAATGGACTTTGATAGGCTTAAACAGGCTTTAAATAGGCCCAGGCTTGGCCTTATTTATCTTAAAAAGGCAAGACCGAGCCTAGGAAAAAAGCCTATTACAGATAATAGGCCACGCTTGGGCCCAAACCCAATAAAGCAGGTCCAGGCCTTCCAACTCAAAGCCTGGCTTGGCTTGGCCCATTTCCACCCCTACCGGTGGGACATAAAAAATAATTTAACACAAAATAAGGGTCAAATAAGGTAAATACATATTACCTATAACAGAAAAAAAGAAATCTACTCCTACAAGAAGTCATGCAAATTTTTAAGGGATAATTACAAAAAAAAACCCTTGAGATTTGGGCTAATTACATAAGAAATTTCTAGAATTCAGAAATTTTCGAAAATTACAAAAATTCTCTTGAGGTTTGATTTTGTCTTATATTTAAGGGGGTAACTGTAATATTTCTATAAATATCAAGGGGTTTATGAACTATGTTTTACTTATGAAGGGAATATGTACGATGTTATCTAATCTGAAAGGGGATTTTGTAATTTTCAAAAACCTCCGAGTTTTTATGTAATTAGCCCAAACCTCAGGGTCTTTTTGCAACTATCCCGATTTTTAATTAAACTCAAAAGCAAGTGTAATCCATAGTTGCTAAGAACAGTCTAAAACCAAATTTGTATTGGATTAGGATTAGGATTAGGATTAGATTACGTACTTAATTTAGTAGACTCCTTAACAGATTGCAATTTATGCACCGTCAACCCACAACCGTTTTCCTATATATACAGACCCCTTTTCCCCTGTTTTCAAATCCTCTCATAAATCCAACCCCAACAATTTCTAATTCTCCCTTTTCATCTTCATTCATTATTTTCTTGCTTGTTAATTAATTCTGTTTGATATTTGTTCTGTGTGAATAATAATTATGGGTGGCGTTGGCATTGTGGCTAACAGTAGCCCTTCATACCCGGGAAACTCACTTCTTATGTTGTTTTGACGATGATGGCCGGCGCCGCTGGTGGTTTGATTTTTGGCTACGATCTCGGTATTTCAGGTATGTGTATATTATATATACTCTCTGTATGTGTATTAGTTTGCATGTCTTGTGAGATTTGTGTTAAGTAACTAAAATATTTGTGTCGATAATTGAAAAATTGATGGTGATTTGTTGGTATATTTTGGGAGAGAACAATATTTTTTATCGAAAATAATGTTTTGCAACTTGAACTTTGATCGTTTTTACACTTTGCAACCGAAATTATTTTATTTTTGCCGAAATTGAGATATACAAGGAATATTCGCCCATATGATACGCAATATTCCAACTTCAACTGGTCCGAGGTTTGTAAAGTGAAAAACTCGCAAATTAAATTTAGGTTGCAAAGTATTAAAATGACCAAAACTCATGTTGCAAAAAATTATTTTTCCAGTTTTTTTATCCCATCACTACTCTGTAAGTAATTGTAAATTAATTTTTATTTTATGTGAATGAATTGATTAGGTGGAGTGACATCAATGGCTCCTTTCTTGGAAAAATTCTTTCCTGAGGTTTACAAGAAGGAAATGGAGGACACCGGCACTAACCAGTACTGCAAGTTTGACAGCCAGATACTGCAGCTTTTCACTTCCTCCCTTTACCTGGCGGCGCTCGGTGCTTCCGTCGTGGCTGCGCCGCTGACCAAGAAATACGGCCGCCGGATAACTATGATGATGGCTGGTTTTATCTTCTTGATCGGCGCTGGCCTCACCGGAGGTGCAGTCCACCTCCTCATGCTCATTGGTGGCCGTATTCTGCTCGGCGTTGGCGTTGGCTTTGCTAATCAGGTATATATATATATATACAGCAGGGATAATAATTACAAAAACCTCCCTTGAGGTTTGGGTTTGGGCTAATTACAAAAACAAAAAACACTCGGAGATAGATCCGTTTTACATTTTCCTTGGAAATTTATAAAAATAATATAGTTGTTCCCTTAAATTTAAGATAAAATCAGGGTTTTTTGTAATTTTGAATTGTCTTTGGGATTTTTTATAATTAGCCCAAACCTCAAAATTGTTTTTGTAGTTATCCCAATATATGAATTTAGCAGGTCTTTTTAACCTCTTTGTCGTTTGAATTCATTCAAATTTTAATTAAATTTTTTTGATACAGTCCGTGCCGCTATATCTCTCTGAGATGGCTCCGTACAACTACCGTGGCATGTTCAACATTTTATTCCAACTCATGATCACAATCGGAATTCTCTGCGCCAACGTCATCAACTACTTAACGGCCGAGATCAGCGGCGGTTGGGGGTGGCGCGTGAGCCTGGGTCTCGCCGGAGTCCCCGCTCTGATAATCCTGGTGGCATCCTTTTTCCTATCGGACACCCCCAATTCCCTGGTGGAGAGAGGGATGGAGGACGAAGCCAAAACACTCCTCAAACGCATCCGCGGCGTCGATGACGTGGAGGCCGAGTTCGACGACATGATCCAGGCGAGAAACGAAGCTCGCCTCGTGAAGCATCCATGGCGGAATCTGATGAGGCGGAGATGCTACAGGCCTCAATTGGCGATGTCGATTCTTATACCTTTTTTTCAGCAGTTCACGGGGATTAATGCCATTATGTTCTACGCGCCGGTGCTGTTTAAGACGCTCGGATTCGGCGGCAGCGCGTCGCTCATGTCGGCGATAATCACCGGAGCTGTTAATATGTTTGCCACCGGAGTTTCGATTTACGGCAGTGATCGGTGGGGACGAAGGAGTCTTTTCCTCGAAGGTGGTATTCAAATGCTGATTTTCCAGGTACATTAATTATTATATTCCTTTTTGTTTTTTCGAATTCGTTGTTATTTTAAAAAAAAAAAAAGGAAATTATTGTTATTTTTAATTTTAGCTAACACAGTCATTTCATCAAACAGGTTGCGATAGCAGCCTTAATCGGCTCAAATTCGGTATCACCGGAAACGTAACAGAAATACCAACCTCGTTCGCGTCCGTGGTGGTGACGTGCATATGCATCTACGTGGCGGGATTCGCGTGGTCGTGGGGCCCACTCGGTTGGCTGTACCCCAGCGAGATATTCCCTCTGGAGATCCGATCGGCTGCGCAGAGCGTCACGGTGGCGGTGAACATGTTGGCGACCTTTGTAGTCGGGCAGTTTTTCCTGAGCATGCTCTGCGCAATGAAGTATGGGCTATTCATCTTCTTCGCGTTCTTCGTGGTGGTGATGACGGTGTTCTGCTACTTTTTCATGCCGGAGACGAAGAATATTCCGATCGAGGAGATGACGCAGGTTTGGAGGAGTCATTGGTTCTGGAAGAGATTCATGAATGATCCCAATGATCCCGTGAATTTGGTGATTGGGATGAGCCGATTCGATGATAAAGCTTGATTAATCAATTGATGGAGATGATTAATTCTGGGAAATTGAAGTTTAGTTTAGTTTAGTTTTTTCTTTTCTTTTCTTTTTTGCCTATATATACAACATATGTGTATATATATTTAGAGTAGTCTGTTAAGTCGTATTTTTGTAGGGACACATTTTCTTTATTATTATGTTTTTTTTTAGTTTTGTTAGTCTTAATTTCAGTATTTACTTTGCTTTATTAGATACTATATTTTCTTATAATATGGAAAATGAATTAAAAGGTTACTCATGTTGTCGCATTTTATTTCCATTACTTCAAATAAAATTGAAGATTTCTGTTATTACTATAAACATAAAACATGCTTTGAATTTTGCATCCACCTTCATTTTCCGATGTTAGTCATCACTCATCAAGTGAAGGGTAGCTTTGTCTACATAATATTATGATTTTACCATTCACCCAACCCACTTTCCCCAACAAGGATTAAATAAATCATTTCTGAACAAATGTGTCATTTTACCTGACTGTTTTATAAGTCAAAATGCGCACACAAAATAAATGGGAGGACTTCAAATAAGAAGCAACACCATATACTTATACTAAACAGTTTAAAACAGGGAGTGAATTTCATCATGCAACCAGTCCAGCGTGCTCATAAGGAAACAATCTTAAAATTTGATATTTCTGATAATGCCTAAGTCATCAAAACAACCGAGCCAGGTCTCGCAACATAAACAGATTTATACTGATCAAATAATTTCAAACGTAAAATCCCTAACGAGCAAAAAACCTAGGACCAAAGCAAATAACCAATCAAAATTTTCGGAACACGAGGATTACACAGGCTTAAGCAAATCATTAGTAACCATGATTCTCCCCCATCACCAAAATTATCATCTTTCATAGACCGTAAAAACAAGGTCACAAGTAAAAATGTGCAGGAAGACAAGCTAGGTTGGTTTCCGCATGTTACGACCAGCACGAATAACCTCATCCACAAGTAGCAGCTGAGACGCAATCACAGGGCTGCAAAAGAAATCGTAGTCCTTTTCAGGGAAATGAATGATAAAAGTGAAATAAACGAGCACAAGAAAAGCTAGACAATATTCTTATCTCCCTGGGAGATGTGGGCTATCATTATTTTTTATTTTTTATTTTTTTTTTGGGGGTTATAATTACAAAAAATACCCTTGAGGTTCACTCTAATAACAACAAAAAAACAACTTGATTACAAATATCCCCTTGATATTTGGTTCTATTTTACAAATTTTGCACCCTGAAGAGGAGAGGGTATTTGTTAAGAAAATACAACCTCAATGGGGTGTTTGTAATTTTGAAATTGCAAATTAGCGAAACGTCAGGGGTTAATTTTGTAAATATCCCTGAACGGGGAGAATAAGTTTAAAATGCATGGATTTATGCATATAAGCATATGTGAAGTAAAAACACTTTTTGCATACCCAGAGTTTATGATCTGACGCTTGACAGAGTAATTGTCGAAGATACCCTCCATTTGAGGGTCAATAGGTTCTCCAGTGTGTAGATTAAGTCCAACCACGTTCCCCTTGTCATGTTCTCCCTGGAAAGAACAGATCCATCTTACATGACATGGCAATGATGAGTTTCTATAGATCAGTTTTCAGGAAAATTAGAGCTTGAACATACCGTAAGTTCAATAATCACATCCTGAGTGTCAAGTCCAGAGTTTTCAGCAAGTATCTTCGGAACCACAAGAAGCGCGTCGGCGAAAGCTTCCACACCAAGTTGAGCTCGCTATTCAAAGTTCACCAACATCAGATCAAATCCAAGAATACTCAATATAACTGTTTAAACATCTTGGGTATAAGACACACACCCCACGCCAAAAGAGGCAGAACTGCATGTCTAAGATTGTTCAATAAAGTACGCAAACATAAACATCAAGAAAGTACACAAACATAGGGAGATAAACACAATTACATACCCCTTTAACAGTTTTCTTCACTTCATTAACTAGGTGTTGTCTGGCTGCCACCTCAAAAGCCCCTGCACCCTGTGATATGCATGAGAACGACTCGCTTAGGAAAATATAGAAAGTCAAGTCAGTCGTTATGTTCTTAAAGATCTACACTATATACCAATAACTAACTCTGTTCCCAGGTCTCCATTGCTAAAAATCGGACACGAGGTCTGTTAAAAGGCTATATACGACTAAGAGAAAGCTCAACAGAAAGAAAAAAACAAAAAAAAAGAGCAGACTAGTTCTCTTCATATATTTGATAAACTACTAAGATCCACATATACCTGAAATAGCTCAATAAACTAGGCACTGGGACAGCCATTAACTAAAAAAGAGAATTGGCTCACATATACAACAAACAACACTACAAACACATTAGATATCGAGTTTAGCCGAGGAATACCATCTCAAATGATGTCAAATCAGAAAACTTCAGTATCTCCAGTGATGGGCATAGAATTAAGTTTTTAAGCAGTCAATATTTTATAAACCAACAAGATCACTGGAAAATCGCAAAAGTCGACATATTTGATAACTCACTAGTACAACAGCTTCATCTTCAATAGTATTTTTCACTCCCCTCAAACCATCACGAACAGCATCCTTAATCTGAGCAATTGTATGATCATTTGGTCCTGCACAAAATTTCCAGATTGTGTAAACCAGATTGTCCACTGGTTAAACCACAGCAATAAATACATACAACCATCAAGAGAACAAAATATACCATCAACCAACGAGTATAATGGTCTGGACACACAACTTGTGACACAAACAGATAAGCAACTAAACGTACCCTTAATGAGGATTGTGCAGGAGTGTGGGTTTTTTACATTTTCCACAAATGTATACTTCTCTTCTCCAAGTACATGCTCATAGACCAATCCAGCCCAACCAAGGCAGTCAGGGGTTAGGTCATCAACGGAATTGACAGCCTCTCCACCACAAGCCAAGACCAGTCTCTCCATGTTTCTCCTCTTCGCCCTTCGCAGGGCAATTATCTGTAAATTATCTCCATAATCAGACAAATGAGAGTAAAAATTGGAGAAGGATATCAAAACTTTGAAACGTAATATAATATAAATCCATCAGTACAAATAAAAATCAGTAACAAAGTTCTAAAGAGTTAGTACAGATTCCAAAGAACAAAGATTTATCAAGAAAAAACAATTCAGATAATGCAGAAATCAGTTTCTAAACAGCAAAATGGAGAAAGCATTTTGGGTTAACAATAGACATATAGCGTTTCCAGTGTATTAAGAAAACAATATCATGTCACTTCCATGAACATAACCAAATCATAGTCAAGGTTATAACTAATACTCAAAAGAACATAGGAAAGAAACAAAGAGTTGTGTTATATAGACTCTCTTGTTTTGATAAGTCTGAAAAGATCAACAAGAAGGAAGGAGGTTTGTAGCAATATATATAACAGTATACAAAGTTTTCCTTTAAGAAATGCAAACTGGAAAATCCCTTTTGTCCTCTTCCTTCTTCTTTTCCTTTTTAAAAAAAAAATGGAGACAAGGTGGGAGATGGGGAGTCGGAATCCTCAACTAATTCACAGAGAGATGAAAAACAAGATGTATTAACATCAAAATAAAATTCGAAAAAGTTGAATAAACCACAGCGAAGTTTACAAAAACAAGATGTATGCAAGTTTTCTGATGGTGGCGGTAAATATCAGTGCACGAGTCTAAAAGGTACAGGCACTTACTCCAGCTCGAGCAAGAATATCCAATGATGGAGGATCAATTCCTTTCTGATTAATGATAACAAAATTGTTATCGTTGTCAGCACACACCTGAAAATGACACTAAGGATTATTATCTTTGACAACAAAACATGTAAATAATTTGTCATCCTCAGCAAGAAAGCTCAATTTCAACACCTTGTTCTTTAAATCAATGATCTTTTGAACCCTTTCATCAACAGATCGTCTTTCTGCTGCAACCATTGCTTCTCTCTGTTCTGCATTTGAGTAAAAAAATCCTGCATTTATTTCACTGACCAAAATAATGTCAGTTCGACAGCTCACAAGCATCAAGAGAACACCAGGAATAGCTCACAAGCTAGTACAATATTTCACAAATCATTACCTCTTCTCGTACTCTAGTGATACATTACAGGTCAAAATATGACAATTTTCTGCTCGACGCTTCATATCTGGATGCCTTGAACCATGATCAAGGACAAGACCCTCAACCTAAAAAAAACGCTAGGCAATGAGTATTAATGCGTCACTGAAATGCATAGTTTCATTCATCATTAGGCACAATGGTGCCACAAGCACATGATCCAGCAGGCAAACATGCAAGTTAATGCCCAAAGTCAACCCAACAACCATTATAAAACAGATCAGAGTTTTTTCATTTTCCAATGCAGCGGGGGAAAGGGGAATCTAGAAATCCTAAAGGGACACAGCTCTTCTTAGGATAAAAAACAAGAATTCCCAAAGGGAATAACAAACTTTTTCTGACAGTATATTCTCAATTGTAACCACAGACCAAATCTAACATTGATCAACTGCTGTTGAGAAAGGGCAAGTACATCCAAAAGCAAACACATGAAAGGACTCAAATTAATTAAAACAAAAGGATAGAAACTAGTCCGTAAGATATCAAATTGACATACCAGACGGGTGTCTACATCAAACTTGTGGCGCATATGCATTATCTCAACCATAAAAAGATCTATTGGCTCCTCAGGTTTGCGGATGCAGAGCACCTACAGCATCAGAAGAACAATGTTTTGGAATAAAGGTAGACTAACAATTTACATCTGAATAACAGATGCCAAAACTAAGCTTATGTCATATATAATACCACCTTTGATAGTATAAAGTGGACGAAATTTCATGCTGAATTAAAGCACTTACAGCATTTACAACAATGTCAGTTAGCTGATCTGCCAATGCCTCGTATAACTAAATATGAACAACAGGGATGTAACTGTAAGTAACACACTTAAAGGATTTAAATATAACTCAAAATTTATTGGCTGAGGGAAACCTTTGTCCTTAATGTTGTTCTTGCCACCATTTTCAGTATCTCTTTATCAGGTTCATCACCCATCACTACTGGAGTCTTGAATTTTTCAAGATACTGAAGTGTTGCCCTTTTAGCGATTTCGAATCCATCTACTAGAACACGTGGATGCATTCCTGCAAGAAAGATTGCTAAGTTTTAAAGCTACCAAAACTCACAATAAATATTCAGTTGCAACTATTTCAAACCTATCTTGACATCCACACTTCTACATGTCAAAAGAGGTAACATCAAATGACCAAACTCCTTTACGATAATACTCATAACCAGCAGTTACAAACGTAAGGTATAAGATATGCAGTTTGGCATGTAAAGAATCACATTCCCCAAAGCAAAACACACATCCATGAAGAAGGGAAGAACATGCCTAATAACAGAAGGTCCTCAATCCTCATAGCCAGCCACACATGCTTCCCATTACACTATATTTTTACTTTTTCAGTGGAAAGTATTTTTTCATTTCCTCACTTTCATACATGAAATGGAAAGTAGTTGTTAGACACGGTAGTGTCATTTTTTACAATTATTTCGCTGCACAATAGAAACTACAATAAATAAATATTCATACACACATGAATGACTATACCTAAAAGCTCTGCTTTCATACTTCCAGTGGAGTTACTATTGTTTAACCAGCATAAGCACAGAGTATTATAACAATTATTAATTTTTTATTTTTTAAAAATTTGGGATTGCATAAACATGAATAACAAAAGAATGCACAATACTTCACCAATCCGTAAATTTTTAAGAAAGTAAAATTGGCTGACCTTCGTCAATGCACCGCTCTGCTTGCTTCATGAGCTCACCAATAAAGATGACAGTAGAAGTAGTACCATCTCCACTCGTATCATCTTGAGCAACAGCAGTCCTAGCTATCATTATGGCTGTAGGGCTTTGTATTTGCTGTCATCATCCACAAAAAGATGTATTGTTAGTACGAAGACATATATAGACACCCTTGTCCTGTTTGCAGGTAAAGAATCGTGCTTTATTACATACTAAGACTAAATCTTGAGGATCACTTTAAATGATAAATATATAGTGCACTAACAAAATCAATAGACCTCCGGCAAAAAGATTAAACAGATTAGTTCCTCTTGCGGTTGATTTTTGGTCACCCACTGCCATCTTAGTAAGACAAATTTTTTTCTATCCAGGCCTCAATTTTATTATAGAAAAAGCTGTAAATTCCTTTGCATCATTATTGGTGCCAATCCAAGTCAATTTTGAAACCCACCTTAATACTAATAGAAAACAATATGATCCTCCCTGATGTTTCAATGCGGTCAAAAATATCAACAGAAAAAAACCTAAACAACCCTAGAAGGATAGAGTAATAATAACAAAATATGCTCTTGGCATAATTTTCATTGAGTCACAACCATATGGAAATGGCACCAGTAATACTCAAAATCTCAACAGTCAGTATGCTGCCTAGACATTCTCGCTAAACAACAAAACCAAATAACAGATATTGTATATATTTCGAATGCCAAACTTCACAGCAATAATAATTGAATGCAGATGCCGGCAAACCATCAATAATCTGAAGCCCATATTCATTAACCAATAATTTTAGGTACACACTGATAATACACCAAAACAAATATAAAAATAAAAATGCAAAACAAGGAGGAACACACCATCTCTTTCAAAAGCGTGTTGCCATCCTTAGTGAGTTTAATATCGCCAGCTCCACCAACAAGCCTGGTACGAAATGCATATTATCAACCCACAAATCCGCAAAAGTAACCAAAAAAAAAAAAAAAAAAAAAACAGAACACAAAATGAGGTGAAAATACATTTTAATAGTTCCCTTGGGGCCGAGATTAGATTTAAGCACATCCTGGAGGCCCTTCGCGGCGTTGATGTTCATGTGAAGTGCATGAGACTTGTTCAGCACCTCAGCGTTCGGGTTCAACACCTTCAGCGACATCGTTCCACACTACTACCAGTGAACTCTACAACCGAAACGAACAATTAAATTAAATACTTCGAAATATGCAATCAACACCGAAACACGTGTGCAGTATGGATTAATAGAGTCATGAGGAGTAAGAATACCGAGATGTAGAGCTAGATCGGAGGTTCTGAGCAGCGTCTGGAAGAGAGAGAGTGAAGTGGGGGAAGAGGGTTTTTTTAGGGCTTTCTGGAGAGGAAATGGTTTCATGTCACTAGAGTGAAACGTATTAACACGGTGTCGTGGGGAAAAAGTTTATTTGCATAATGCCCCTTGAGAATTCGGAATTTGCTGGACTTACCCACTTGGGCAATATATCTAGGTCCAGTCGAAATTCGTTTTCAATTTTGAGTATCTCGCGCCAGGAGTTTGGGTGTGAATCACGGTACGTGGGTTTCGTGTAAATTCATTTTACATTTTCTGTATTTATTTTTCTTATTCTGTTTTCTTTTTTTTTTTTTTGGTGTGTGTGGGGTGGGGGGTGGGGGTTATTAAAACTACCTTTAAAATAAATCTTAAAAATCCATCCCACCAATTTCAATTCCAAAAATATATTTTTGTTTAAATATTTTTCAGCAATACAGTTTGGGACTGCTAAAATCTATTAATTTAGCGAGATATTAAATAATTGATTAGATTAATAATCTATTAATTTATTAAATATGGCTCATAGAAAATGTTTTTTTAATTGTGGATAATTATCATCTTATCTAAAAACTACTCAAAGATTGTAAAATATTTAATTATTATTGTGCCACCAAACAAATCAGTATAGTATTTAACTTTGTAATGTGCTTATTATACAACTTGAGAGATGTTGAAATTACAGAGTGTCAGAGTTACTAATCGCATTACAAAGGCTTATAGGTCTGAAATGGGAGCCTCTTGGTTGTGGAAGTGTTGGATGGAAGCAAAATCATTCATTGCAAGTGGTTTGAGGTTTGAAATTGGTAATGGAAAGAGCATTAACATCCGGCAACATCCTTGGGTACCTAATGCCAATGCCTTTCTTCCCTAGAAAATTGTTGCTTTGACTCCTAGTCCTACTTTGGTTTGTGAGCTGCTGAGAGAGGATGGACCACATTAGAATGAAAGGCTTCTCCAACAGGTTTTCTCCCTTGATGGTGCAAATGATATTCTGCAGATCCCCCTCCTCAAGCCTGGCTAAGATGATAAGTATGTGCGGCATTTTGAGTGTAAGGGCTACTTTTCAGTAAAATATGCTTATCAAAGTTTGATTAAGAATAAGTTGGCTGCAATTGATCAAGCTGAGAGTAGTGGATACAGAGGTGAGAAACTGATTGTATGGGATTGCTTGTGGAAGCTCAAAAGTTCAACAAAAATTAAAAATCTTCCTTTGGAAATCTGTCATAGCACTCTTCCCGCGAAGATTAATGTATGCAAGAAAGGAGTTAATCAGGATACCATTTGCCAGCTCTGTGAGATGAAGAAGAGACTATGGAGAACCTTTTCTTTGAGTGTGGGAGGGCTAAAACAGTAAAAAAGCTAGCCCTAGTCAACTGGGAAGGGACTAAGATGAGGAATATTCATTTCTTTGATTGGAGGCATAATCTTTGTGGATTGAATGGGGGGAGAATAATAACTCTAGGATTGAGCTAACCACTTATATTTTATGGTGGCTTTGGAAAACTCGGAACTTGTACACATTCCAACAAGTGTGGAAACCTGAAAGAGCTACAACCAATGCAACTTTATTAGATTGGAACAATTTTAGGGAGGCCAATTAGGATGTTAGTTTGTACTGGTGCTATGCATTTTTTTTCCTGGTATTTTCTGGTTTTTTGGCAGGTGGAAGCAGGATCATTCGGTCAGTGCTTCTTTGATTTTGTTTGCTGATGGAGTGTTATGACATTCTCTAAGAGGCTTTGCTCAGTGGAGAATTTGTTGGATCAGCTGCTTTTTTTTTTGCTGATAGATTGCTGCTTGGATGAAGATTTGATGCCTTTGGATATGTTTTCCCATGTTATGTCTCCTGACTAAATTTTGAGATGAATTATAGCTTTTTGCATCATTCTCTCCCTCCTTGACAGTTGAATTTTTTGATAACTGAGTTTGTTCAGATTGTTTGATCTTCCTTTGATGTGAAGATTTTCTAGGTTGAAGCTTATTGGTTTCAATTAGATGATGATGTAATTAAACTACCTCCGTTATTCCATTTATGAAATTGCTATCGTTTCGAGGGAAAAAAAGAGTTACTAATCGACAAGAAGATAATCCAGTTGAGAAGTTAAATATAATAATTCTATACATCTTCTCAAAAATAAAGCTCAACGATAATGATGGTGAATATATATATATATATATATATATATATATATTGTTGGGGTACAAGAAAACCACACTAAAATTAAATTCTTACTATCTTAACAAAGGTCATAGATGAGATTCAAGATGACACAAATTTCAACAAGAAAAAAATAAGCAATGGAGCCCCTTAAAAGAAAAAAACAACTACGTTATTTTTTTATGAAACCTTCATAGGTTAATCATAATTGTATTATATATTAAGCAATTATTATTGCATGAGACCTATATGAATTCTATTATATGTATTATCTTATAAATTTAGCAAATTATTGATTTAGCACGTTGTCTCCAAATAGAACCGGACAAAAATGTTATTTAAGAAAAATTATTAATTAATCGAATATTAAAATTATCGAAGTTCTATTGTATTATATTACTATTAAACTTCTTAACTAAGATTTTCTATTATTGTGAGATTTTAGCTTTAATGACATTTTACCCCCAAAATAGTATTTTTTTTAGAATACAAATTACAAATCACATTATAGTCTGCAACAAATAACAATTTGTAACAATCCCAACAAGATCCAAATTAAACTTATTCCTATAGAAACAACCACACATAAGGTGGAAAATCACTCATAGGTTTAGGGCGTTCACATTACGACTAGGGAAATTTTTAAAGTACCCACTATGGATAGTGGGTACTCTTTTTTACCCACCAACATAACAAAACTCTTTTCTACCCAAATTGACAAAATTGCCCCTGCTTTTAAGTTGGGTTTTTGTGAATTTTGAAACTGAAGTCATTATTATAATTATTAAAAACCGTATAGAAACAGTATACAAACATTTAGATATCCTCACTCATGTTCGAAATAGATACGGTGTTAGAAATCTATGAAGTTTAGTTGATAATTTTCGAAATCTATTTGTGAATGTTCGAATATATGTATAAAATAATTGATAATGTGAAATATTTGAGTTTAGTTGTTAGAATGTTCGAAATAGATGAAGTATTTTAGGTTAGTGTTCGAAAATGGGGTATATTTTTTCGGCTATGGCACGATTAGATGAGGAAGATGAAGAGGCACGATATAGTGCCATATCGTGCCGCAGGGTTAATTGGGCACGAAATCGTGCCGCAGGGTTATTTGGGCATGATATGGTGCCCAATTACGATGATGTCGGATAAGATGATGAGGGTAGAATGTTGAGAGGTGAAATAAAATGTGCATCTTTTTAAAAAGCTTTATTTCTGCAACCCACTTGGGAAGGAACCCCAAACAACATACAAATATTTAAAAAAAAAATTGATCTGAAAAATGTATTCTCCACAAATCCAAGAGTTCTTTTGCAGGCATGCTAAAACCCACTTGGTTAAAAACCTTTTGTTGGGAAATTTATTGCTTAGATTTTGATGAATGATATGTAAAACTTAGACTAGAAAGTTGGCATCCCATTTCCTTGTAATTTGCATTGTAATAGATAGGGTTGTACGAGCTAAATCAAGTCAGCTATGCCTGGATATACAAGAAGTCAACTAAAGACTAAAATGAAGACTTCGTTGTGAAACAACTGAGTATGGCAAGGAGGAGAAGTCAAGAACTCGATCGGAGTATCACCGGGATACAAATGTGTGAAGGGTCAGTCAAGTCAATTCAAGAAGCCAAGTCTCAAGTTGAAGTGACAGATGAGTCATCCATTGATTGGAAGCAAACTTGAAGTCACCCGGTGAAGTTAGAGAACTGCAGTCAAGTCAAGACAACTGAAAAGAATCCGTTGCACAAAATTCAAGAATATTACCTAAACAAGTAATACTTCCATGCTGCCATGTCTTAAAGTGCTCGATCAGAAGCGTGCAAAAGAAATAAACCAATGGGAAGATCGCACCTCGTGTCGACTAAAAGTCAATATTCATTTAATACGAGGAAATGTCAACATCAAGGACTGCAACAAGACAAGCCAACAAACATAAGTGACTTTTGAAAATCAGCCTATCTCTTCAACAGACAGATTTTTGAAAGTTCACTATAAAAGGCTAAGGAATCACTTTGAGAAAAGGTTACCATGCATACCTGAACCACGAACTATCAAGAAATTATTCGAACTGTAACCTGCAAAATATTCTCAAGTTATCCAAGCAAATCCCCAAGCCTAAATTTCGAAGGAAATCGATCCAACACCAAGCTGTGAAGGAAAGACAACTTCAAACTGTTGAAGAGGAAACTTTTGAAGAATCAAAATGGGTCTACATTCCAAGAAGGATTGTAGAAAGGTTCAAGGTCGAACCAGTCTCAAGTTATTGGAGGGCTTCGTGATTAAACCCAAGAAGCTTGAGCAAGTGAGCTGAAGTAGCAAGCGCAAATACCCGTGAAGAAGGCCGAGCCAAGAGAAGCCAGTTGTGTGTAGGGGTGTCAATTCGGTTAATTCGGTTAACCATTAACCGAAATGTTGAAAACCGAATTAACCGAATTTGCTAATTAGTAAAACCATTAACCGAATCAAATTATATTTACCGAATTAACCGAACCGAATTATATTTCGGTTAATTGATCGATTAATCGAATTAACCGAAATTTCTTTAAAATACAAAAATATATGTTGTATATATAATATATGATATAAATAAATAAATATAATTCATAGAAAATTATTTAAAATAAAAAAATATAATTTATATATAATATATGATATAAATAAATAAAAATATATGATATACATTATATATAATTATAATTATATATAAAATATATGTTTAACATAATATTTCGGTTAAAACGGTTAATTCGGTTAATTTCGAATTTTCGAACCGAATTAACCGATAACCAAAATTTTTCAAAACCTTTAACCATTTACCGAACCGAAATAATTCGATTCTGGCGAATTAACCGAATTGATTCGGTTAACGGTTAACCGAAAAAAATTGGTTAATTGAACACCCCTAGCCGTGTGACCAAGGCATCTCCAGACTGAGTCCCAAAGGATCAAGTCAGCTATGTGATCAAGACTTGTATCTGGACTGATAACCACTTTGTACTCTGATCAATACTTAGTGGATTCCTCCAGGAGTTGGAGAAGAGAGGAGTAGAAGAATTACCCCATCTTCGAACCTCTATAAAAATTATTGTGTCATTTATATTTTAGCATTTAATTTCTGCATATCACCTTATATCTGCTGATAATTTGATATCCAACTGATAATTAACAAAGTGCTAAAACCAAGTGTTAAAACAAACTTAAACCAAATTCAAGGGTGTTAAGTCTTCCGCTGAAAATCTTATCACAGCCAAGTTAAGGTTTAGACTAAACAGCTGAGTTATTCTATCAACAGCCCAATCGAGTCTGTTGAGTGGCTAACTCTGCTGGTTAACTAACTTAGATGTCCCTCAGGACTTAGCTGTGTATTTAACTCTGTATTATTTATAAAGGACTAAAATCGAAAAGTTGGTAAGGTTTATTCAACCCCTCCCTTCTAAACCTTACTCACACCCCTTGGGACCTACAAGTGGTATCAGAGCGGTTGGTTCGTTGAGCCTTCCGCACTGGTTACTGAACTAGATCTCCAATCTTTCAAAGAAGTTTTTTAACACTTGTTCTTTCAAAAGCCATTTTTTTTAAAAATAAAGTTATTATCATGGAAGCAAGTCTAACACGCATTCCTATGTTCACCATTGAAGAATTTGATGACTGGAAAATACGTATGTAGGCTCATCTATCAGCTTTACATGATGAGATGTGGATAGTGATAGAGGATGGGCCACTACAAATAATGAAGGTGAACACATCTGCAAGGAGAGCTGCTGCAGCTGAAGGAGAAGAGGTTGTTGCCCCTAGACCAGCTATGGTTGAAAAACCAAGAGCTGAATGGACAAATGATGACAGAAAAAGATACAACCTAGACAATGTGGCCAAGGATATACTTTACAAGACTTTGGACAAAGCCATGTTCAACAAAGTCAAATCTTGTAAGACAACCCAAGAAATCTGGGATAAATTAACTTTAATTTGTGAAGGATCAGAGCAAATTAAAGAAAACAAATTATCTGTTGTAGTTCAAAAATTTGAAAACTTTAAAATGTTTGTAGGTGAAACAATGGATCAGTTGGATGCTAGATTCACTGAAATTACAAATGAGCTCTCAGCAATTGGGAAGGAATACACACAGAAGGATATGTGTATGAAGATTCTACAAAGTCTCCCAGCTGAATGGGAAATGAAGACCATGGCTCTAAGGCACTCTATGGACCTATCAAAAACATCCAATCATGAACTATTTTCAGACCTCAAAGCTTATGAGTTTGAGCTGAGAAGAAAGGATCAAGAGGAGTCAGCTGTACCCAAAACAGCTGCACTTATAGTTAAGGATGGGAAGAGAGCTGAAGTCAAGGAAGCTTTTGACCAGGAGGAAATTGCCTTGATGGTTAAAAGATTCAACAAGTTCTTCAACAAAAACTACAAAAGAAATAAAAGTGAATCCTCCGAAGACATTCAAATTTCCAAGTCAAGGAAGATAGGCCACCAAAGAGAGCCGAGTATCAAAAGGTCGAATATCAAAGAGTCGACAACCTAAGAAATGAGAGAGCTGACCAAAAAGTTGAAAACCTGTGTTGGAATTACAGACAATCAGGACACTTTGCTATTGACTGCCCATATCATGTAGTCAATAAATACAGGAATGAAGAAGAGAGAAGAGTCTCCAGAGAAAGAAGACAAGAAAAGAAAAAGGCAATGTTGGCCGCTGAGACCGCTGAGTCAAAGGAAGTAGCAGACTCAGAGAGTAGTGAAGCTGACTACTCAAGTGACTCTGAAGAAGAAGCCTTAATCTGTCTAATGGCCAAAGAACAAGACCAACCTGACCAAGAAGATGAGGTACACTCCAACTCATCTCACTCAGATTCTAGTGATAGTGATTGTGACACACACTTCATCACCCACTGATCTTTATGATTCATTAGGCAAAATGATGAAAGACTTTGAGCACATTAAATCCTCACACACACTATTAAATGAGGAAAACAGTTAGCTCAAAAGCCAACACTCACAGCTGACTAAGGAGCTGAGTACTCTAAGTCACATAGCTGATGAGAACAAAGAGCTGAAGGCTGAAAATGCTAAACTAATAGCAGAAATAACTGCTATAGAAAAGAGGAAAAATGATCTAAAAAATGTGACTGCTTCATTCACTAAGGCATCTAAATCATTGGATGACCTTATTATGAGCCAAAAAGAATGTGGAGATAAGACAGGAATAGGATTCAAGTCCTTTGTGCACAGTCAAACTCCCAGAGTGATCTTGGAAAAAGGATCTTCAAGTAATGAAGCATCTCGATTACCCAAGACACCAAATGTTACACTCACATTCACTCCAAAGCACAACCACAAACAAACTGGCATTGGTTATAAAGGAAAAGGAAAACAACCAATTGAGTATGCTAAGAGGATAGCTGAGAAGAAATCCAGCAGAGTGCCTCAACAAACTCCAAACAGGAAATACTCTGTGAAGAAGAAACAGAGCTACCAGAAACCCCAGAAGTTCTATCAAAGAACACATATGATGGGAATGGTAGAAATTACCCAAGCCAAGTTGATTGGAATAATGTGAAATATCAGCAAAGACCTATGGAATATATGCGAAAATGGCAACGACCTAAAACTCAACAAAGGTCATTCCAAAGGCAAAAGAGCTATCATCATCACACATATGCACCCAAGCACTACACTCAGAAATATCACAACTACCCAAGAAAGGAAATTGCTAAAACACACACACAGGCATATAGACAAAAGAGACAGTTGTATGAACCTAAAGCCCCCAAGCAATTTGCCAAGATGAATTATGATTATGGCACAGATAGATGGCAAACCTCTTAGAGTCAAATCATTTGGCTATAGGTTGGTTGGATCATCTTACAGTACTAACCCCTCAGGACCCAGACAAGTATGGGTACCTAAAAACTAATTTTCTTGATTGCAGGTTCAAGGAACAACTGAGTGTCAAGGAACCTGGTACATGGATAGTGGCTGTTCCAGACACATGACAGGAAACAAGAAAAATCTATCAAAATTCAAGGAGATTAGAGGCGCAAAAGTCATATTTGGAGGAAAGGAAGCTCCAGGGGAAATAAAAGGTATTGGATCCATCAAGAAAAATGGATTAGAAATCACAGATGTTGCATACGTTGAAGGCCTCAACTTCAATTTGTTAAGCATCAGCCAACTCTGTGACAAAGGTTATAATGTTGAATTCAATATGGGGGTGTGCCAAATCAAAGACACTGAATCAAATGAAGTAGTGTTGCAAGGATCCAAACAAAAAAACATGTATGTGGTAGATTGGTCGACTGCCACACCAAGCACTTGTCTGCTAGCAAAGAGTACAACCGAATCAAGTTGGTTGTGGCACAAGAAGTTGAGTCACCTGAACTTAAAGACAATTAACAAGCTTGCAAGGAGTAATCTTGTAGAAGGACTGCCAGACTCAGTGTACAAGAAAGAAAGTGTTTGTAATGCATGCCAGATTGGAAAGCAGATCAAATCATCATTCAAAGAGAAGTCAAGTCCATCTTCAACAAGGATATTGCATCTGTTGCATATGGATCTATTTGGTCCAGTTGAGCCAGCTAGCATAAGTGGGAAGAAATACACTCTAGTAATGGTGGATGATTATTCAAGATATACATGGACAATCTTCATGTGTAAAAAGAAGGAAACTTTGCGTTTACCTCAACTCGATGAAAATAGTTCAAAATGAGAAGAGTCAAACCATTGTTAAGATAAGATCTGATAGAGGAACCGAGTTTGTCAATGGAATAATAACTCAAGATCTTGTATTGAAAATGGTATAGCTCATGAATTATCTGCAGCAAGTACTCCACAAAGAGAATGGAGTAAGCGAAAAGAAGAAAAAGAACTCTCAAGGAAGCTGCAAGACCATGTTAGTGAAGCCGGATTGCCAAAAAGATTTTGGGCTGAAGCCATCAACACTGCATGCTATACATAGATGCATGATCAACAGACAGCTGACAAAGACTCCCTATGAGATTTGGACAGGGAGAAAGCCAAATGTTGCATATTTTAGAATATTTGGATGTAAATGTTTTATCCACAACAATGGAAAGGATAATCTAAAGGCTTTTGACGCTAAAGCTGACGAAGGTATCTTCTTGGGATACTCAGCTGAAAGCAAAGCCTATAGAGTGCTGAACAAGAGGACTATGGTTACATAAGAATCTATACATGTGCTTTTTGATGAACCTAATGTAAATGGAGAAAACATTGAGGAGTTAGCTGATAAGCTGAATCAACCAACTATGCAGAAGAGTCCCTATGTTGAAGCTGAAGCTGGAGCAATAAACCAAGATGAAGATGAGAAAGCTGAATCTCAAAGACAACTGGAAAATCTGCAGCTAAATGATGATGAGAGAGCTGCTCAAGACAACACAACTGCAAGACGACTGAACCCAACTAATTTACTCCAACCTGATGTGAGATGGCTGAAAGACCACCCACCAGAGCTAGTCATTGGAGATGTAAGAGATGGTGTAAGAACCAGATCCAGAGCTCAACAAGAAGCTATGTTCACTTGTTTTATTTCCCAAATAGAGCCAAAAGATGTGTCCCAAGCATTGGATGATACACATTGGATTCAAGTCATGCAAGAAGAGCTGAATCAGTTTGAAAAAAATAAAGTATGGGAACTAGTACAAAGACCAACCCATCAAAATGTTATTGGCACAAAATGGGTATTCAGAAACAATGTGAATGAGGAAGGTTCTGTGGTAAGGAACAAAGCAAGATTGGTAGCCAAAGGATGTTGCCAAGAAGAAGGAATAGATTTTGATGAAACATTTGCTCCTATTGCAAGATTAGAAGCAATAAGGATGTTTCTTGCCTATGCTGCTCACAAGAACTTTACTGTATATTAAATGGATGTGAAAAGTACATTTTTAAATGGATTATTGGAAGAAGAAGTCTATGTTGAGCAACCTCCAGGATTTGAGCAGAAGACTCTTGGAGATAAGGTGTACAAGCTCAAGAAAGCTTTATATGGATTAAAACAGGCACCTAGAGCATGGTATGATACATTATCTCAATTTTTGACAGATAGTGGATTCACCAAAGGCAAAGTGGATAGAACACTCTTCAGAATTCAAGATGAAGAAAGTATACTGCTTGTTCAAATATATGTAGATGACATCACTTTTGGATCCACAAACAAAGAGCTTTGTGATAAGTTCTCAAACCTCATGCAAAGCAAATTTGAAATGAGCATGATGGGAGAGCTGACATTCTTCTTAGGACTTCAAGTTAAACAACTGAAGGATGGAACCTTCATAAGTCAGACAAAGTATACCAAAGATTTAATGAAGAAATTTGGTATGAAAGAGAAGTCTTCTGTGAAAAGACCAATGAATACACCAGTCAAGATGGATATGGATGCAGATAGTAAGGCTGTGGATCAAACTAGATACAAAGCACTTATTGGATCACTGCTCTATCTCACAGCAAGTAGGCCAGACCTTTGCTGTAGGTGTATGTGCAAGATTCCAATCTGCTCCAAAAGAAAGCCATATGACTGCAGCTAAGAGAATCCTAAGACATTTGAAGGGATGCCAAGAAGTTGGCCTATGGTATCCAAAGGAAGGTGGATTCAAGCTAATTGGCTACTCAGACTCTGACTATGCTAGATGCAGAGTTGACAGGAAAAGTACTTCAGGTACATGTCAAATGCTTGGAAACAGACTGGTTTCCTGGTTTAGCAAGAAGCAAAACTCAATAGCTACATCTACAACTGAAGCATAATACATAGTCATGGCAAATTGTGCCTAAGTCTTATGGATGAGACAACAGCTGAGAGATTATGATGTTGAAGAAAAAGAGATTCCAATTATGTGTGATAACACAAGTGTTATTGCAATCACTCAGAATCCTGTGTTGCACTATAGAACAAAGCACATCGATGTCAGATATCACTTTATAAGAGATCATGTTGAAAAGAAAAGACATCACCTTGGAATACATCTCAACTGATAAACAGTTAGCTGACATATTCACAAAGTCATTATGTGAATCAAGATTTGAAGAGCTTAAGCATGAGCTAGGGTTAATTGAGCTGAGTTGACACTCAGAAGACTCAATGAGAAGAGATGAAACATGATAAGATGAAAACGAAACAGATCTTATAAATTAGCCAAGTGAATCAGCCATATCGGAAATTCAGTTGTATCGAGTTAGTTGACAGCTGAGTCACCATACGAAAGGAGAGAAGAAGAGTTGAGTCATCTGTGAAATGAGCTGAGTCATTTATGAGCTAAGTGACAAAAACGCAGTGGTTTTTAATAAGCGGAAATGTTTTTAAGGATGGCGTCAGCGTAATAATGACAGGTACAGTCAAAAGCTGCACAACAGGCATATGATTGGATATAAATGCTGCCGCATTAAATGTGGGCAATTAAATGCTAATCGGCGTGATAAATCTGAACCGTTGATTTTGATCAAAATTTCAAAAACCGAAAGTACGTCTTTTCATAACCCTTATATACCCATTTGTTCAGTTTTTCTCTCACTCCAAAACTGTTCATCTCTCCAAAGCAAGAAAGCAAATATCTTTTCTCTCAAAACCCTACCAATCTTCAGAGCAAGTTCATCAAGTTTCGCTCGACAAAATCACTGAAATGGCACTAGCACATGATTTTACTAAACACGCAAAGCAAATCCACAGCGGATCAACTGTGGATTTTGAAGGAATGTTGAAGCAGGGTTTCGATGAAACCCTGATGAAGAAGATAGCCGATAAGATCGAGAAATCCGGGTTGAAACCCTTTCTGGCAATGGAATATCCTATGACGTACGTAGAAGAGGTCGCCCAGTTCTACGTGAATGCCGAGCTACGGTACGAAGGGATTAAGTCATCTATCCACCGCAAGAACATCCTAATCACTGCAAAGGACCTTGCGGAGCACTGTTTATTACCATCGGAGGGCATGCCGGAGATTTATGAAGCAGACGTTGATTTGGTCGCTGCATGGAAGGAAGTGGCCAAACCGTAATGTGTCGAAGTTGTCTACACACAAATGAGAAGAAGAAGGCTCAAATGAGGACTATCATAAACTAATGGACATTGTTGCCAAATGTGTAGACATGAAATTTGGAAGCTTTAATCAGTTGTCCAAAACCAAGCTAATCGTCATGGCTACGATCATGGAGGAAAAGAAGGTCAACTGGGCTGAATTCATCTACAGCAGACTTTGTCAGAACATTGGCAATAAGTCTTTCAAAGAGTATGGATCCTTTGGAGGATCACTGGGCTATGGCCTAGTCATTGGCCATCTAATGGAGGTGAAGGGTGTTCCTCTTCGACATGGAAAATCATTCCATGTTAACAAGAAAATGTTTCGGGCCAACTTGTCTGGTGCCCAGAAGAGAGCATACGCCAAGCGGGCGGACACCAGTGAGGGGAAATCACCGGTGACCCCGAGGAAACAACTCGTCCTCCCCCCCAAAGAAGAAAGCGCCCATGCAAATGAAAGAAGACAAATCCTGCCCTCGCAAAGAAAGAAGAAGAAAGATGCACTCCGCCCTGCGCAGGAGTCACTGCCCCTCCTCGCAGCTCGTGTCTCCCGCCCTGCAGCCTACGGGGGGAATGAATCTTTAATACCTTCTCCAGAATAAAGAAGAAGAGGACGCCAAGGTGAGAAGGCGGCACGCCTCTAAGGCAATTCCAAAGGCCTTTACCTTCGAGGAACCGGAGGAAGTAGAACCGGACATTCCTCCGGTGAAAACTAAGAGAAGGAGAAGACTTACCAAGCGTTGAGCTTGAGAAGACAAACAGTCTACCACTCACCGAAAGATCTCTCGAGACTAGCTTTGAAGAAGTGCGATCTCGAAGTGTTTGATGAAACCGCCAAGTCTCACGAGGCCGATCGCAGAGGCACATCAAGACCCGATTGTGGGCCAGTAATAAGAACAAGAAGAGCCGAGACAAAGAAAAATCCCCTGTGACAGGATCGTATATCCACCGCGACAGACACGCTAAGGCGAAGAGCAAAGCAGAGCTTGCTACCCTCTATTCCTGAAAAGGAAGGGCAACAGGGAGAGGATGAGGATGATGATGTAATCATATGCTCTCCACTGTACCCAGACATCCAAAATCGTCTAAGAGCATGGAGGACATGGAAGCTGAGTCACTCTAGGGTGCAGTTTGAATACCCAGAGTTCATTGATGAGGAAGAGGAACTCTTCAAGTTTCTCAAAGTTGATACATTGCTGCAAGCTCTAGATGAGGATAACTGTATTAATATACTGCAAATTCGGAAGAAAAACGAACATATGAGAGCAGCTGAGGAAGTAGAGACGCATGAGAAAGCCATCATCTGTCCTCTTACTGGAACCAATGATCACACTCATCCACATATAGATGTTCTTTTAGGAAGTGATGAGGACTTGGATCCTGATGATGCGACGGAGGATATAGAAATGCAGCAAGCCATGCGAGAATCCAGGATGATGCATGAGCAACAACTGACAGAAGGACCTGGAGAGTCTTCCAAATCTCAGCTGGAAATTGATCCATTGGGAGTGGTACAGCAAATTGCCACCATTATTGTTGCAACCACTTCCCCAGTTCACTTAGAAGACGGATCTAGGGGAATTGGCGATAACACTGGGAATTTGGACACCCAAGTTGAGTCAACCCCTGCTGAAGGTGTCTTACCACTTGCCCCTACGACTGTCTACTTATTTGACAAAGCCGGGAGTCTGGAGCAGAGTGACCCCAAAATAAGTCACTCAGCTGGTGAGCCAGCTGAAGGGGAAACTCACTCCACTGCAGCTAGATTGGAGGATGCTGCAGCTGACTCCACCATGAATCTAGGAGGCGAAGTGGAGAAGGAACAAGAAAATGAAACACAGCAAGTTGTCACTGATGAAGCTCGTATAGTTGGATCTGTCTCAACTGAAGTGCTAACTGCTCTGCAGGCTGAGGACGCTGCTGATGCAGTCGAGGCACATGATGGTTCTGGGCAATGAAAGTGCATTCCACGGAGTTGAGACTCCTGTGGATGCCACTGCAGAAGACCCTAAGATAGCTGCGCATGTCGAAGGGATTGCACAAGGCCCCGCTGCACTTGAGACTGCAGGAGGTAATGAAGGCCTAAGGGAGTTGAGACTTCCCTAGGTAAATATCAAGGAGATAAGAGCATTCCTCAGACCATAATTTCTGATTCAGATGAGGAAATCAGTGCCCTTCATGACTCCCAGGATAATCCTGATACAACTTTCCTAGGATCTGCAGATGAAGCTGAGTCTACCCCAACTACACATCAAAAGACTCAGCTGAGGATGTTCTTCCGAGTACGAGTAAGCCAGACTTCAAGGCTGTTGGACAAACGTTCAATTTTGATGATGAGCCAAGCCTTCAAAACTCATCATCTTCCGATGATGCTTTGGTGCGGTGAGGAACAACAAATTCATTTAGCGTAAAAACACCGAAGAAGGCAAGTTAAGTCATTAAGACAAATGAGGCTCGGTCGGCACCGCCAAGCCTCACATCAAGGCCACTAAAACCGAATCATCTCGCGCGGCTCCCCAAGTGCAGCAGACTTACTCAACCAGGTACATCACAGCACGAGTTACGGAGGAATCTATACCATATGTTCGTGATGATGCTTTTGAAGAAACTTTCCTTTCTCTATTGAGTCGCCGATCTTGATGAAGAAACAAATGAGAGCAAATGACGTTTCAACGCCGACTGACCAGATTATTCCCACAGATACTATCGTCCCAGTAGGATTTGATTTTGATGCAGGTTGGCCGCCAACTGAGACCGAGGTGACAGCTGAGGTACGGGAGGTCTTCAAGACAATCCTTGCAGAGATTGAGAAGATAGAACGGCACCAGGCCACATTAGATATACGATTGGACAACATGGATGCAAATCTTACAGCTTATCTACGTGGAATAGTGATTAGAATAAGGGAATGGTGTCAACATCAGCGTACAATGCGACTCAAAAAGTCAGATGTTTCAAGGCATTGTACAACAAAATGTTGATCTGGAGCGCTGATAATGCTGACATGAAGAGAAGGATGCAAGAAAATATTGATAGAATGCATGCCTCCCACACCACTGAAATGGAACTGCTGCGAGAATTTCATCGAAAAGAACTTCTGCGCATAGAGGAGAATATGAATGAAAAATTCAGCCTTCTTATGGTTGAAATGAAGATGGTGGCAGCCGAATCCAAAGCCACTCGCTCAGAGTTTCGTACAGCATACTCTGCAGCAGACTCCAAGCAAAACTCAACTATCAACCGCCTAGATTTCATGCTTGCTGGCATGTTCCCAGGGGTTCCTCTCTCCTTTGATGATGCCAAAAAGGGGGAAGAGGAATACCTGAAGACATTAAAAGGATCAGAAGTGGAGAAAGAGAAGGTTGCAGTTGTTGAGAAGAAGAAGAAAACAACTGAAGAACAGAAGAAAGAAAAGGGAAAAGCAGTTGAGGGGGAAGGTTCAAAAGATACGACTCTAATGTTTGCTGAAACCCCTCAACAAGGCCTTGTCACAGCTGACATAATCAGCAAACTTCCAGTAAGTCTGCCGCTCTAACACTCTGTTTTACCTATGTCTGAGAAGAGAAAAATCGTAGAAGCAGGGATGAAGGAGGTCGAAAGAAAAATGGATGCCTGTGCGATGGAAATATTGAAACAATACGGATGTATTCCTGCAGGAAAAGACATAAATGCCATTCCAGACGATGGAGACGAGCCACGATCAATGGAAGAATTCAAAACGCTTGAATCCGAGGGATACTTCAAAAATATGTCCATAGCCCAAGCTTGGGACTTGTATTGGGAGAAGGGTCTAAAGCTATGTGAAGAAAGTTTACGAGACAATGACTACTAGCATCATTCTCACGTCACTCTGCTTTGGAAAAAGAAGACTCGAAAGACAATATACGCCCGAGAGAGAAGAGGAAGGAGTGGTGGAGGTAGAGGTTTTCAACCTAGACCTCTACCCAAAAATATTGAATATGTAGATCCGAGCAAGAATGAAAGGATCTACTGGGCTGGATATGATGAAGTAGCCAACCGGGAAGTGGCTAGGAAGAATGCTGACTATGTCAAAAGAATTGAAAAAGAAAACAAAAGGCAAGATCAGTTGTGGGAAGAAAGGCAAGAAAGAATGAGAAAAGACGAAGCTGCCAGAAGAGCCTACGAGAAAAAGAAACAGCTGAAGATGAAAAGAAGAGAAAAAGAGCAGAGGACGACATAGCTGAAGAGGAAAGAAGGAGGCAGCGAAGGCGATGAAGTGTTGTTGTCCACCCCTTCATGTATTTTACTAATTGTAAATACATATGTATGTAAGTCTTCTGTACGATGAATAAAAATTGTGTAATTCCTATATTTGCGTAGATATAGTCTGCTATGTTTGCTATGATATACATTGTAAACAACTTTGTAAAGGACAAGAATGTTATGGTCAATAAAAAGATTGATTCTACGCATAAATTCTCTGTTACTACATTATCTATATGTATCTTTGATGCTAACATTTTGTATGTATGTTTTAAGTTTTGGCATCATCAAAAAGGGGGAAATTGTTGGGAAATTTATTGCTTAGATTTTGATGAATGATATGTAAAACTTAGACTAGAAAGTTGGCATCCCATTTTCCTTGTAATTTACATTGTAATAGATAGGGTTGTACGAGCTAAGTCAAGTCAGCTATGCCTGGATATACAAGAAGTCAACTGAAGACTAAAATGAAGACTTCGCTGTGAAACAACTGAGTATAGCAAGGAGGAGAAGTCAAGAACTCGACTTAAGGAGTATCAGCTGGGATACAGGTGTGTGAAGGGTCAGTCAAGTCAATTCAAGAAGCCAAGTCTCAAGTTGAAGTGACAGATGAGTCATCCATTGATTGGAAGGAAACTCAAAGTCACCTGGGGAAGTTAAAGAACTGCAGTCAAGTCAAGACAACTGAAGAGAATCAGTTGCACAAAAGTCAAGAATATTACCTAAACAAGTAATACTTCCATGCTGTCATTTCTTAAAGTGCTCAGTCCCAGAAGCGTGCAAAAGGAATAAACAAATAGGAAGCATTGTACCTCGTGTCAGACTCTGAAAAGCTGAACATTCATTTAATACGAGGAAATGTCAACATCAAGGACTGCAACAAGACAAGCCAACGAACATAAGTGACTTTTGAAAACCAGCCTATCTCTTCAACGAGCAGATTTTTGAAAGTTCACAATAAAAGGCTGAAGAATCACTTTGAGAAAAGGTTATCTTGCATACCTGAACCACGAACTATCAAGAAATTATTCGAACTGTAACCTGCAAAATATTCTCAAGTTATCCAAACAAATCCTTGTAGGTCCCAAGGGGTATGAGTAAGGTTTAGAAGTGGGGGTTGAATAAACCTTACCAACTTTTCGAATTTAGTCATTTTAAATTAGTTTAGAGTTAATTTCACAGCTATGTCCTTGATGGACAACTAAGTTAGTTAACCAGCAGAGTTAGCCACTCAACACTGGGGATCGAGCCGTTGATAGAATAACTCACTTGTTTAGTCTAATACTTAACTTGGTGAGATGAAATTTTAAATGAAAGACTTAACACCCTTGAATTTGGTTTAAGTTTGTTTTAACACTTGGTTTTAGCACTTTGTTAATTATCGGTTGGATAGCAAATTATCGTGAGATATAAAATGATATGCGAGAAATTAAATCTTTGAAATGTAAATGACACAATAATTTTTATAGAGGTTCGAATATGGTGTAATTCTTCTAATCCTCTCTTCTCCAACTCCTCGAGGAATCCACTAAGTATTGATCGAGTACAAAGTGGTTTATCGGTCCCGATACAAGTCTTGATCACACAAAATGACTTGATCATTTGGGACTCGATCTGAGATGCCTTGGTCACACAACTGGCTTCTCGTCCGACTCAACTTCTTCTTCACAGGGCGGTGCGCTTGCTACTTGACTCACTTGCTCAAGCTTCTTGGATTTGATCACGAAGCCCTCCAATAACTTGAGACTGGTTCGACCTTGAACCTTTCTACAATCCTCATTGGAATGTAGACCCATTTTGATTCTTCAAAAGTTTCCTCTTCAACAGTTTGAAGTTGTCTTTCCTCCACAGCTTGGTGTTGGATGATTTCCTTCGAAATTTAGGCTTGAGGATTTGCTTGAATAATTTGAGAATATTTTGCAGGTTACAGTTCGAATAATAGCTTGAATGTTCGTGGTTCAGGTCATCAAGGTTACCTTTTCTCAAAGTGATTCCTCAGCCTTTTATAGTGAACTTTCAAAAATCTTCCGTTGAAGAGATAGGCTGATTTTCAAAACTCACTTGTGTTCGTTGGCTTGTCTTGTTGTAGTCCTTGATAATTGACATTTCCTCGTATTAAATGAGCATTCACTTTTTCGTAGTCTAACACAAGGTGCGCGATCTTCCCATTTGTTTATTCCTTTTGCACGTTACGGGACGAGCACTTTAAAACATGGCAACATGGAAGTATTACTTGTTTAGGTAATATTCTTGACTTAGTACAAATGATTCTTTTGATTAACTCCTCTTTGCACCGCCTTTTCCCCAGGTGACTTGAGTCTGCTCCAATGATTAAATGACTCATCTGTCACTTCAACTTGACTTGGCTTCTTGAGTTGACTTGACTGACACTTCACACAGTTGTATCTTAGCTGATACTCCTTCAGTCGTGTTCTTGACTTCTCCTCCTTGCCATACTCAGCTGTTCCACAACGGAGTCTTCATTTTAGTCTTCAGTTGACTTCTTGTATTTCCAGGCATAGCTGACTTGACTCACCTAAATGCCCTATCTATTACAATACAAATTACAAGGAAAATGGGGTGCCAACTTTCTAGTCTAAGTTTTACATGACATTCATCAAAATCTAATAAATAAATTTCCCAACAATTTCCCCCTTTTTGATGATGCCAAAACTTATAAGATCCATACAAAATGTAAATAGCAAAGATACATACAGACAATGTAGAAACAGAGAATGTATGCGTAGAATCGATCTTTTTATTGATCATAACATTCTTGTCCTTTACATAGCTGTTTACAAAGTGTATCAGAGCAACATGGTATTCTATATCCAAGCAAAAGTATAGAACTTGCATAACTTTTATACATCGTACAGAAGACTTACATATATATGTATTTACAATAGTAAAATACATGAAGGGGTGGACAACAACACTTCATCGCCTTCGCTCCTCTCTTTTTCTTCTTCTCTCGTCCCCTTGGTCTCTTTTTCTCGTCTTTACTTCTTCAGCTGCCTTCTTTTTCTCGTAGGCCCTTCTAGCAGCTTCGTCTTTTCTCTTTCTTTCTTGTCTTTGTTGACTCTCTTCCCATAGCTGATCTTGTCTCTTATTTTCTTCTTCAATCCTTTTTTACATATTCATCATTCTTCCTAGCCACTTCCATGTTGGCTACTACGTCATATCCAACCCTAATAGATCCCTCATTTCTTTCCTGGATCAATATATTCAATGTTTTTGGGTAGAGGTCTAGGTCTAAAACCACTTCCTCCACCTCTTCTTCATCTTCCTCTGGGCGTGTATTGTACTGGGGCCTTCTTCTTTCCAACAGAGTGGCTGCTAGTGGTCTGTTGCCTGTCAGCTTCTTCGCACAACTTGAGGCCTTTTTCCCAATACAAGTCTCAGGCATGGGCCATGGACATGCCTTCGAAGTATCCTTCAGATTCGAGCGTTTTGAATTCATCAACTGATCTAGGCTCATTTCCGACGTCTGAAATAACATCAGTGTATCTTCCTGCCGGAATGCCTCCGTATTGTTTCAATATGTCCATCGCACGGGCATCCATTTTTCTTTCGACCTCCTTCAACTTTGCTTCTACGATTTTTATCTTCTCAGACATAGGCACAATAGAGTGTTGGAGCGACAGAGTCACTGGAAGTTTGCTGATTATGTCAGCTGTGACAAGTCCTTGTTGAGGGGTTCTAGCAACCATTAGAGTCATATCCTTTGAACCTTCCCCCTCAACTGCTTTTCCCTTTTCTTTCTTCTTCTCTTCAGCTGTTTTCTTCTTCTTCTCAACAGCTGCATCGTTTTGTTTCTCAGTTGCTGACCCTTTCTCTTTCTCCACAGCTAACCCTTTCAACGTCTTTAGGTATTCCTCTTCTCCCTTTTTGGCATCATCAAAGGAGAGAGGAACCCCTGGAAACATGCCAACAAGCATGAAATCTAGGCGGCTGATAGTTGAGTTTTGCTTGGATTCTCACAAGGAGTATCTTTGTTCAAATTCTCGAGCGGGGCTTTTGATTCGGCTGCCACCAACTTCATTTCAACCATAAGAAGACTGAACTTTTCATTCATATTCTCCTCTATGCACAGAAGTTCTTTTCGATGAAATTCTTGCAACAGTTCCATTTCAGTGGTATGAGAGGCATGCATCCTATCAATATTTTCTTGCATCTTCGTCTTCAAGTCAGCATTATCGGCGCTCCAGACCAGCATTTTATTGTACAATGCCTTAAAGTATCGAACTTGTTCGAGCCACATTGTACTATGCTACTGACACCATTCCCTTATCCGTATCACAATCCCTCTTAAATCTGCTGTGAGGGTGGCATCTCTACTGTCCAATCGCATATCAAGTGAAGCTTGGTGTCGTTCAATCTTTTCAATCTCACCGAGTATTGTCTTGAATACCTCACGTATCTCAGCAGTCACCTCGGTTTCAGCTGGCGGCCAAGCAGCATCGAAATCAAAATCTATGGGGACAATGGAGTTAGTGGGAATGAATGGATCTGATCAAACATTGAAACGACGATGTTCACGGGTTATTTCTTCTTCAAGGTCGGCAGCTCAATCTGGAAATGAAAAGTTTGTTCAAACGCATTATCACGCACATATGGAATTGAGGATTCAGCTGTTCGTGCTTGTGATGATTCAGGTTGAGTCAAGCCTGCGGTAACTTTGGGAGCCTGCGCAGATGACTCGGTCTCAGCTGGGCCTTTGTGAGATGATTAGCCACCGATCGAGCCTCACTGCCTTAACGCCTTCTTCTTCCTCGGTGGTTTTACGCTAAATGAATTTGCGTGTCCTCAGTTGCACCATTAGCGTCATCGGATGAGGATGAGTATTGAAGGCTAGACTCATCATCAAAATTGAACTTTTGACGAGCAACCTTGAATTTCGGCTTACTCGTACTTGGTAGAGCGTCCTTAGCTGAGTCTTTGTGATGTTCAGTTGGAGTAGACTCAGCTTCATCTGCAGATCCCAGGAAAGTTGTATCAGGATCATCCTAGGAGTCATGAAGAGCACTGATTTCCTCCTCTGAATCATCAATTATGGTCCGAGGAATGCTCTTATCGCCTTGATTTTTACCTAGGGAAGTCTCAACCTCCCGTAGGCCTTCATTACCTCCTGCAGTCTCAATTGCAGTGGGGCTTTGTTCAGCCCCTTCGACAGGCGCAGCTGTCTTAGGGTCTTCTGCAGTGGCATACACAAGAGTCTAAACTCCATGGATTGCACTTTCATTGCCCAGAGTGTTAACTCCTGGGGCAGATCCATCTTGTGCCTCGACTGCATCAACAACGTCCTCAGCCTGCAGAGCAGTTGGCACTTCAGCTGAGACAGACTCAACTGTTCGAGCTTCTTCAGTGACAACTTGCTGTGTTTCTTTTTCTTGTTCTTTCTCCACTTCGCCTCCTAGATTCATGGTGGAGTCATCTGCATCATCCTCCGTCCTAGCTGCAGTGGAGGGAGTTTCCCCCTCAGCTGGCACACCAGCTGAGTGACTTGTGATGGGGTCACTCTTCTCCAGACTCTCGGTTGTGTCCTTTGAGTGTTCAGCCGTGGGGGCAGGTGGTAAGATACCTTCAGCATGGGTTGGCTCGACTTGGGTCCCCAAGTTTCTAGTTTCATCGCCAAGTCCCTTAGATCCGTCTTCTGAGTGAACTGGGGAGGTGGTTGCAGCAATAACAGCGGCAATCTGCTGCACCACTCCCAACGAATCAATCTCCAGATGAGATTTGGAAGTCTCTCCTGGTCCTTCCATCAGCTCTTTCTCATGCAACAGTGTGGATTCCCTCATGGCTTGCTGCATGTTCAACTTTTCTTGTGCAACAACGGGGTCCAAGTCCTCATCACTGTCTGAGAGTATGTCGAGATGAGGATGAGTATGGTCAGTGGTTCCAGTGAGAGGACAAATATGGTCAGTGGTTCTAGCGAGAGGACAAATATGGTCAGTGGTTCCAGTGAGAGGACAAATGCTGGCCTTCTCATGAGCTTCAATATGGTCAGTGGTTCCAGTGAGAGGACAAATGCTGGCCTTCTCATGAGCTTCAGCTTCCTCTGCTAATCTCTCATTCTCTTTTTCCTTGAAGATCTGCAGGATATCTAGGCAGTTCTCTTCATCAAGTGTTTGGACCACTGTGGTCAATCCGAAGAAGTTCATCAATTCTTCTTCTTCCTCGATGAATTCAGGGAGTGCGAACTGCTCCCTTGATCGACTAAGCTTCCATTTCCTCTATTCTCTCAGACGATTTTGGATGTCTGGATATGGTGGAGAGACCATGATCACATCATCTCCATCATCTTCTCCTTGTTGCCCTTCCTTTTTAGGAATGGAAGGCAACATACTCTGTTGCTCAACTCCTTCAGCAGCATCGGGGGTAGGTGGAGACATAGTCCTGTCAGCGGGGGATTCTACTGTCTCCGCTGCTTCTTGTTCCTCAGTTGTTCTATCCACAACTGTGTCTTCAATTTGCCTTTGCTGATCGGCCTCAATAGACTTGGTTGTTTCATCAATAACTTCGAGATCGCACTTTCTCCAAAGAGCCTCGAGATCTTTTCCACCGAGTGGCGGACTCACTTTGTCTTCTTCAAGCTCAACGCGCTGTAAGTCTTCTCCTTCTCTTAGTTTTCACCAGAGGAATGTCTGGTTCTACTTGATCCGGTTCCTCGAAGGTAAAGGCCTTTGGAGTTGCCTTAGAGGCAGCTGCCTTTCTCGCCTTAGCACTCATCTTCTTCTTTATTCCTGGAGAAGGTATTAAAGATTCCTTCTCCACTGCGGCTGCATGGGCAGGTGACTCGACTGCAGGGGCAGGTGCATCTTTCTTTTTCTTTGCTGCAGGGGCAACAGTCTTCTTTCCAGCTGTATGGGCAGCTTTCTTCTTTGGAGGGGAGGCAACAACTGTTTCATCGGGATCAGCTGATTCCCCCTCATTGGTGTCCGCCCTCTTGGCGTAAGCTCTCTTCTGGGATCTTGAGAGATTTGATCGGAACATCTTCTTGTTGACATGGAACACCTTTCCATGTCGAAGTGGAACACCCTTCACCTCCATCAACCGACCAACTACAAGGCCATAACCTAGGGATCATCCGAATGATCCATCGTCCTTGAAGGACTTGTTTCCAACATTCTGGCAGAGTCTGTTGTATACAAACTCAGCCCAGTTTACCTTCTTCTCCTCCATGATCACAGCCATGGCGATCAGTTTAGTTTTGGACAACTGATTAAAGCTTCCAAATATTAGATCTACACATTTGGCTACGATATCCAGCAACTTATGATATTCTTCCTTCAACAGCTTCTTATCAGTTGTGTAAACCACCTTCGCAGCACATTCAGGTCTGGCCACTTCCTTCCATGCAGCAACCAAGTTTACATCAGCCTCAAATATCTTCGGCACTCCTTCTGACGGTAGCAAACAATGCTCCGCTAGATCTTCAACAGTGATGGTGAAGTCCTTTCCATGAACAGAGGATTTGATGCCTTCATCATGAACCTCAGCGTTCACGTAGAACTATGCTACCTCCTCAACGTATATCATCTGGAACTCCATCGTGAGGAAGGGTTTCAGTCCAGATTTCTCGATTTTGTCGGCTATCTTCTTCACAAGGGTTTCATCGGAACCCTGTTTAACCATCCCTTCGTAATCCACGGTAGAACCAGTGTGGATTTGCTTTCCTAGCTTGGTGAAATCGTAGGTTGATGCCATTTCTCTGAATTTTTAACGGACGAACTTGCTCTGAAAATTTGGTAGGGTTTTGAGAGAAAAAAGCTTTCTTTGCTTTTGGAGAGATGAACAGTTTTTGAGTAATGTGACAGAGAAACTGAACAAAATGGTATATATGGGTTATGAAAGGACGTGCTTTCGGTTTTTGAAATTTGATCAAGATCGACGACTCAGATTTAGCACGCCGATTAGCATTTAATTTCTCGCATTTAATGCGGTAGCATTTATATCCAATCATAGGCTTTGTCGTGCAATTTTTGACTGTACCTGTCATTATTATGTTGACGTCATCCTTAAAAACATTCCCGCTTATTAAAAACGATTGCGTTTTTGTCACTTAACTCATAAATGATTCAGCTTACTCCTTAGCTGACTCAACTCTTCTTCTCTCTATTCATGTAGTGACTCAGTTGTCAGCTAACTCGATACAGCTGACTTTCCGATACTGCTGATTCACTTAGTTGATTCACACGTTCTGCTCTATTTTCATTTTTTTATTTTTCATCTCTTCTCCTTGAGTCTTCTGAGTGTCAACTCAGCTCAATTAACCCTAGCGCATGCTTAAGTTCTTCAAATCTTGATTCACACAATGGCTTTGTGAATATGTCAGCTAACTGTTTGTCAGTTGAGATGTATTCCAAGGTGATGTCTTTCTTTTCAACATGATCTCTTATGAAATTATATCTGACATCAATGTGCTTTGTTCTTGAATGCAACACATGATTTTGAGTAATTGCGATAGCACTTGTGTTATCACACATAATTGGAATCTCTTTTTCTTCAATTTCATAATCTCTCAGTCGTTGTCTCATCCATGAGACTTGGCTGTAACAACAATTTGCCCGCTAGCTACGTGATCGACCTTCAAATTGTAGATGTGGCTATTGAATTCTTCTTGCTAAACCAGGAAACCAATCTGTTTCCAAGCATTTGACATGTACCTGAAGTACTCTTCATGTCAACTCTACATCTAGCATAGTCAGAGTCTGAGTAGCCAATTAGCCTGAATCCTCATTCTTTTGGATACCAAAGGCCAACTTCTTGGCATCCCTTCAAATATCTTAGGATTCTCTTAGCTTCAGTCATATGGCTTTCTTTTGGAGCAGATTGGAATCTTGCACATACACCTACTGCAAAAGTGATGTATGGCCTACTTGCTGTGAGATAGAGCAGTGATCCAATAAGTGCTTTGTATCTGGTTTGATCCATAGGCTTGCCATCTGCATCCATGTCCATCAGAGCTGGTTTGATCCACAGGCTTGCCCTGCATCCATGTCCATCTGGACTGATGTATTCATTGGTATCTTCACAGAAGACTTCTCTTCCATACCAAACTTCTTCATTAAATCTCTGGTATACTTTGTGTGACTTATGAAGGTTCCATCCTTCAGCTGTTTGACTTAAAGTCCTAGAAAGAATGTCAGCTCTCCCATCATACTCATCTCAAATTACCTTGCATGAGGTTTGAGAACTTATCACATAGCTCATTGTTTGTGGATCCAAAAATAATGTCATCCACATATATTTGAACAAGCAGTATACTCTCTCCATCTTGAATTATGAAGAGTGTTCTGTCCACTTTGCCGTTGGTGAATCCATTATCTGTCAGAAATTGAGATAATGTATCATACCATGCTCTAGGTGCATGTTTCAATCCATATAGAGCTTTCTTGAGCTTGTACACCTTATCTCCAAGAGTCTTCTGCTCAAATACTGGAGGTTGCTCAACATAGACTTCTTCTTCCAATAATCCATTTAAGAATGCACTTTTCACATCCATTTGATATACAGTGAAGTTTTTGTGTGCAACATAGGCAAGAAACATCCTTATTGCTTCTAATCTTGCAACATGAGCAAATGTTTCATCAAAATATATTCCTTCTTCTTGGCAATACCATTTGGCTACCAATCTTGCTTTGTTTCTTACCACAGAACCTTATTCATCCATTTTGTTTCTAAAAACCCATTTTGTGCCAATAACATTTTGATGGGTTGGTCTTTGCACCAATTCCCATAATTTGTTCCTTTCAAACTGATTCAGCTCTTCTTGCGTGGCTTGAATCCAATGTGTATCATCCAGTGCTTGGGACACATCTTTTGGCTCTATTTGGGAAATAAAACAAGTGAACATAGCTTCTTGTTGAGCTCTGGATCTGGTTCTTACACCATCTCTTACATCTCCAATGACTAGCTCTGGTGGATGGTCTCTCAATCATCTCATATCTGGTTGGAGTAAGTCAGCTGGGTTCAGTTGTCTTGCAGCTGTGTTGTCTTGAGCAGCTCTCTCATCATCACTTAGCTGCAAATTTTCCAGCTGTCTTTGAGATTCAACTATTTTACCTTCATCTTGATTGATTACTCCAGCTTCTGCTTCAACATAGGGACTTTTCTGCATAGTTGGTTGATTCAGCTTATCAGCTAACTTTTCTATGTCTTCTCCATTTACATTGGGTTCATCAAAAACCACATGGATAGACTCTTCTGTGACCATAGTCCTCTTGTTCAGCACTCTATAGGCTTTATTTTCAGCTGAGTATCCCAAAAAGATATTTTCATCAACTTTAGCATCAAAAGCCTTTAGATTATTCTTGCCATTGTTGTGGATGAAGCATTTACATCCAAATATTCTGAAGTATGCAACATTTGGCTTTCTCCCTGTCCAAATCTCATAGGGAGTTTTTGTCAGTTGTCTATTTATCATGCATCTATTTTGAGTATAACATGCAATATTGATAGCTTGAACCAAAATCTTTTTGGCAATCCAAATTCAAAATAACATGGTTCTTGCAACTTCCTTGAGAGTTCTGCTTTCTTCTTTCTCGCTACTCCATTCTCACGTGGAGTACTTGTGCAGAGATAATTCATGAGCTATACCATTTTCAATACAAGATCGAGTTATTATTCCATTGACAAACTCGCCTTCCTCTATCGATCTTATCTTAACAATGGTTTGACTCTTCTCATTTTGAACTATTTTCATCGATTGAGGTAACTTCTGCAAAGTTTCCTTCTTTTTACACATGAAGATTGTCCATGTATATCTTGAATAATCATCCACCATTACTAGAGTGTATTTCTTCCCACTTATGCTAGCTGCTCAATCGGACCAAATAGATCCATATGCAACAGATGCAATATCCTTGTTGAAGATGGACTTGACTTCTCTTTGAATGATGATTTGATCTGTTTTCTCATCTGGCATGCATCACAAACACTTTCCTTCTTGTACACTGAGTCTGGTAGTCCTTCTACAAGATTACTCCATGCAAGCTTGTTAATTGTCTTGAAATTCAGATGACTCGGTTTCTTGTGCCATAGCCAACTTGATTCGGTTGTACTCTTTGCTAGCAGACAAGTGTTTGGTGTGGCAGTCGACCAATCTACCACATACATGTTCTTCTGTCTGGATCCTTGCAACACTACTTCATTTGATTCATGTCTTTGATTTGGCATACTCCCATATCAATCCAACATTATAGCCCTTGTCACGAGTTGGTGATGCTTAACAAGTTGAAGTTGAGGCCTTCAACGTATGAAACATCTGTGATTTCTAATCCATTTTTCTTGATGGATCATGTGCCTCTTATTTCCCTTGGAGATTCATTTCCTCCAAATATGACTTTTGCACCTCTAATCTCCTTGAATTTTGATAGATTTTTTCTTGTTCCTGTCATTTGTCCGAACAACCACTATCCATGTACCAGGTTCCTTGGCACTCACTTTCATTCCAACCCGCAATCAAGGAAATTATTTCTTAGTACCTATACTTGTGCAGGTCCCGAGGGGTAGTATCTTGTAAGATGATCCAACCAACCTATAGCCAAATGATCGACTCTAAGAGGTTGCCATCTATCTCGTGCCATAATCATAATTCACTTTGGCAAATTGCTTGGGGGCTTTAGGTTCATACAACCTGTCTCTTTTGTCTCGTATGCTGTGTGTGTGTTTTAGAAATTGCCTTCTTTGGGTAGTTGTGATATTTCTGAGTGTAGTGTTTGAGTGCATATGTGTGCTGATGATAGCTCTTTTGCCTTTGGAATGACCTTTGTTGAGTTCTAGGCCTTTGCCCTTTTGGCATGTATTCCATAGGTCTTTGCTGATATTTCATATTATTCCAATCAACTTGACTTGGGTAGTTTCTATCATCCCCATAATTTGTGCATCTTTGATAGGACTTCTGGGGATTCTGGTAGCTCTGTTTCTTCTTCACATAGTACTTTCTATTTGGAGTTTGCTGAGGAACTTTGCTGGATTTCTTCTCAGCTGTCCTCTCAGCATACTCAACTGGTTGTTTTCCTTTATATCCAAGGCCAGTTTGTTTGTGATTGTGCTTTGGAATGAATGTTTGTGCGATATTTGGTGTCTTGGATTTTTGAGATGTTTCATTACTTGAAGATCCTTTTTCCAAGATCACTCTTGGAGTTTGACTATGCACAAAAGAATTGAATCATATGCCTGTCTTGTCTCCACATTCTTTTTGGCTCATGATAAGGTCATCCAATGATTTAGATGCCTTTGTGAATGAAGCAATCACATTTTTGAGATCATTTTCTCTCTTTTCTATAGCACCTATCTCTGCTATTAGTTTAGCATTTTCACCTTGACTCTTTGTTCTCATCGGCCTATGTGACTTAGAGTACTCGGTTCCTTCGTTAGTTGTGAGTTTTGACTTTTGAAATTTGGGTTGTTTTCCTCATTTAACAAAGGTGTGTGAGGATTTAATGTGCTCAAAGTCTTTCATCATTTTTCCTAATGAATCATAAAGATTAGTGGGTGATGAAGTGTGTGTGTCACAATCACTATCAAGAGAATCGAGTGAGATGAGTTAGAGTGTACCTCATCTTCTTGGTCGGGTTGATCTTGTTCTTTGGCCATTAGGACAGATTAAGGCTTCTTCTTCAGAGTCACTTGAGTAGTCATCTTCACTACTTTCTGAGTCTGCTGTATCTTTTGACTTAGTTGTTTCAGTAGTCTCAGCAGCCAAAATTGCTCTTTTCTTTTCTTGTCTTCTTTCTCTGAAGACTCTTCTTTCTTCTTCATTCCTGTATTTATTGACTATAGGATATGGACAGTCAATAGCAAAGTGTCCTAGTTGTCTGCAATTCCAACACATGTTTTCAACTTTTTGATCAACTCTCTCATTTCTTGGGTTGTCAGGTCTTTGATATTCGACCTTTTGATACTCAACTCTCTTTGGTGGCCTATCTTCCCTTGACTTGGAGGAAGCTGAATGTCTTCTGGAGGATTCACCTTTGTTTCTTTTGTAGTTCTTGTTGAAGAACTTGTTGAATCTTTTAACCATCAAGGCAATTTCCTCCTGGTCAATGATTTCTTTGGTCTCAGCTCTCTTCCCTTCCTTGACTATGAGTGCAGCTGTTTTGGGTACAACTGTCTCCTCTTGATCTTTTCTTCTCAGTTCGAACTCATAAGCTTTGAGGTATGAGAATAGTTCATGATTGGATGTTTTTGATAGGTCCATCGAGTGCCTTAGAGCCATGGTCTTCATTTCCCACTTAGCTGGGAGACTCCTTAATATCATACACATCTCCTTCTATGTGTATTCTTTCCCAAATGCTGAGAGCTCATTCGTAATTTCAGTGAATCTAGCATCCAGCTGATCCATTGTCTCACCTGCAAGCATTTAAAATTTTCAAATTTTTGAACAACAGCAGATAATTTGTTTTTCCTTAATTTGCTCAGATCCTTCACAAATTAAGGTTAGTTTATCCCAGATTTCTTTGGCTATCTTGCAAGAATTGACTTTGTTAAACATGGCTTTGTCCAAAGTCTTGTAAAGTATATCCTTGGCCACATTGTCTAAGTTGTATCTTTTTCTGTCATCATTTGTCCATTCAGCTCTTGGTTTTTCAACCATAACTGGTCTAGGAGGAGCAACCTCTTCTCCTTTAGCTGCAGCAGCTCTCCTTGCCGTTGTGTTCACCTTCATTATTTGCAGTGGCCCATCCTCTATCACTATCCACATCTCATCATGTAAAGCTGATAGATGAGTGAACATAGGAATGCGTGTCAAATTTGCTTCCATGATAATAACTTTGTTGTTTTAAAAATGGCTTTTGAAAGAACAAGTGTTAATAAAAACTTCTTTGAAAGATTGGAGATCTAGTTTAATAACCAGTGCGGAAGGCTCAATGAACCAACCGCTCTGATACCACTTGTAGGTCCCAAGGGGTGTGAGTAAGGTTTAGAAGGGGGTTGAATAAACCTTACCAACTTTTTCGAATTTAGTCCTTTTAAATTAGTTCGAGTTAATTTCACAAATATGTCCTTGATGGACACTAAGTTAGTTAACCAAATAGAGTTAGCCACTCAACAGCACTGACTCGAAAGCTGTTGATAGAATAACTCACTTTGTTTAGTCTAATACTTAACTTGGTGAGATGAAATTTTCAATGGGAAAAGACTTAACACCCTTGAATTTGGTTTAAGTTTGTTTTAACACTTGGTTTTAGCACTTTGTTAATTATCGGTTGAAAGCAAATTATCGTGAGATATAAAATGATATGCGAAAATTAAATCTTTGAAATGTAAATGACACAATAATTTTTATAGAGGTTCAAGATGGGGTAATTCTTCTAATCCTCTCTTCTCCAACTCCCGGAGGAATCCACTAAGTATTGATCGAGTACAAAGTGGTTATCGGTCCCGATACAAGTCTTGATCACACACAAATGACTTGATCCTTTGGGACTCGGTATGGATATGCCTTGGTCACACAAATGGCTTCTCGTCCGACTCAGAACTTCTTCATAGGGCGGCTGTGTTGCTACTTCACTCACTTGCTCAAGCTTCTTGGATTTGATCACGAAGCCCTCCAATAACTTGAGACTGGTTCGACCTTGAACCTTTCTACAATCCTCCTTGGAATGTAGACCCCTTTTGATTTTTCAAAAGTTTCCTCTTCAACAGTTTGAAGTTGTCTTTCCTTCACAGCTTGGTGTTGGATTGATTTCCTTCAAAATTTAGGCTTGAGGATTTGCTTGAATAACTTGAGAATATTTTGCAAGTTACAGTTCAAATAATAGCTTGAATGTTCGTGGTTCAGGTCATCAAGGTTACCTTTTCTTAAAGTGATTCCTCAGCCTTTTATAGTGAACTTTCAAAAATCTGCCCGTTGAAGAGATAGGCTGATTTTCAAAACTCACATATGTTCGTTGGCTTATCTTGTTGTAGTCCTTGATATTGACATTTCCTCGTATTAAATGAGCATTCAGCTTTTTAGAGTCTGACACAAGGTGCAGTGCTTTCTATTGGTTTATTCCTTTTGCACGCTTCTGGGACTGAGCACTTTAAGACATGGCAACATGGAAGTATTACTTGTTTAGGTAATATTCTTGACTTCAGGCAAATGTATTCTTTTCGATTAACTCCTCTTTGAATCGTTTTTTTCCTAGGTGACTTGAGTCTGCTCTAATGATTGAATGACTCATCTGTCACTTCAACTTGACTTGGCTTCTTGAGTTGACTTGACTGACACTTCACACAGCTGTATCTTAGCTGATACTCCTTCAGTCGTGTTCTTGACTTCTCCTTCTTGCCATACTCAGCTGTTCCACAGTGGAGTCTTCATTTGACTTCTTGTATTTCCAGCATAGGCCGACTTGACTCACTAAATGTGAAATCTATCTATTACAATACAAATTACAAGGAAAATGGGGTGCCAACTTTCTAGTCTAAGTTTTACATGGCATTCATCAAAATCTAATAAATAAATTTCCCAACAATCCTCAAACCTAAATTTCGAAGGAAATCGATCCAACACCAAGCTGTGAAGGAAAGACAACTTTAAATGTTGAAGATGAAACTTTTGAAGAATCAAAAGGGGTCTACATTCCAAGGAGGATTGTAGAAAGGTTCAAGGTCGAACCGGTCTCAAGTTATTGGAGGGCTTCGTGATCAAATCCAAGAAGCTTGAGCAAGTGAGTCGTGAGTAGCAAAGCGCCGCCCCGAAGAAGGTGAGTCGGACGAGAAGCCACTGTGTGACCAATGCATCTCTGACCGAGTCCCAAAGGATCAAGTCAATTGTGTGATCAAGACTTGTATCGGACCGATAACCACTTTGTACTCGATCAATACTTAGTGGATTTCTCCAGGAGTTGGAGAAGAGAGGAGTAGAAGAATTACCCCATCTTCGAACCTCTATAAAAATTATTGTGTCATTTACATTTCAGCATTTAATTTCTGCATATCACCTTATATCTGCTGATAATTTGATATCTAACTGATAATTAACAAAGTGCTAAAACCAATTGTTAAAACAAACTTAAACCAAATTCAAGGGTGTTAAGTCTTCCAATAAAATCTTATCACATCCAAGTTAAGGTTTAGACTAAACAAATTTGAGTTATTCTATCAATAGCCCAATCGAGTCCGTTGAGTGGCTAACTCTGGGTTAACTAACTTAGTCAGTCCCCCGAGGACTTAGTTTGTGTGTATTTAACTCTGTATTATTTATAAAGGACTAAAATCGAAAAATTGGTAAGGTTTATTCAACCCCCCCTTCTAAACCTTACTCACACCCCTTGGGACCCACACCTTTATTAATTATCCACGCTCACATTAATGAAGAGATTAATTGGGCACGATATCGTGACACAGTGGTTAATTGGGTACGATATCGTGCCGTAGGGTTATTTAGGGTTATATGAAATAATTCCTATATCGTGCCAGCACTCCATATTGTCAGTATACTGCCTGTTATTCGATTTAAACAAGGTTAAGTAACTAAGATGACAAGCAACATTACCTTGTTATTCAATTTTTTGGTGCGATTTTGGTTACGAAAAAACACAAAAAGAACTTCTTGATATTTTGTGAAGAAGAAAAAGATAGAGAAAAAATGAAGAGCAAATGAGGGCAAATCGTATGTATGTATTTAACAAGAACCTACTTTAAAGGCTTGCATTTAGAGCCTCAAGGGTATTGTGGTAAAAGAACCCCAAGAGTGGGTAGAAAACTATGTTTTTTATCCTACATGTCAAAAAAGTTTCTCTCCTATCCCAAGTGGGTAAATCCCACCATTTGCTCTTACGACTATAGGGCAAAGCCTCGTTGGTAAGGGTGGGCATTCGGAGATGGGTAGTCGGGACCCGACCCGATCGGGCATAACCTAGTTGGGTTGGCCACTTTCTTAGTAAAATCGGGTGTCGGGTAATGATAAACTACCTGAATTACCGACCAAGTACCCAATTTTAAGTATATATAGAGGTAATTACAAAAAGTACCCCTGAGGTTTAGTCTAATTACAAAAAAACCCAGAAAACTTTCGAAATTACAAAAACTACCCTTGAGGTTTGTTCCGTCTAACATCTTAGGTACTTCTGTTAGTTGACCTAACATAAAATGATGATGTCATCAAAAAAATTGTATGAAAAATCAAGAATGCCCTTGAGGTACTGTTCATTAATTATGAGTAGACAAAAATACACTTTGGGGCTATTTTGTAATATTTTCAAATGTTGAGGGGTGTAATTATAACTTTTAGTAATGAGCTTTTTGATGAGCTTTTTTTTTGGTATGAAGGGTGTAATTTTAACAAATTATTGGTTGTAGTTTTACCTTTGTGCATTGTTGAATTAGGCTTTCACATGGTGGTGGAGTTAATTATTATTACACATGGTATAGTTACAACTTTATTATGTCATATATATATATATATATATATATATATATGGAAAAACAAAAGTACTAAAAACAACAAATTAAGGGATCATAAACCAAAACGCATCATACAACTATAATGTAAGTAACAAATATGTCATAGAACAATAGGCATCATACTCTTTGTTTCTGACTTAAAAAAGTGCATTAAGGCGCAGAACCCAAATGCCTAATATATTACCAAAACAATATTACAATACCCCCTGATAATTGGTTTCCCTTACATAAACCACCCCCAGTTTTACCATAAACTACAAAAAAATGCCCTGAAATAGTTTCAGTGGGGCATCCAAAACATAACAATTGTTCAAAGAGCAGTACAACTGCTTTACCGAACACATTCTACACACAAAATAAGTAGTCATCCATCCAAAATAGTTTATGTTAAAACTGAGAAATGCAAACATCTAATCATGATGTGGAGCGGGGGCATCTTGGGTGGCAGGGGTATTGTTGCTTGTGGATGCCTTCTTCTTTCTTTTGATATCTCTAAGCATGTCTCCAAGAGAAATATATGTGTTAGCTTCATTCACTTCAGGTCCCCTCAACATGAGCATAACTTTAGTTATAAAATTACAAAACATGATTAAATTGAACAGGTAATAGGACATAACCACATAAACAAACAATACCTTAGTTGCTCTTGTTTGAGAACTACCCACATTGCATGTTCTCTTGTTGTGCCCCAAACCCCCACAAGCCCCACATTTAAGAGTGCTTGATCTCTTAGGCTGTGAAGGGGCTTCTCCAGGTTCTTTCCTCCTGTCCTTCTTTGGTCTACCAGGGAGTTTTTTCACCTTTGGTGGCAACAATGTGGATGGATGAGGGTCCAAGTCAGATGGCCAAAATGCAACATCAGGAACAGGATGAATCACCTCACAATATGCTTTCAAATGCATAGATGCATAGAAGCTAATATCTGTGTACCCTTCAAGTGACTCCCTTTTGTATGATATCCCCAATGCAACATGCTTACAAGGGACTCCAGAAACATCCAATTCCTTGCAATCACAAGTTCGGTTCTTAAGGTTGACAATGTAGTGCATCCCCCCATCTTTCACCTGAAACTCATCAATATTACTAACCGTCAGGTGACAATTAACTGAATCCTCTTTCACAGAGTTCAATTTAGTGACCACATTGTCACAAATTGCATTTGACCATCTGAGCCCTCTCTCATATCGTGCCCTGAGTCTGCTCATCACATTTGTTCTTAAGCCATCTAAAAGAGTCAAGATTAGCTTACTTCTAATGTCTCCTATCCAACTGTTGAAGGATTCGAAATGTTGTTAGTGACATGATTATTTTTCAGCCTTGTATCAAATCCATGCCTAGACCACATATGACTTGGAATCTTTCTCTCGCCATTCATAAGTTGCAGGCCTATGCTCCTTTATCTTTCCCATGGCAAAGTTGAATCCTTGGGCATTGTAGGACTTTGCAACCATCCAAAAGTATTTTTTAACATAAGACCAGCAAATTGTAGTCTGAAATTGGCATATATATGTCTGCAACACTTTCTGTTAATCACGTTCGGTGCCAATTCAGCAATTTGCTTCAACAAGCCCCTACAATGGAATCACAGTCCAGAGATTAATTAGGCAAATTCCCAATAATATAATGTTTTACTGACTTACAAAATACCCCCTGCCATGTAGTTAAATATATATTTACCACAAGTCAGGTTTTACACAAATACCAATTACCCCCTTAAAGTTATAAATGTATATCAATTACCCCCCTGTACTTAATAAAACATAACAAACATACCTTTTGTATATCTATCATGAATGTCCATGGTTTGTCAGTATTAAATCCTCCAAGCATTACATCCAAGCATTGAAAGAAGAAACCCCAGCTATCTCTTGTTTCACTTTCAACAAATGCAGAGGTAAAATTGGATATAACCCATTATTTCCATCAAGGCCAACTGCCGACAACAAAACTCCCCCAAAAGGCCCTTTTAGGTGAGCCGTCAAAGCCAATAAATGGCCTACATCCATTTAAGAAACCATCCTTCAGTGCTTTCAAGCCCATAAACACCCGTTTGAATGTTGGTGTGAATGGTACTCTACTGCTGCCCATTCCCCCATCTTCATCCTCATTCCTATCAGTAATTCTCCCATATTGTAGCTTAATAATTGACCCAGGATTAATCCTTATGACCATCTCAGCATAGGCAGGGAGTTTTTTGAATGACTTAATGTAACTGCCCTCAATTGATGTCAGTGTTTTCTTTTTAGCCCTATACAACTTCATATATGAGGGAGCAACTCCACACCTTCTTAGTTTAGATACTAATCCTTTAGGCTTCATATTAGGATTCTCTCTAAGTACACTAGTCAACTTACTTGCCATCCAAGTAGAAGTGGCAGTTTCTGATTGTCAACCCTCACACAAGTATGATGAGGTACACATGTCTTGATTTTGAAAGTCAAACCATCACCTAAAACAGATGCATGGACCCTCCATGGGCAACCCTGTGCAGCACATTTTGCAGTCACCCTTTGCTTCTCATTCTTTATTTTCTTCAACTGGAATCCCACTCTAACCACATATTCCTTCAGAGCCTTCCTAAAAGCATACACATCAGTGAAGATTTGCCCAGTTTTTAGCTTTATTTCAGCTGTAGGATCATCAGGGAGAATGAACTCATCTTTATCAGTCTCAACCCCACCTTTATCTTCAGTGAAATCCTCATCAGAGATATTTTCAACATCACAATGATCATCAGACTCATAACCTGATAACTGTGAACCCCCTTGATCATCACAGTCTTCAGTCTCAACTTCATCATCATTATTTTCTTCATCATCATTTTCTTCAGGCTCATCACCCTCACTATCATCCCCATCATTAGAGTTATCACTCTCATTTCCCCCAGGATCATTACCCAACTCATCACCCCCATCCTCTTGAAAATCATCACCCTCACACAGTTCATTGTCACCCCCAATATCTATATACTTGTCATGTTGCCCAACTGTCTCACCATACCCTTGTCAATCTGTGTCATTCAAATTCTCAAGCTCTAAATCTTCAATAATGGCTTCCCAGTTGTCCTCTATACTCTATTGTACTCCTTTTTGTCTAGGCTCTTGCCCTTTTGTCCCCTTCTCACAGTCTACTTGCACACTTTGATCACCATTTGCCCCAAAATCCTCTTTCTCCTTTTCAAACTCTGCCCCAGTCCCCTCTGTCTCCATTTCATAATGTTCCTGCACATTTTTTTCACCCTCAGCCCCAATACCCTCTTTATCACCCTCAGCCTAAATACCCTTTTTTTCACCCTCAGCCCCAATACCCTCTTCAACACCCTCAGCCCTAATACGCTCTTCAGCCCCAATACCTTCTTTATCACCCTCAGTCCCCTCTATCTCCATCTCACTAGTGCCTTCATCAATTACATACTCCAATAATTTCTGTTGTGATTTATCCACTACAATATGCACACATAACTCAGTTGACATATATATATATATATATATATATATAAATATCATTTTTTCTTAGTGTTAAACCTAAACATGGTTCTTACTCCTCTATCATCACAAACAGAAATGTGATCAACAATACCCAAGTGATCAAGTTCCCATCTCAATGTTATAAGCTCACCTTGATCACCTTCAACTTGAACCATAGAATTTATATCTCTGATGAGAGATTCATAACAATATTTCTCTGGATCAATCTGTGGTATCTTGAAAGTGTGCCCAAGATAATGCATAAGAATATCCTTCAATATGTTAGACATCCTATCAGAAAAATCAAAGACAACATTAGGTTCAACATGATATAATTATTATATTTAACACCCTAATATAATTTCAGAATTACAAAGTACCCCTTACTATGGTTAGGGATGGCAATGGGCGGGGACGGGGCTGGTATTGGACATACCATCCCCATCTCATCCCAAATACCATCCCCGTACCATTCATCATTTTGTGCATTTGGGACGGGGATGGGGAATCCCCATTCGGGGATCGGGGTCCCCACGGGGAATCGGGTTCCCCATTTGTAATTTTTAATTAAAAAAATATAAAATAAATTACTTAAAATAATTAAAATAAATAAAAAAAAATTATAAAACAATACATAAAAGAATTAATGAGAACAATGAAAATTATAAATACTTAAGAGTTTAGTCTTTAAATTTAATAAAATAAATATTATAACTAGAATTAATATAATAATAAATAAATATAATATATATATGTATCGGGGAATGAGAATGGGGACGGGGAATCCCCATTTTATCAAAACAGGACGGGGATGGGGACAGGGATGGGACGGGGGATATAAATACCATCCTCGTCCCATCCCCGGTTCTAAAGAATCGGAAAATCACCATCCCCGTCCCACCCCCGAATTAATCGGGGATTTCCCATCCCATATTGCTCGGGTACCAACGGGGATGGTTTTCCGCAGGGATTTTGCCATCCCTAACTATGGTTTCAAAATTACAAACACCCCCATGTATTTACGAAGAAGAAACAGTTGGGCCTATCTGGTTTTCCATAATTTACAAAACGCGTACAGAAATTTCACAAATCCATAATGTCATGTATTTAGCTCGATTTATTGTGCTACCTAACAAAACGCCTCATTGTTTCAACATGCCCATTATGAATATAACATATAAATCCTTTAAAATCAGTCTTTAACAAAAAATACAAAACCCAACAAAAAACCCAAAAAAAGAACACAAATGACGATCAAAACCAAACATGTAATGACAAATACACTACAAACTAAGAAATATACTCATTCTCGCAATGTTTCTGGCCTTGAGAACCAAAAAAATGGGATAAAAATTATACTTTTATAACTCAGTGAAACCCTAACCAATGTAGGTGAAGCTGTCGATTCTAGCTCCACAAAAACCAAACGATCGTTGACTGTAGGTGAATGGAGTATTTTCGGCCACAATGGAAGATGAGTGGGGAGGATTTCTTTCTTCAGTGGGTGGTTGTGTCTCTTGGAAGCTTGGTGTAAGGTTGGAAAGTGAAGTGAAAGAAAGGTAAGTACTCCTATCTATCACAGAGATGTATCGGGGGGGTGGCGCAAATATTGGGAGGGGTATTTTTGTCCGGTCACTTTTTTAATTTTTCCTTCAATTTTTCTTTTTCTTTTTAAAGATTTTGTCAAGGGCAAAATTGACTTTTCTCGATTTCCGTTAGGGATTTGTAATTACCCAAAACCTCAAGGGTAGTTTTTGTAATTTCGAAACTTTTCTGGATTTTTTTGTAATTAGACTAAACCTCAGGGGTACTTTTTGTAATTACCCCTTATATATATATATAAACTGAACTAGAACGAGATCAATACTCTACTTAGGGTTCACCTCTTTCATTCTTTCACAGAGAACACCTCAAACACACCAGGCAACACCAATGGTTGAAGTTTGGATAAATTAATCATGTGAGTTGGTAGCGGAAGATTCTTTGTATCTATTCTCAAATTAATGATACCTTTTTTCTTTTTCCTTTTTCCATTTGACTACTGGATTTCAACTTTTTTTTTTCATCCCATAGTTAAAAACTTAAAATGATAATTATCCTCAACTACTGTGTGGTGGATTCAACAAGAGGTTTAGGTGATTCTTGAACCACTGCTAGAGGAAATTCTTGAAGTAAAAGACAAGCATAGGTCGTCTTTACGGCATGATTGGTATGAATGAATGGAATTATGTTGGAATGGAATGAATTTAGAAATAGAATAACATTAGGAATGGAATGATGTAGTATCACTATTCTTATGATTGATATGTACAAGGAATAGAGAAATGAATGGATGACGATTTTTTACTTGATTTAAATATCTTGATTGGTAATTACAAATTAATGATAGTAATTGAGAAAAATAATTTTAAACTATCAAATTCTCTTAAATAAGATTTTTAAAATAAAATTTATTAAATATGTTATTCGTAAATTGATATAAGATTATTTTAATGTGTGCTAAATAATATATATTTATATAGATTTATATCTATGATATCAAAAATATTTTATATAATATTTTTTAAGGATAATTCCAAAAACACCCCTGAGATTTGGGCTAATTACAAAAAAATCCAAAGATGTTTTAAAATTACAAAAAACCCCATCAGGTTTGATTACATGTTAAATTTAAGGGAATAACTATAGTATTTTTATAAATATCAGGGGGGTTTTGATATTTTTTTTGCTTATGAAGGGGGAAAATGTAAGACATCAAACCTCAAGGTTTTTTTTTTTTTTTTTTTTTTTGTAATTTTAAAAAATCTCTGGGTTTTTATGTAATTATCCCAAACCTTATGGGTATTTTTGTAATTATCTCTATTTTTTATAAGAAAATATAGAAAATCAACAAAAGAATTCTATATCAAAATTCTGATTTAACTATTGAATATTGATAGAAATTGACTATCATTTATTAAAATATTAAATATAACTTATATTTAAATTATATTGGTGTAGCGACTTATCCCCCACACATACACTGTTCTTCACGTTTTGGGCCGATTTCACACGGATTTTTCATGAAATTTATCAATCTGAGGGAGTTTTAGATTTCTTTCCGTTGTTCTTTTTCATTTTCCGCTTCGTTAATCTTCTCTAACCTTTCTTTGATTTTGTCCAGGTTGTTTTTTGCCCGCCTTCAATGGCGGATTCTGGCTCTAGGCCGCCGGAAAAACCACCTCTGAAACATGGGTCATATGCAAATGTGACTGCTTCTACTTCTCGTCAATCCAACCTTCCCTTTGATCCCAAGAGAATCGTTCCAATTGGCACTCACAAAGAAAAAGATGGACAGCAGGTTATTGGGTTTTCTTCTTCGGAGAATAATCGTCTTGCGGAGACTTGGAAACTCACCTTGATAGGTAAGTTCTCTTTCGCGATCCCTCACCCTAAAGGAATTGCCTCCGGTTTTTCTGCTCTGAATTTGAAGGGGCCATTCTCTTGGAGCTTTGCCAACCCTTCTCACATTATAATCAAATTACATTTGGAAGAAGATTATAATAAACTGTGGATGGGTACTCTTTGGTCGTTGGGGACCCCCGATGCGTGTGTTCAAGTGGACGCCGTCTTTTAATCCGAAACCCCCCTCTTGCTCCAGTGTGGATTCGTCTTCACCGGGTTGCTATACATTTTTTTGATCATAATGCTTTATTTGCTATCTCGTAAGATTATAGGCACACCTCTTCAAATGGACTCCCCGATCGCTACTACTCGCACTTTCGATTATCGATGGCACGGTGCTGTGTTGAATTGGAGTTATTGCAAGAGAGAGTTGAGGAAGTTATTCTTGAGTTTGATGGCACAACACACATGTTCGAAAATTGTTTTTGAAAGGACTCAGATTCGCCTTCACTGCAAGCATATTGGCCATACAATTGAGGGGTGCTACATGAACGGAATAAACCACGGCCACCACCACCACCTGTTAGGCGTCCAGTCCCAAATAGTGTTTCTGGGTCAACTTTTGAAGGGGACGTCTGGAAATTTTGAGAAGTTAAGGGGCGCAGGGTTATTTCGATAATCGGGGTTGGATTAGGGTTAATAAGAAAGGGCCACGGAAACCTAAATGGTGTCTAAGGATCTTTTGAATATAGCCAAAGAATCGAAGCATACCTACTTTGAGGCTAATAATTCTCATATTGCGAATCTTTCTCTAATCAGTTTTCAATCCTTGAGAACGAAGTGTCTCAGTTGGATGCCTTGCAAAAATCTATTAATGATCCAGATCTTTCTAAGGGATTACAAAGTGACGTGGAACAATCTCTAGCCCAAAAAAATTGGAGGATAATCGCCTGAAGGGGTCGTACTCCACTCCGTCGTTGTCTTCTTTTGAGAAGAATATACACACGCATGGGACTTCTTTGCATTATAATAAGTGTGACAACTTTATTAATGGCTCAGATTTTATGATGGATGTGTCAGCTCGCGTGATTAAAGGGGATAATTGTGGTGCTTTATCTGAAAATATTCCCCCTAATATTTCAACCGCAACACCTGTGGAGGACTTCATTGACCAAGTTTGCTCTAATGGGAATTTGGGCCCCACAGCTACAGCTTTTCATGCAACAAAGGTGGTAGATGACAAGGCTTCTGACATCTTTATGCAGGAGAATATATCTCCCTCCACCTCACCATCAAATACAGCGCCACTTAGTGGCGCGGGCCCAGATGGTTTTGTGCCTTTTTTGACTTCTTCAACCAACAATTCTTGCTTGGCCCCACCATACAATCCATCATCATCCTCTCTCGTCCAATTGTTGCCGTCCCATCATCACTTGGACATTGGTTGTCCCCTTAATGGAAATCCCATGGGGCCCACGCCCACTCCTCAACTTGCACCAAAAGCTTTTGATTCCCTGCAACACAAATTGAAATCTGACTCCACAAATAAGCTTGGCCCACACCCCCTTTTCTCCCCATGCGTCCCCCTTTTGTGGTGGCCCCCAATGTTTGTTTGTCCCCCTTACACTCTCCAGCTAATAATCACATTTTGGCCCCACCACACCACTCCCACTCACACAAAAGCATCAAAAATGACTCATTTCTTCCATCCTCTTCACGTGTAGCGCCAATCAAGGATGTGGGGCCAAGTGTTTTTTTGTCTCCCTTCCTTATCTCAGCCTCTATCCCCAACCTGGACCCACCACAACACCCCCCATCATCCCTTCACGCGTCGCACATCCCAGAGCAAAAGCCGCCTGATAACTTGGACCAAATTTGTTCCTCTTATGGAACGACACATGGGCCCACGCCCAGGTCTTCACATGGAAAAAAGTTGGAAAACTCCCTGCTGCCTATGGATGTGGACGGCAACATCATGATTGGGCCAACCAATTTGGGCCCAGATTTTTCTCACCTTCCAATTAATAAGGCAGGCCTTGATTTTCAAAAAGCCCAAGAACAAGTTGACCAGCCGCGTCCAGCGTATCTGGGCCAGAACTGTCACCTTAATGACGCCCAGGTTTTCTCAAGTACTCCGGCCCAATCCTCGCCTGCTGCTGACGGGACCGAGTCCAGCTCCACGTCACCTCATTTGACTTGCGGATCCAATTCCAGCCCAAACATAATAGTGGGCCAAGCCCAGTCCGCTGAGTCCTACTCTTTGGTTCCAGACCACTCCGAGGCTGACGATAATACCATTAATTCGAAAGTTGGGAAAAATGACACAACATTGTCTAAACAGTCGAGAAAAAAGAAAAAACTCGGGGTTGATAAAATTCCAAAGTCCTCCAAAAAGAGCACTAAGTCGAGCAAAGTTGTTCATACATTTCTCACTAAAGGAGGAGGGCCACAACCTCAGAATCGATCAGGTGTTTCTAAATCCTCTTCTCATTCTACTTGTTAATTATGTCGATTAAATTCTTAACGTGGAATGTGAGGGGTATTGCTAATCCGGGTAGTCAACGTCATTTGCATGCTTTAATTTCTCGCCATAAATTGCCTTTTGTTGCGCTTTTAGAACCTGTGACTTTCTTAGGAGTTTAGTTTCTATTGTCGTAGATTTGGTTTTGATAATGGGTTGAGTAATTGTTCTAATCATATTTGGATTATGTCTGCGCTCACTTGCATTTTGACATTTGTTGATCATACACAATCACAGACCGTAGGTTGACATCTTCTTTGTTGCCTCGGCTATTTATTTGACTTTTGTGTATGCTAAATGTGATAGAGTAGCCGATATGTTTTGTGGGATACCTTGCGTGAGATTGCGATTAGTATGGAGGGGTTACCCTGGCTTGTTAGTGGTGACTTTAACACTTTTTGCATGATCACGAGAGGATTGGTGGCTCTTATGATAGGTCAATGAGATCTTTAGATTTTGCATATGATTGCGGATTGTGAGCTATTTGATGCGGGGTGTGAGGGTCTATCTTTTTACGTGGGCTAGAGGTGGGCTTCGGGAGAGACTTGATAGGGCTTTGTACAAATGAACACTTGGGATATGTTTACTTCTTCATTGTTACGCATTTATCTCGTGTTCGCTCCGATCATGCTCCTTTACTCATATCTTGTCGGTTTGTACCGCATGTGCCTCGCTCTTCTTTTCCGATTTCAAAGATATGTGGATACGTCACCATACTTTTTTGCGGGTTGTCGAGGAAGCATGGGGGCATTCCACTGTTGTTTTGGAATGAGAAGCTTGCAAAGACAAGTTGAATAGGTCAAGCGCTTGAGACTTCAAGATTTGGAATCACCAGACGTTTGGTAATGTTTTTGATCGGATTAGATTGGGCGATGAGGCGGTTTGATGGCTCAGCCGTTTTATGATAGTGATCCGTCTCCCACTCATCGAGCCGAGTTACATCGTTGTGTGGTGAGTATGAGCTTCGTTTAAAAATGGAGGAGGATTTTTGGCGCCGAAAGTGCGATTAAGTGGGCGATCGAGGGAGCGCAACACTAAGTTTTTCCACGGATTTGTTAAGCAGAAGCGGTGTCGCGCTAGGATCCACTCGATTGACGATGATGGGGTGACGTTCACGCAGGATTCTGAGATTCGGAAGTCGGCTGCTCAATTCTTTCAGTCCTTATTGACTTCTGACTTGGAGTATCTGACTCCCCCTGTTGATGAGTTCTTTCCACGGCTTCCTGATTCCGTTGATCTTGACGGACTTTGTGCTATGCCGACGGCTAAGGAGGTTCGCGATGCGGTGTTTGGGATTGATCCGTCTAGTGTTTCTGGGCCAGATGGTTTCTCATCGTTGTTCTTTCAGCACTGTTGGGATCTCGTCAGATCGGATGTCGAGGATGCGGTGGTTGACTTTTTCTCGGGTAATCTCATGCCGTCCACGTTCACGCTACATCTTTAGTTCTCATTCCGAAGGTTCCCCCCCTCGGAAGTGGGATGAGTTTCGCCGATTAGCTTTGTCAACGTGGCGAATAAGATTATCTCGAAGATTATGAACGCACGGTTGGTCTCGATTACGCGCTTTGATTGTGTCGCCGAATCGAGTGGTTTCACACCGGTCGTGTCATCTCGGATAACATATTGCTCGCGCGAGAGCTTATCCATGATATCGGCTTAGCCACGGATACTCCTAATGTGGTGATGAAGTCGGATATGGCTAAAGCTTATGACGGTGCGGTGGGATTTCTGTACCACGGTATGATTCACATGGGCTTCCCGTTCGGTGGATTGATATGGTTGGCGGTTTATTGAGCACGCGTTTTGGCCTGCATCCTGGTTAATGGTATCCTTCGGATATTTTCCTTCGACTCGGGGATCAAGCGGGGGATCCTTTATCTCTGCTCTTCTGTTTGTTCTCGCGGCGAGTATTTATCCCGAGGATTGGACTCCACTATTAGCCGACACCGAGATATGATTTATCGGACGCGACGAGGTTTTCCGGTGACGATCGCCTATCTTTGATGATGTGGTTATCTTCACGAGGCGTCGAGGATGGTTTGGTCACGTTGAGACACTTTTTGGCAGCACTATTCGCTCTTACGGCGGTCAGTCGATTGTACGGAAGAGTAGTTTCTTCTTGCCCCACGTTACATTGACGGTGGGAGCACATGGTGCACGAGCCGACCGCTTTGTTCGCGATGACTTGCCGATGACTTATTTGGGTGTCCCTTTGTTCAAGGGGCGAATGACGAAAGAGCTCTTCCTCCCAGTGATTCGAGGATGTTGGATAGAGTTGCGGGGTGGTCGATCGGCATCTCTCATTTGGTGGTAGGCTCGCTCTTATTCGAGCACGCTAATGGCCACCCCGTTGCATATTCTTCAGTCATGCAAATACGGCCGCAAAGACATTCTGCAGCGATTGGAGCAGATCATGGCTAGATTCTTTTGGGGATCCTATGCGGGACGTAAGAAGACTCATTGGATCGATTGGGATATTATCGCCACCCTATTTACGAGGCGGTTTGGGGTTGCGCCGACTTTACGATATTCTTTGGCCGACGCCTTGATTACAAGTTGTGGTGGAGATTACGCGAGGGCCATTCGTTGTGGGCTCAATTCTTGATCGGCAAATCTTTATTTACAATGGGCTTGGTCTCCTGTGAGCCTCTGTAACACATAATCATAGTCATCGGTGGAGCGCTTGAGGCGGATCGGTATTCGGGCCCGGGAGCGGATTTTTTGGTCTATTGGCGGTGGTAGCCGGGTCGAACTTCGGGATGATATTTGGCTTGACACGGGCCGCTTACGGATCATTGTTTGGATCGACCTTTGGGGCACATGACATTGATTGGTTTATTCGCGATGGTGAGTGGGATCGCGATAGATCGCACCAGTTTTGGTCTCCGGATGTGGGCTTCTGAGAGTCTCATTGAGGATATATCCGGGTTCCGATTCTCTTTGGGGTCCGAGGATATCATGAGGTGGATGCTTACCTCTCACGGTGGGTTCTCTATGTCTTCTCGCTGGGATTCTCTCCGGGGTAGAAATGCTCGTAACCTTCTCGCACGGTGCCATTTGGAACGATGCTCTTATCCCTACTATCTCCATATTCCTTTGGCGCCTCCTTCGTGTCGTCTTCCCGTGGATATCAAGCTTCGGCACGTGGCACTTCCTCGCCTCACGTTCTTTGGTGTTGCTTGAATAATCCACACTCTTCTCCTCGGTCGAATCTATCCCTCACCTCTTTTTGATGAATGATCTTTGTTCGGTCAGTGTGGAATCACTTTCTTCCTTGGTTTGACACTACACTTCCACACACCACCGATATGATATTGTTCCTTTCATTCTCGGAGGAACCGCACACACGGATCACACACGAGGCACTTAGTTTCTTGGTTCCCTGCTTGATTTTATGGTTTGTGCGGGACGGAAAGGAATAGTGTCAAGCATCGACAAATTCCTTTCTTGGCATCTCACATTATTTGGCGGTGGAGCGGTATCTGGGATCCTTGTTTCGGTCGGCGTCGAGCCCGTCGATTGGTGCGATGTTTCCCTCTTGTTGGCTTTTTGCGGGGAGTGCTCCACCACAGTTCCACGCAGCCGGGATGGTGATTTGGCGAGCTCCTCGGCCCCCTCGGATCAAGTCGAACACGGATGGTTCGTTTGATCCGCACATTGATTCTTTGGCGGAGGGTTTGATACGGGATCATTTGGGCGGACTTATGTTGGCGTTTCACGATTCCTTTCCAGGGCGGTGTCAGCTTTCATGCCGAGCTACTAGCGCTTGAGATGGGATTGCGGCATGCCCGACGGTTCTCACTTGATTTGGATCGAGTTGGACGCAGGCGGTGGTCACCACGATCACTTCCGTGGCCTTGCTCTTGGCGAGTTCAAGATACCCCGATTCGCATTCGAACATCCGAGGACCTTCCGTACTCGATTTCCCACATACACAGAGAGGGAAATCGACCCAAGATCACCTAGCGGAGTTGGGAGGCTGCACGCCTTGGCAGTCACTTTGTTGATGAGGGCACGGCCTCTCACCACTTCCTAGCGCTCATTCGGATGGACGAGTTGGGATACCCGAGCTTCAGATTTTCATAGATCATTGGGTCTCATTGTATTTTTAGATTCTCATTATGATAGTCTTTCTAGATATCTTAGTGATAGGTTATTTGTTCTTTGATTTTCTCCCGCCTTGACGGGCATGACATTGTATGACATTTTGTTTATTTGATATACAGGTAGGGGATCACGCCTCAATCCCCCACCCCCCGGGGTGTTATTTTGCTTAAAAAAAAAAAAAAAAAAAACTTATATTTAAATTATAAATAATTTTTTTTTATTTATAACACTACTTTTCGAAAATATAGATTATATCCAACACTTTTAGTCATTTATAGAAAAATAATTTTATTAAAAATAAATTTTGAGTCATTATTGATGATTGAGAATAGCTAAACCCATGGGGGAGAGGAGAAATGATCATTCCCTTACTTTTGGGAATAGGGATTCCCATGGGAATGAGTATCCCATTACTAAAACATACCAAACATGGGAATGAGAATGAAACAAGGAATGCTCATTCTATTCCTACCCCATTCCCACATACCAATCATGCCGTTAGACTCTACTCAACATTGTGAATTTTAATTTTAAAAAATAAAATAAAAAATAATAAAAAACCTGAACCCGACTTACCCGGTCCCCGTCTTTTTCAGGTACCCAACTAGCCGGGTACTCGACTTTTCTGGCTAAGTGTTGGGTAATCTCATGTGCTACCCGGTATGACTACCCCAAAACCCGACTACCCAACCCTACTCGTTGGCTCCCAAATAATAATTATTCCCGTCCAACTAATTGGGCCCAATCGTCAGCGCTCAGCCCACAATTGGAAGACATCGGGTAAATTGTATTTATGGGTTTAAGCCCATAATTAACTTTGGTCCATTTTAAACTCTCACTGTAGCGACGGAGTGAGAACAGGGACGCAATTTCAGGGACGCAATTTTTTAGGGGGATTTAGCCGCGCGCTTCATTGATACAGCCAGCGGGAGGAAACACGTTTGTTTAGGTACGGACTCCACCTTTTTTTGAGTTTTTTTGAATTGTTCTGAAATTTAAGTTCAAAATCCTGAAACATAAGTCAGGTGGATTGAAATGAATTCACTTGATCAGCCGTATTCATGGTGAGATTGATAATTTGATGTTTGTAACATTCTCTAGCCTGGGATTATGTTTGTGAGCTTAGCATATGAGGGTAGAGTGAAGATGTGACTATCACTGTGGTGACTTGGAATTCAATGAATTTCGCAACCTTTTTTTCTTCCCGGGTTCATATTCATGTAGAATGGCTATCCAGGTAGTTTTACTTTTAATGTCTCTTTTTCTCCTATCCCTCACTTGTTATTGTCAATTTGGTGTGAAGAGAAAGCAGAAGATTCTTTTCGTGGTACTGTATTAGTATAATGATCGGAATTCCTATCAAACACTGTATCCATTTGTTCTCATAAGATTATTGTAGATTTTAAACTACCTTTGCTGTTATTGAATTAATGATAGTGATATGTAGAATGACTAAATTATGTATGCATTGTTTTGTTCACATTTGTGCTCTTGTTAGGTTTACGATACTGAGTACTCAGGAATTTGTTTTTGAGGACGACACTAATTGGTTTTTTACAAAAAGAGAATGAAGAGTCAGATTGTGTTTCTCCCACATTTGCATTTGTTGATGGGATTGGATAAATCTTTAGGATCTGTTAGGATTGTACTTGTTCATGTATAATATAATGTTATGTAATATTGTGTTTCAGATTTGGGATTGAGTTGTTTATCTTTTAAGATTTTTATGCATTTGTTTGTTTGACATTTATGACTATATATGATAAGATTGTGTAGTTAGTAAATTACCCCTACATTTCGTAAAACAATAACAGGCCAAGTGATTTGGAGGCAAAATAGACTATTACTAAGGTGGGAATTAATGTGATTATAACAGGCAAAGGGGTCAATTGTTTATCAATTAGATCGGTGATAAATTCATGGGGCTGATCCTTTTCCATGGCCCAATAAACAAAGATCCCAAACAAGGGAAATGATGGAAGAACAACCATTTTTCTGGCCTATCATAGAACCCAAACAAGAGTTTTATTGTACCTTCAGGGAATGGGTAACATGTTTTCTAGTAATGATATAGTTTTGGATTTTCTATTATTACAAAGTTGTAACTTGTCTAAAACTTAGAATTATATTTGTCTTTATATTTTTACTCCAGTTATAATCTTATCATGATCTGCATTATGCATATTTTTGCAACTAATGATAGCAACTGCAGCAAAACTTGATGGGCTCAATGGAGGAGAAGCTTGATGAGCAGCTGCTGATATTGTATGCTTCCCAAACAGGAAATGCAATGGATGCTGCTGAAAGGCTCGGCCGTGAAGCCGAGCGTCGTGGCTGCCCCTCTGTCTCTGTTCTCTCAATCGATGAATTTCAGCCTGTATGTTCCCATCCTCTCATTATTCACACTGGTGCCAACTCTTATGTACTTTAACTTATAGACCACTATATGTTTTATATTGTTTCTCCAGGTTATGATAATATTTAAACATTTGGCTATAGATCAGAAAGTACTCATTTATTATTTATATGGTTTCATCCGTTGTAAAATAATGCTTTTTGCAGTAAAATAAAAAAAGAGGGATTTCACGTATGACATATGAGTTCAGCCTCTTGGGGACTTATTTTAATCTCTGATCACATTGATTTGTTAATTCAGAGCGATTTGCCAAATAAGGAGGCAGTGATTTTTGTGGTTTCAACCACGGGTCAAGGGGACAACCCGGATTCAATGAAGGTTTTTATGTTTTGAATTAATAGAATCAAATGCTTTGGTGTTATTGTATTTACTTTGGGAGAGTTTTTAATTTATATCTCTCGGTTCAAATTTTTGCAGGGGTTTTGGAGGTTCTTATTGCAAAAGAATTTGACAAGAGATTGGCTTAAAGGAGTTCATTATGCTGTCTTTGGATTGGGTGATTCAAGCTACCAAAAATATAATGTAATGAGTGTTTAGATTAGTATTAATTTTGTAATACCAATTACTTGAGGAAACTTTTGCTACTTACTGTCATTTTAATTTTATTACATTATTTACATTGAAGATATCATTAATAATGATATATAAACCATAGATATAATAGGTCAAGTCTTTACTATATGAATGCCATTTCAGTTGATGATAATAGGTCAAGTCTTTAATTATGTATACAGATTTGCAGCTGATGAACAATCTCGTGAGATTCGAGGATATGTTGTCATACTATATAGCTTTAATAGGTGTAGTCTTGCATTTTCAATCATCATAAAGTCGATCAATGAAAATTCTAATGATTCTGCATCAAAAGTTTCTCCTGGAATTTAGTTGTAAAATTATATCATGTTCATCTTTTAGATCCAACATCTATCATTTGCTGAATATACTTATTTTTTAAATCATCTAATGATAGCATATATGGGTTTTCTGGTTGCAGTTTGTGGCGAAGAAGCTGGACAAACGGCTATCAGATCTTGGTGCAATGGCAATTATTGAAAGAGGCCTGGGAGATGATCAGCACCCTTCAGGGTACACTTTTAGCTGTTGGCCCGTTATAAATTGTTTCTCATGATTTTGGATAATCTCGCGAGGTCTTGCTTTTTTATTTTTGAAGATTATATTATTGGTTTGCATGTGTCACAGAAGTCAATGGTAAATCGAACTACCCGAATTTTGTTGCATGGTCCAGCATCAAATGTTGGTATATACTATTATTCTATGTTCTCTGCGTATGTTAGGACTCAACGATAAATTGAAACCTGAAAATTTGCATAGATAGGACTTGAATGCACCCACTTGTTCTTACTACACATCTTTCACCTTTTAGTTTGATAGCTTTTACAGATGGAAGTTTATGTACTTGTCATAGGTATATAGCTGACTTGTTTTTTCTCCATCATGTACATCTCTTGTGCAGTTCCCAGACGTGGTTTGACCAAATACCACAAAACATCTTTACTTTGTAAAGAGAAGAAAAAGGAAAGTTTAGAAAGAAATAAGAAAATTTGAGAAATTACTTTTGCTCTAAATATGATGTGTCATGGAAATAATTGCATTACAAGCATGTGTTAATCTTAGCATGAAATTTTGTAAGTATGCCATGAAGGCCTGAGATCATTGACACCTAATTATTTTTGCAAAGGGAAATTCCAGTACCCGTTCTGTACTTAGTCCTGCAAATTGACAAGGAAAGTGAAATCAAATAGTTGTTCTACTACTCATTGAACCATCAATGATGTAGGCATAGTTAGTATGTCATTCATCATACTAGTAACATGAACTATTCTACAAGATTGGCATTTGCTTGCTTTTTCTTACGTGTCAGACAGGTAGAAGGTTAAAGTTTTACAATGTAAACAGCTAAAAAATCATGTACGCAGTGTTGTGTGCTAATACATGACAGGGACTTGGTATCAATTGTACCTCGAGCACTAAGACGCATGTAGGATTGATAATGAATATGAAACATATATATAAAATGATACATCAGAAATCAATTTGTCACAATTCAGTTACAATGATAAGTGAATATATATAATTTTATTAAGGTATACGAGGGGTAGAGTTTGCTTTAGTTGATCAAATTGGCATGTCAAGTTCAGTAGTTCATCCATGGACTGGCTTATGTTTTAATGCAGAGCAAAAGAGTATCCGCTGCTATTGAAGAACAGTAAAATAGACCTAAACGACTGTCTTAAGTAGTTATGGAAAATTTTTGGAATGTTGGTTTTATTTTGTGTGTTTCGGGGAATTTGGTGTTTTTTTTTGGTTTATTTTGGATGTGTTTTGAAGTAATATTTTTGGTGAAAAGAAGATTATTTTGGCCTACCCCACATAGTGGGAAAAAGGCTTAGTTTGTTAGAAGATTTTTTTTGGAGGAAAATGTATTGCAGAATGCGTAGTGATGTTTGGTTGTATTTTGAGAGAATGAAAATGCAATCAGAAATAGCATTGTGTTCTCAGATACATTACCCCTGGTTGTGCAGGAGACCATATGTGATGTTGATTTCATAAACCATTTTCAATTTTTGTTTGTATTTGCTACTTTTATCTATCTTAGGTGCTAGATCGTGCATTTTTGTACAAACAAACTACACATTTGCTAACTATTGTTTAAATTGAGATTGAGATGGACTGAGGGGAAATATTATATAGTGTACCTGAAAGAGATGTATTGTTAAAGTTTCTTTGTCAATATCATTCGCGTAATGTATGCCTTCTACTGAGATGAAAGCTAGTATAAATTCAGCTGACACCATTATTGTTATTCAGAAGTTGCAAATTACACTTTAAAATGATAGGACTCTAGCTCTTTTGATCCCTTTTTGGTTTTCTTGTAGGTTTGGACATCGTTATTTGTGTGTTTGAGAAAGGTTGTTCCTTTTGGAGGTCATAAAATAGGAAGGCTAAATCCTTTTTCGTGATAGATTAGATTGTTGGTGTTCTTTTATCTAATTTGGTGCCGAGTTTCACACTTTCATTACTAATATTCTTTTATCCAACAACACTTCACTCTTCATCTGCCTGTCCCATTGACATGTACCCTTTTTAAGATATTTGTTATTGGTCCTTTCTAAAAACTTTTAAATTTTAATTGGTGGTGTTCTTTGACGTGTAAAATTGATTTGTTGTATTAGCTACCAAAAAGAAAAGCTTAGAAGATTCTTATTAATTCATTGATAGGTATGAAGGGGCTCTAGATCCCTGGATGTCCGCCTTGTGGAATATGTTGTATCTAAAGAATCACAAACTACTTCCAAATGGCTCAGAATTTGTGGCTCCAGATGCGACTTTAATAGATCAACCTAGAGTACGAATTATATATCATGACGCCGAAGAAGGGGTGCCACCACTTTCAACTTCCACAGGTTGAGTGCTTATTGAACTTTTACTGTTCTTAGAATATATTTTCAGGATATTTCACTATTGTCAATAGACTGTTTTTTTTAATCATATGTCCGCTTTCAGATACGAATGAAAACATGCACTTGGTTACTTTTGAGGAATTTAAGATCAAAAGAGAAGTCCATAGTTGATATGATGGGTGACAATACCATCATGCATCTCTTAATTTTAGCCACTGGTTCAAACCAGGAAACAAGCATCTAAGGAATGAGAAAGAGTGTTGTCTTTCTTTTTAAATAATAATCTTAATAAAGTAATCCACTTTGTGCAAAAGCAATTGTGGACATTGTTTGTCCTTCATGAGCTTGAGTTCAGATCTCATTTTGATTCCACAAAACCAAGGTGCCCGAGGATTTGGTTCTATATTTTCTTTATGTTTCATTACTGCTAAGATGCTTCCCATTTTTTTTTTTTTAATGTGTTACACTTCTCTTAATCATTCATGCATATATAAACTCAAAAGTGGGATTATGCTGATAGCTTGGTCTATATCCATGGTTATTTGCTTTGCAGCTTTAACTACAGAACTCTGATGTTTATTGGCCAAACAATTTGTGTGTTACAGATTTGAAGTATCTTGAGACGCAAATTGAGATGGCTCGTTCAATGACTCCTGGAAAGTTTTCTGGCAAAAACAGGCCTGATTGCTTCCTGAAAATGGTAGGTTGTATTTTCCGTGTCTTCAGTAGTGAACGAGTTGTAATGATATTCTTTGGTATTTAATTGATGAGCATTTGTAGTTGATCAAGATTATTGAATTAACTTGAGTAAGTCTATCTGAAAACTTCAGTAGTTGCACACCTTCCAAGGAACTAAAGCTGTATTTTGATATTTTGTCACAAAGTGCCTTTTAGGGAACTAAAGGCGACCACTGAGGCTAGAGTTTCTGGCCTTCTGCCAAGACTTTCTATTCAACTAAACTTGTGGCAATGGTGATAATGGAACTATGTACAGATCCACGAATATTATTAACACATCAATGGACCAGAGCAACTCATTTGATTTACCATTCAGAAAGATTATAGAATGATCACAAAGCCTGAAGCAGGGTGTGCACTCATACGATCAACTCCAGTTATGCTATCACTTGCTTCTAACTTTCAAATGCTCACCAGCCACTAAAATAATCAACCAAAAAGTGAAATAGAAAAAGTGAAAGGAGTACATTGTACATATAATTCTTTACAAGTTGTTAGAAAGTTCACTGGAAAAGACCTGTCTAACTATAATCCTTAGGATTTATTAGAAGTTTCCTCTGAGATTGCAAGGCTGCTGGGTTGTGGTTGCAGCTGCATGAGAAAGGCTCTATGAGTTGCAGTTGTGGCTTCAGCTAACATGCCAATGGGCCTTGAAGTGTGTCTAGGGCCTGGTGGTCAGCCAACTCTTGACTCATTTTGATATGGGTTTTGAATTTTTATCTCTCGTACACTAGATATTGTCCGAGCAAATATTGAGAGTAAAGTTAAGAGAATTACTTGGTTACTATAGGATAAAAAAAAATTATCCATCCTTGCATCTGTGTCGAGCACATGCTCGATGGTGTGCATGGTTGATGTAGCTACTAACCACTTGCAAATATTTTAAGTGCTAACTACCAAACCGTCTTTTGAAGTTCCATCTTCGTGATCATTTTATATTTGTTATGTAGACCAAAAATCATCTATTAAGTAGAGCAGACAGTGGGAAGGATGTACGTCACTTGGAGTTTGAAGCTGTTTCATCTGTAAGCCAGGGCAAACATTCCGAAACCGATTTAATTATTATTGTTCATTTATCCAGTGATTTTCTATGAATTCAAAAACTCTTAAACTAATTTTCTTTTCAATTAATTATCATTTTTAATTTGCAGTCAATAGATTATGAAGTGGGTGATGTTCTCGAGGTTCTTCCTGGCCAAAATCCTGCTGCTGTTGATGCTTTTATACAGCGTTGTAATTTGAACCCTGAATCATACATAACTGTAGGTAGTTCTCTGATTTAAGTTCTTTGCGGTATTTCACTTGTGCTCAGTATCACATGGTGTTGTTTTGCTTTACTACATGTTAATATAAGTTGTGAATTTGTTCATATGTAGCACGCATGCTATAGTGGATAGTAACTAATGTGTTTTGCCTCATGTGAGTGGTCCCTGATTGCATACCAAATATGTTGATGTGTGATTGGAAGTTCCTATAATTTGAGACACGGGGAGTTAGTTAGATAGTCTCTTATGCACTCGATGAACAACACTACCTCTGATCAGTGGCGGATCTATTAGGTGTAATGGGGGTACAGTTGTACCCCCAATTTTGAAAAAACCAATAATAATATTTAGTTAAAAAAAATAACAAAAATAGTTTTGTACCCCTATATTTATAGAAATAATTAGAAAATTTAAATAATACAATACAAATTCCCAAAATAAAATTTTTAAAAATTAAAAACAACTTAACAACGTGGAAAATAAATGGTAAAATCTATAAAAAAAAATAAATATAATAAAATCAATAGTATTACCAAAACTATGTTTTGTTGTCTCATATTTTAGTTCTTATATATACATATATATATATATGTGTATTTTTCCATGTATTATTACCCGATCAGCTCTTGCAAAAATCTCTGCCCCACTTTACACATACAAACAACTTTTAAAAATAAAAATGCATCCGAATTTACTACTACAACCTTGAAAAAAAGTATAACATAAATTTCCATACTTATTATGAATATAAACATGACTAGAATATAATGTGCAATGAAGTTGCACCTTTTACGGTTTTATGAAAAATCAATTTTCAAATATCAAAGACAAATATATAGTCTTGAATGTATTTTATATGATTCTTATGTATGAATTTTTTTCCTTTTCTGACTTTATCAATAAAAAATATTAAATTGTATTTCTCATCTGATGCTACTTTCTAAATATTACAATATAGGGAATTAAAGTTCATAAACACGTATATTCGGAAAATGCACATACCATTGTACAAAAGGGAGGTCTCACGTATATACAACACATGCATTGCACGGGGTCTCATATAGTCTTACTTTAACCAGTTGCAATTATACCTTTTATTTTAATGAAATTTTTAACAATGTTTATGTGCAATATGTTTTTTTTATCTACCATACCCCCATTTTTAAATTTCTGGATCCGCCACTGCCTCCGATGATGTTGATAAGGAATTTTCTTGTGAGATAGGTTCTCACTACCATCACAAGAGCGTGTTTATAGATTGTTTCACTGAGACATGGCTAAATTTGCTGCTTGGTGTTTCTTTAAATTTGAATTTAAAGTGGATATATGCAATTTTATGAATTCTTTTGTGAGTTGATTGTTTATAAACGTTTCACTGTGTACTTGTTTTCAGGTTCAGCCTAGAGATAAAGAGAATCATGGTTTTCTGAATCCTTCATTGTTCCCTGTGAAATTAAAATCCTTTGTTGAGTTAACAATGGATGTTGCATCAGCTTCCCCTAAACGCTATTTTTTTGAGGTACTATAGAGATTGCTGCCAGTGTTTGTTGCTTTATTCATTGGATTGTCATGTTGTGTAATAATTTGTCGCGAACATTAGATTGAGCGTGTTTTGAAGACATTCATGGATACATTTCAATTTAGCTATATATTTGACATGAATTCTTAATCTATAAACTGAAAATATGTGAGAGAAATTGTTTTGAGTTTCATGTTATAAGTTGCAATTGCGTACTTTATGTATCAGATTTGGATGGTTGAGAATTGTTCAACCATAAACTGGTTGCTTAGTTATGCAGTGAGCGCGCTATCTAGTACGGACTTTCAGTTAGATCCCACATATGGATTTGAAGAGCCCTGTAGTGAGAAAAGTTTCATGGACGATGCTCTTATCTTCATAGTCGAGGTTTTAAGAATTGAGTATTTTCTAGGACAAAAGTCACAGATTTGTTTTCTTGACTAGCAAAAGCTGTCTAGTATGTTTATACTTATATATATTCTTCACTCAATCATGTTTAATAGCTACTAAAAGAAGCAGCCTATATCTATACCTGTGGACCATACTATCTGGAAGAATGATCCGATTTTTCTTGCTAAAATTACTGTATTGAGAATGTCTCCTATCCTCACACCTTAATCATATACATCTGTTTCTCAGTGAAGATTGCACTGTACCCAAGTATATTAATTCTAGTCATTCTGATACATGGACTGCTTCAGGTCATGAGTTATTTTGCCATTGCTGAACATGAAAAGGAAAGGCTGCAATATTTTGCCTCGCCTGAAGGAAGAGATGATTTATACAAATACAACCAGAAGGAACGAAGGACTGTCTTGGAGGTGATGAGATATTTATTATTTGCTGTGCAAGAGGATACACATATTTAAGTTTGTATTTCTTCATATGTAAACAAAGATTGACACGAGTGCCACATGGTAACTGCGAATTATCTATTCTTATTTTATATATCGCTTATTCATTTTCTTGTTTCTATGATGTAGGTACTGGAGGACTTTCCTTCTGTGCAGATGCCTTTCGAATGGTTGGTACAGCTGGTTCCTCCACTGAAAACAAGGGCCTTCTCTATCTCGTCTTCACATTCAGCTCATCCAAATCAAGTGCACTTAACTGTGAGTGTTGTATCATGGACAACTCCTTACAAGAGGACGCGTGCGGGTCTTTGCTCATCATGGCTTGCCAGTCTTGATCCTCAGCAAAGTAAGTTCGTGGTTAGGGTTAAATTACAAAAACTAGCCCTGAGGTTTAAACTAATTACAAAAAACTCCAGTTATATTTCAAAATTACAAGTACCCCCTTCAGGTAGTACAAACACCCCTTAAGATTTGTATGTACTTCACAAATTCCCCCCTTTTGAGGATGCAATTCATAAAATAGAAACAAATGTCAAGGGAGTATTTGTAATTTTGAAAAATAGCTGAGTTTTTCTATAATTAGACTGAACCTCAAACGTGTTTTTTCCAATTTTTGTAGGGATAATTACATGAGGTTCGGTCTAATTACAAAAAATCCAGAGGCTTTTGAATATTGCAAAAACTCCTTCATATTTGATTTTGTCTTATATTTTCCGATTTTACAAGCAACAACATTTCAAAATAACATTTATAGAAATATTACAGTTACCCCCTTAAATTTAAATCAGAATCAAACCTGAGGTGGTATTTTGTAATGTTGAAACATTTCTGGGTTTCTTTTTAATTAGCCCAACCTCAGGGATATTTTTGTAATTATCCTTTATATATATATATATATATATATATATATATATATACATATGGTAGTAACCCCACCTGAGGCATCTCGTGGAGCAAATTGTAACTTACAGTGTATTTATTTTCTACTGTTAATCAAACCTTAAACAGGAGTCTTTATACCAGCATGGTTTAATAAAGGTTCTCTTCCTCCCCCACCACCATCACTTCCTCTTATTCTCGTCGGACCTGGAACTGGATGCGCCCCTTTCCATGGATTCGTGGAGGAAAGAGCACTGCAGAGTAAAAAAGTCCCAACCGCCCCTGTCCTTTTCTTCTTCGGCTGTAGAAACGAGAAGGACGACTTTCTGTACAAAGATTTTTGGTTGTCACATTCCGAAAAAAATGGCGTACTTTCCGAAGACAAGGGTGGAGGATTCTATGTGGCTTTTTCAAGGGACCAGCCGAAGAAAGTTTATGTACAACACAAAATGCGGGAGAACAGTGAGAAAATATGGAGTTTGCTGACTCAGGGTGCTTCTGTTTATGTTGCTGGATCCGCGAATAAAATGCCTTCGGACGTGTTATCAGCTTTTGAGGAGATAGTTTCAAAAGAAAGTGGGGTTCCTAAAGAAGCTGCTTTGAGGTGGATTAGGACATTGGAGAAGGCTGGAAAGTATCATGTTGAGGCCTGGTCTTAAGAGTTGAGATGTCTGATTTTGCATTATCTGATTAGATTCTTATATGTATGTTTTAGCTTCCCTTGATCAATTATAAATCATTGAGTGACAATATGTCTGTTAATTTACGGGAATGGAATCTGGCATCTCTGCTCTATGAAGCACGGATACTTCTGTGAGGAACCGATAGAGTATTTATGAAATTTTAGTTTTCTATGGTTGAAATTTTGATTTTTTTAATTATATAAGGTACGTTTACATTTTCAATAATATAAAAATATATAATTTTGTATGTATATATATGCCCATGGCCTTAAAATTTTAAAACATGATGTATTCTCGTATTCTTATTGTATTGTACCCACGCCCAATGTCCTGTTCCTTCCGTTTGAAGAAAGGAAGGATTCCAAAGAATCGATCTTTCTTTTAGTGGTTGAATCTCTCTTTGATTGATCGCCCTTTCAAAATGAAAGGCGAATCGAGAGGGTATTAGTGCTTCATTGTCTCTTTGCTTATTTGTTGTTATTTTATTAGAATAAAAGCGTTTTTAGTGAAACATGAAAGGGGAATAAGAATCAATTACTTCCATATAACTTACTGTACCAACTATAATAACACTAAAACAAAGTTCTGCCAAAATAATAGCCGATTAAAACATTTTGTAGCTTAATAGAGAGGACAGAAACTACCGTGGAGGCAGGTTTCAACATTTTATAATAATTGAGGAATTGGTATATAAAGGATATTGGGGAAAAACAAAATCATATCTATATACAATATTTGCAAGATTATTGTTATTGTTTCAGGTAGTTTACTTCCTCTGATGCCTCTCATTCCTGCCTGTTTGATCAGTTTCAGATATCGGCAAGCTGTCGTATCGCGTATCCGGATGGTGGGACCCACGACGTTCATCCGAATCATCGTCGTCCTACGATTCGAGTCTGGATAGTTTCACGGCAGCTCTTGCTGCTGCTGCTGCATAAGCTGCTGATTCGAAAGCGTCTTCAGCTGCATCCGCAACATCTCTGTAAGCCTTTCTTGCTTTTACCAATTCGGAAAGTGTTTCGCTGCTTTTCGCTGCGTCCTTGATCTTATTATGAGCTACGACGGTCGTGCTTTCGTTCGATTCGTGCATATGCCGATGTTCGTGTTCGCATTTCTCCTGCAACGTTTCGTGAAGTGAAAGCGGTTGATATTAGATATATGGTGCTCCAATGTTAGCTATGAATGGCAATGTAATTCTCTAGGTGTTTCAGTACTGTAACCTGAACCATTTGGAGATTTAGTCATATAAATGGCCAGGTTTAAATTTCGGTCTAGTATCTTTAAGAACTTTGGACATCTAGTCCGATTTCGATCGGAATTGTGTAAGTTTACCATAATTGTTATTAGGACCGATGGGTGCTAACATGTTTAGGGGTTTTGGTAATTCAGGGCAAAAATTGGCACACAAAATTTGGGTATTTAATGTTTTGGTGGCAATTTTTGCATCAAATCATAAAATCCACCCCCCAAAAAATCACATGTTTGCATCTAACTAGTCATGATTAGCAATTTCCGATAGAATTATACAATTTTGATTAAAATAGGATTAAATATCCAAAATATTAAAAGATATTGGACTAAAAGTCAAATGTGGCTACTTAGATAAATCTCAAACAAGCCCTACAGGATCAAAGAAATTGTTTTCCGTTACAACAAAACTACCCCTGAAGTTTTGTCTGATTACAAGGTAAATTGAGATATCTTACATATACCCAATTTAGGCATTACAAATACCCTCCTCAATAGGTGCAGTTTGTAAGATGTAAACAAATGTGTCAAAAGGGGGTATTTCTGTTGGACCAAGTTGTTGAAACAAGTTGTTGAACAAGTTGAATCCAAGTTGAAGTAAATTACTAATTGTGACCTTTTGAATAGTAAGGGTTAAATTTATTTGGCTTTTTCAATAGTAAAAATCAAATATTTTATTTCATGAAAGGTCATATTTTTGCCTATAAATATGGCTTATTTTTACATTTGTAGACACACAAAATATTTACAAGAAATTTATTTCTCTCCTAAAAGCTCTTGCAATTTTAGTTTTTGGTGATAATTTCCAGGCATAATTTTCAGTTCGCCGGAATAGGTAATCCGGTTTTCTCGTCTTATCCTGGGAAACAGACGTCCAGAATAGGGGACGAATCTGTTTTAAGGATAGTGTGTTGAACACACGATTCGAGCTATTTTCGTTTTGCTTTCTTTGCAAATTTTGCCAATTCGGGATTTTTTACGATTTATATAAATTGTACTAGAAGAAATACTACTATTTACTTACAAACTTAAAACAGATTTCTACACATTTTACAGTACAATTTATTTGAAGCTATTGTGCAACTATTTCAACTCTATTGCAAATTTTGATTAGGTGTTATAATTTCAAAATCTTGCTGGCGTAAATAGTTTGATAGTTTAATTTTGCTAAATTATGATGATTTGCATCATGTTAATTGGCAAATGGATATTAAAATCAAATGTTTTGCATACTGTTAGCAACTGAAATTTGATTTGGCAATTGTAATTTTGACTGATTGGACTAAGATTTTTAGATTGATTGGACTAATCTTTGGACTATTTGGACTGATTGGATTAATCTTTGGACTGTTTGGACTGATTGGACTAATCTTTGGACTGATTTTGGACTGATTGGACTAATAGATTAGTACCTGTGCAAATTCGGAGTGCAAGAAAATTGCAAAGGCCTTATAATAAAAACTTGAACAATTTTAATAAATTAGTTCTTATCGTTTTGCTCCGATTGATTGATAGAAGTGCTAAACTTCTTGTTTTATTTGTTTCAGAAATGGCATCCAATCAAATCAAACGGTGGTGGGTCTAACCCCGTTGTGCCTAATCCAGTGGCTATACCGGTTGTGCCTCGGGTAGTGGCTAACCCTACTGTTAATGTGCCGGTGAATCATGCTGAGAAACCGGAGAAATTCAATGGCTTGGATTTCAAACGTTGGCAGCAAAAAATATTGTTTTACTTGACTACGTTGAACCTGTAAGGGTTCTTGAAAGATCCTCCAAAGCCGAGAGTGAGGATGAAACAAATGATCAAAAATTTGCTCATGCAGATTGATGCTTGGAATCATGCTGATTTCTTGTGTAGAAATTATGTAATGAATGGATTAGCAGATCCGCTGTATAATGTTTATAGCTCTAAGCGAACTGCTAAAGAATTGTGGGAATCTCTTGACCACAAGTATAAGTCTGAGGATGCAGGGGCTAAAAATTTATTGTTGGCGATTCTTAGACTTTAAAATGATTGATTCCAAGTCGTAATAAGTCAAGTGCGAGAATTTCGTAATTATACATGATATTCTTCTTTGAAGGAATGTTTTTGAGTGAAACTTTCCAAGTGGCTGCAATAATTGAAAAATTGCCGCCACTTGGAAAGACTTCAAGAACTATCTGAAGCACAAACGAAAGGAAATGAACGTTGAAGACCTGATTATTAGGCTTCGAATTGAAGAAGATAACAAAGGTTCTGAAAGGAAATTGTTCATTCATGTGGTCTAAAGCCAAAGCGATGTTGTGGAGCATGGCGAAAGCTCCAAAGGGAAAAAGAAAACTGGAAAAAGGTAAAGGTTCAATAATTGGGGACCAAAAGGAGGCATTTCAAGAAGAAATTCGAGGAAAATGCTTCAATTGTGGGCGGACAAGGGTCACAAAGCTTCGATTGCAAGAAACCGAAGAAGAATCGGAGGCTAACATGATTGATGACATTTCTAAGGAGTTGTCCGATTTGAATCTTGTTGCTGTGATTTCGGAGGTGAATTTGGTGGGTTCAAATCCTAACCAGTGGTGGATTGATACTGGCGCTACCAGGCATGTGTGCTCCAATAAGGAGATGTTCGGTACCTTTGAGGCTGTTGAGAATGGCGATAAGCTATATATGGGAAATTCTGCCACTTCTGACATCAAAGGTCAAGGGAATGTGGTTCTAAAAATGACGTCCTAGGAGCGACTCTCACGAATGTGTTATACGTGCCAGATGTTCGGAAAAACTTGGTGTCCGGATCGCTTTTAATTAAGCATGGTTTTCGTATTGTATTTGAGTCTAATGTTGTAACTTTACTCAAAAATGTGATGTTTGTAGGAAAAGGGTATGTAACTGATGGGCTTTTTAAGCTCAGTGTAATGGTTGTGAAACCAAAAGGCAATAAAATGAAGAATGCTTCTATCTACTTGCCTGAGTCTTCCAATTTGTGGCATGGTAGACTAGGACATGTTAATTATGATACTTTACGTAGATTAATTAACTTGAATTATATACCAACATTCCATATTGATTACAAGCATAAGTGTGAAACTTGTGTTGAGGCAAAGTTAACCAGGACATCATTTAAAAATATTGAAAGAAATAATGAACCACTTGATTTAATTTACACTGATGTATGTGATTTAAAATCGACACAAACACGTGGTGGCAACAAGTACTTCATTACTTTTATTGATGATAACACAAAGTATTGTTATGTGTATCTTCTTAAAAGTAAAGATGAAGCAATAGAAAAATTCATTCTCTATAAAAATGAAGTTGAGAATCAACTCAACAAGAAAATTAAGGTGCTAAGAAGTGATCGTGGAGGAGAATATGAATCACCATTTGCTGAATTTTGTGCCCAACACGGAATTAGACACGAAACAACAACACCTTATTCACCTCAACAGAATGGCATTGCAGAACGGAAAAACCGTACACTTAAAGAAATGATGAATGCCATGTTATTAAGTTAAACGCTTGCCTCGAGAACATGTGGGGAAGTCATGTGTTGATGACTAATTACCTTTTACATAAGGTACCCCGTAAGAAATTAGACAAAAGCCCTTACGATCTATGGCATGGAAGAATACCATCCTACAAATACTTACGAGTGTGGGGGTGCCTTGCTAAGGTTGCTATACCTACACCAAAGAAGGTGAAGGTAGGTCCCAAAACTCACTGATCGCATATTTATTGGATATGCACATAATAATCTACTTATCGGTTTCTTGTGCATGAATCTAAAGTTGAAGATATACACAAGAACACGATAATTGAATCGAGAAATGCATCGTTCTTTGAAAATGTATTTCCGTGCAGATCGAGAGAAGAAGCAAGCTCTTCTAAACGGATACATGATTCAATAGAACAAGAGCAAGAAAATAAAGAAGAAGAGATAGAACTTAGACGCATCAAACGAGCTAGGATAGAAAAATCATTTGGTCCAGATTTTCTAACCTACATGCTGGAAAGTGAACCTCAAAGCTATAAAGAAACTATCAATTCTTCTGATGGACCATTATGGAAAGAGGCCATAAAAAGTGAAATTGATTCCATCTTGCAAAACCATACCTGGGAACTAGTGGATCTTCCTGAAGGAAGTAAACCACTAGGTTATAAATGGATTTTCAAGAAGAAAATGAAGGCGGATGGAACAATTGATAAGTACAAGGCTAGACTTATAATTAAAGGTTACAAACAAAAAGAGGGTCTTGATTACTTTGATACGTATTCTCTAGTTACGAGAATAACCTCCATTAGATTGGTACTTGCAATTGCTGCATTGCGAAATCTTGAAGTACATCAAATGGACGTAAAAACTGCTTTTTTTAAATAGAGATTTAGAAGAGGAGATTTACATGGAACAACCTTGAGGGATTCTCTCGCACTGGGCAAGAGAACAAGGTTTGTAAACCGTCAAGTCATTATATGGCTTGAAACAGTTCAAACAATGGCATGAGAAATTTGATAATGTCATGAAAGAACGTGGATTTAAAATAAATAAATATGATAAATGTGTCTATGTTAAAGAGACTGAAAATGGCTATGTCATTTTATGTCTTTATGTAGACGACATGCTTATCATTGGAAGTAATGATAAAATAATTAAATCCACTAAAGATATGTTGAACTCGAGGTTTGACATGAAAGATATGGGTTTAGGCGACGTGATCCTCGGAATAAAGATTTCTAGAACTTCAAATGGACTAACACTTGATCACACATTATGTGGATAAGATTCTAGAAAAATTTAGTAAGGATGACACATTTAGCTAGAACTCCGATAGACACAAGCAAACATCTATCGAAGAATAGAGGTGAGGTCATTGTGTCTCAAGTTGAATACTCACGAGTCATAAGAAGTTTAATGTACTTAATGAGTTGTACAAGACCGGACATTGCTTATGCGGTGAGTAAATTGAGCGAGATACGAGTAATCCAGGGCATGACCACCGAAAGGTATAGTGAGAATACTAAGGTATTTAAGATATACTCGTGATTTTGGGTCGCACTATACAAGATATCCTGCTGCTATTGAAGGATATAGCGATGCTAATTGGATATCGATATTAAAGACTCTAAGTCTACAAGTGGATTTGTATTCACTTTAGGAGGTGCAATATCATGGAAATCTTCTAAGCGACGCTTATAGCTAGGTCTACTATGGAGTCCGAGTTTATTGCTCTGACAAGTGTGGTGAAGAAGGTTTGAATGGCTTCAAATTTCTTAGAAGATATTCCAAAATGGCCTAAACCCATTGCCAACAATTTGTATACATTGTGATCGATCAATCTGCTATTGGTAGGGCATGAGCAATATGTACAATGGTAAGTCTAGACACATACGTCGTGACACAATACCATTAGACAACTACTCTCAACTCGGTGTTATCTCTATTGACTACGTGAAGTCAAAGGATAATTTAGCGGATCCATTAACCAAAGGGTTGAATCGGGAGCTAGTTGTGAAATCATTAAGAGGAATGGGACTTAAGCCTCTAGAAAAATGAGTTGATACAATGGAAACCCAACCTAGTTGATTTGGAGATCCCAAGATCTAGGTTCAAAGGGACAACCTAGTTGTAAAAAGACTCTATGATTACTTGTGGGGAGTTATCCTTGTCCATTCCTTAACAAAGTGATGCCCGTGGAGAAGAGGATAAGCAATTTGGTTTTTAATGATTCTTGTGCGTCGGTAAGTCGAAAGCAGGGTAGTACAGCTATCTTAAATAAGAATCACCTATGTGAGAGAGAAGTGGGGCCGCTCAGAGAATTGTGTGAGGCTCAATTCTTAGAACCTCTTGCGAGAACCGGGCGTATGTTCGGGGCCATGAATGAACATAAACATGAGAATCAAGTATGTTAGGAAGAATCTTGTGTGAGGTATATCATCGTTTACACAAAAGGCGAAACGATTCAAGGACATCGCGTCTACTGATCAGCTAGTAAGGTAAATATGCTTTCACAAGGGAAGGTTCAAAGGGTAACACCTACCTATCCTTTGCAGGATTCAACTGTTGGAATTTATCACCAAATCTTTGTATCTTAGTAATTTTCTTCATGTGGGGGATTGTTGGACCAAGTTGTTGAAACAAGTTGTTGAACAAGTTGAGTCCAAGTTGAAGTAAATTACTAATTGTGACCTTTTGAATAGTAAGGGTTAAATTTATTTGGCTTTTTCAATAGTAAAAATCAAATATTTTATTTCATGAAAGGTCATATTTTTGCCTATAAATATGGCTTATTTTTACATTTGTAGACACACAAAAATATTTACAAGAATTTTATTTCTCTCCTAAAAGCTCTTGCAATTTTAGTTTTTGGTGATAATTTCCAGGCATAATTTTCGATTCACGGAATAGGTAATCCGGTTTTCGTCTTTATCCTGGGAAACAGACGTCCAGAATAGGGGACGAATCTGTTTTAAGGATAGTGTGTTGAACACACGATTCGAGCTATTTTCATTTTGCTTTCTTTGCAAATTTTGCCAATTCGGGATTTTTTACGATTTATATAAATTGTACTAGAAGAAATACTACTATTTACTTACAATTTCTAATTTTGAAAAATAATTAAGTTTGGGTATTAAACTCTACCCTTCTCTTTGTTCAATATACCTTGTTGGAGATATCCAAGGCCTCGTGGTCCAATTGGAGAGTGATTCCATTATCTTTAGCAATTTGCTTTAGCAATTTTTGCCTGCTTTCCAAACTTGCTTGCCTTGTTGAAAATCTCTGTATCATCTGAAAAAAAAACATTTTTGAATATTTACCTTGGGATTAATTTTTCTACGAGAAAGAAAGAAAATGATCACAAAAACTCATGTGAGATGGTCGCACCGTGCGACGGTAAAGTATCACTTTTTACACTAGACGTATCAACGTCGCACGTCGTCGTCACGGTGCGACCGTCTCACGAAAATGATTTATCATTGATGAACATTAAAATGCACCTTAGGATAAACCCCACAGTTATTTCTTAATTCCACTGCACTAGTTGCAAAATGTGTTCCAAATTTGGATGTCAATAAAACACGAATCTGTTGTAACTCTGGGAACTCCCCACATCTCGAAGCTGCAAAGATCAAGCTTGATATTGCTTCCTTGAGCTCATCAGGACATTCCCTGTTTTAGAATATTGCAATTCATCAGACCCCTTTTAGAAATTATTAATGTTTTTAATCTTATAAGCATGGATGTAATTTGATTTCCTACATTACAAAGGTTTCATTATAATTGGATTTTCTTAACCTTTTTGCTGTTTCTCCACGACAAAAATATTTTTTAGTCTTGTTTTCCAAAAACATGTTTTTATAAGTCATTTTCTAGTCCGCATAGATCAAATTATTTCGTGAATTAGATTTCACTTGACTGTTCTCGGACCGAGAAAGCGGAACTGGCTGACGTTGCATATTAGAACTCAGTAAAGCCCTATTCGCATCATTACATTGATTAAAAGGAATGAGGGAAGCTCTAATAGAAAAATATTGGAATGGAAAAATACTTCGAAGATGAACCCGTACCCATACAATAATCAGGAATTCTTGACCGTATCGAGTTGGAACAACCTGTTCTTCCTCAATATCCTGCTTCAACTTTGTCCATTTTGCCCTTTTTATTTCTCGGCACCATTACATTTCTTGGTACCAAAAATCAGTTCTCGTGATCGAGACTCATTTCTCGGTACTGAGAAATTGCGTCGGTTTTTATAAAAATAAGCAAATACCACACCAAAGAATACAAGAAGGATATAACCGTCAACTTGACTAAAAAACATGTTTTTTTAGAAACATGGAGTGACGTAACTAAGCAAATACATCAGATGATCAAGAACAGAGAAACCAAGGTTAAAGATATAGTAACCTGCTGTTTTTGACCATCTCACATCTCTCTCCCAAGAGATAACAGTAGTTTTCAATCAGAACAAATGCATCCAATGTATTTTCCTCCTTGATGACATGCTCAACCTATTGAGAAACGTTCATATCAAATTTCAAATTCACAAGTACAAAACTAAATTGCATATTTGGTCCACTAATTTATATTGAGTTACACTTTCATCCACTAATTTAGGGGTGTGGCAGAATAAGACACCAACTTCTAATCTATTGCAGATTGAGTCCAATTTTTGTCGACAATTATGAAATTAACTGGAATTGCTCCCAAATATGGGGGATTTCAACCCGCCCATGTGGAAATAAAAAATAATTAAATATGTCAGTGTAATTAAAAATGGTCGGAGGGACTAAAATTACGGTGCCATTCTGGTTGATTTCGCAATTGCCATAGAGTTTGGACTCAATCTACAACAAATTAGAAGTTGTGTCTTATTTTGCCACACCCCCTAAATTAGTGGGCGAAAGTCAAGAACTCGATATAAGTTGTTGGACCAAATATGCAATTTAGCACAAGTACAATCAAATCAAGGCCTAAAAGGGGTTGGTTTTTTTTTTTTTTTAAGATTCGACTTACACGTATAATAGCACGTTCTTGGTGGCCTAGCCGGAGTAGCTGGACTACATCAGACTTTGCTTGAGAGCATTTTACACTATGGAGCTTTTTGAGAATAGCAATTCTGGAAATAGCAAGATTGGCTAGCATTTTTAACTTTGCTGTTTTTGAGCTTCTGCCAAACAGAGCATTAAGTTTCTTTCCCATGTTTTGCTCTATGCTTCTGCAAATGGCATATGCAACCTTTTTCACGTGCAGAAAAATATGAGTAAGAATTCGGCATATTTATAGTTATAGTTTTCGGGCGAAAAATCATAGGATTTTTCTAAGTCTTGCTTGTCCAAGATATGTTATAGATGTTAGGGATAATTACAAAAACCTCCCTGAGGTTTGGACTAATTACATAAAAACCAAAAGATTTTTGAAAATTACAAAAGCCCCTTGAGTTTTGATTCATCTTATATTTTCCCCTTCACAAGCAAAAAAACCATTTAAAAAACATCTGATATTTCTAAAAATATTACAATTACCTCCTTAAATTTGAGACAAAATCAAACATAAGGGGTTTTTGTAATTAAAAACATGCCTGGGTTTTTGTAATTATGCCAAACCTTACGGCGTCGTTTGTAATTATCCGTAGATGTTATGTTGGAATTTCATAGTTTCTCATCCCCACAAAAGCTTTGACCCTAGCATGGATGTTCTTACCTTTGAATTAGCCCTCAATTTAGTCCATTAGGGATAGCTATTTTTTTCATTTATGGTCTATTTCTTAAAAAATTCCAGAAGCTTGACTCATTCTCATGCTATGAAAATAAAAATTGCATTGTTATGGCAAACTTAGTCAAGAAAAATGAGGTATAGTCTTCTTCTATTGTTCTTGGTAGGCTTTATTTAATCTGATTGGCTGTGATTTTCGTTGCTAGAGACTTTTCTTTAGGTTAGCATTTTTATCATTCCTATGAAATATTTCCTACACGTCCTCTTTGATTTAGATTCCAGCTTGGGTTTACTATATTGTTTTTATTATTATTAATATTATTTTTAATTGACGATAGGGAAATTAAGATCATGTATGGTTATGTTTAAAACTCAATTTTCCATTTCCAATCCGAAAAATGGATTTATGTTTGTTTAGGGAAGTTCTTAATGGAAATGAAACTATTTTCAATTTTCATTTTTTTGTGAAAAGATTCTTTTGGAAATACAACCAAACAAATTTTCACAAAAGCACGCAAATATATGTGAAAATACACTTCAAAATCATAATTAAACAACTTTTCACAATAATCACGCAAATCCATGTCAAAAATACACTTTGAACGCTATAACCAAACATATTTTCATTTTCAAACAAAAAATTCAAACAACAAACCAAATACATTTTCAATTATCACACGAAAACTAATAAAGTTTGAAAATTCATTTTCCAACACTAAAAACTGGAGATTGCACTTGGAAATACGCCCGTACAAATAGACCAGGTTTCAACTTCCTTAAATTTCTTAAACAAAAATTGGCCTTACAACACCGAGTCAAACATTAAACTATGGAAGAAAGGAAAGCTTTGATGTGATCATTTCCTTTTCATTTGTTTCTCATCGTTTTTTGTTTATTTTTATTTATTTATTTATTTCATTTTATTAAGATTAGGACACTAAATGTGTTTTTGTGATTTAGATAAAATAACTTGACAGTGCCTTTTTTTAATGTTATTAAAATATAGTTGTCACTTTCTGAATCCCAAGCTCAAAGACACTGAAAATTTACAAAATATGTTGATTTTTAAAATTTATTGAAAGTTTTTTTTTTTTGAGGGGAAAAAAGATTTCATTTAACTATGCTGGAAAACGTCCATCGACGATTGAACAAGGGTTGAAACATCCCAATAGTAAGTTACATGCGACATGTTTTTATCGAAAAATGCAAGATCGTGAGCTAAGATATTTGATGATCTACGAGTCCAGTACATCCCAGAAATATGGAGAGATTGTTTCCCGCAAGAATATCCGAAAAGATGTACGATGAAATGTGATACCATAGCATGGAGCGGATAGTCGCGACCGATTCAATTGGTAAAGTGGCACGGTTAGCAAGTAATTCTTGAACCCAACATTGCCAAGATTGTTGTTCGAATTTGGCAATGATATTAAGTAGGCTCGAGAGATGCCGGACCTCCCGAGCAAGGTTTTCGGTGTGGCCATGGAGGCTTTGCAACAACGCCATAGGAAGTGGGTGATGCGTGGAGGGATTTTGAGGCTCCATAATCTGCTTCCAAATCGGGTTAGGGCCAGAGCTGGAGCTAGCGTTGGAGACGGAGCTAATGGGGAAGATATCAGAATCAAGGTAGGCGTGGTACGCGGAGCGGATAGAGTGCTTGCCGTTAGAGGTGAAGTGCCAACACCAAATATCACATGATGGCCCACGATTAGTTTAGCTTCATCAGGATAAAATATCGAATTAATGAGGCCAAGTTCCAAGAGAGTTCGAATAGTCTATTAGTTCAGCAATTTGAGCGTCATAAGGGATAGATGAGGGGGGCTTCGGATATAGAAACATGACGAGCGGGGTAGCCACGGATCTTCCCGGATGCGAGTAGTCTGGGACGGACTGATAAGCTCTCTAGCCCCAAGCGAGATCGGTTTTTTTGTCAAGAATACTCCTCCAAGACCAAGAGGATCGACTTCCAAGGCAGGCCTGTAGAAAATTATTGTCCGGAAAATACTTAGACTTAAAAACACGGGCTAGCAGAGATGAGGGGTTGGTGAGGATGCGCCAAGCTTGCTTGTTAAGCATTGCCATATTGAATGCTCGGAGGTTTCGAAAACCGAGGCCCCCTCTGTTTTTTTGAATGGATAGCTTATCCCAAGCATGCCAATGAATTTTTTTCTTAACAAGAGAGCTTCCCCACCAAAAAGCCGCTGTCATTCATTGGAAATTGTCTAAGATAAAATCCGATAATTTGAAGCAAGACATAGCAAACGTCGGAATGGCTTGAATGACGGATTTGATGAGGGTTTCTTTGCCGACAAGTGATAAGTTCTTTTGCGTCCAACTTTGTAATTTACCCCAGATTTTGTATTTTAAGCTCGAAAACACCGCTTTTTTGCTTTTGCCAATAACCGAAGGGAGCCCGAGGTATTTGCTATGACTATTGACATGTTTCATGCCAAGAACGTGGACGATGAAAAGAATGCCGGATTTATCGAGGTTGATCTATTGCCCGGAGACTTTTTCATAGAGATGAATTGCAAATTTTAAATGCGAAGCCTCTTCTGTTGTAGCATGGCCAAAGAGTAATATGTCAACGACAAAGAATAAGTGGGAAATGCGTGGTCCTCTTCGACAGATAGAAATTCCCTGAATTTTACCGCAAATCTGGAGGTCCTGCAAGATACATGAAAAAACTTCATAGCAAATAATAAACAAGTAAGGGGATAATGGGTCCCCCTGTTGGATACCCCGGTGCGGGGTTAAACGACCAAATTCTTTACCGTTTAGTAAGAATGAGAAGGAGGTGGTCGACACACACAGATTAATGAGGTTAATTGTTGGATATCTATCTGCCTCTAATAGATCGATACACGTAGTATCGAAAACAAATATTACAGACTCAAAGCCTGTTATACAAATTGTACTTTATACCCTAATGCATAAACAGTAAAATACAACTGAATCGAGAATACAATAAAGAAAGCTTAACACAGAATATGAGGGATAAAACCCTAAAAATTGAATATTGAATAAATTCGGCTCAGGACCAGTTTTTCCCAAAACCACAAAGCTGTCACTAGAGACCCAACCAGAGAACCAAGAAATGGCACCCAAACATCCAAGCCAACAATAGCCCTCAAGATCCCAAGTGTATGAACCCTCGAAACCCAAAAAACCCTATAAAAAACCTCTGAACCACCCAAACCCTAATCTCACTCAGAAAGTAGGAAATCAGTCCACAAAGAAGGTGAACTAGTTAGATAACACTCAGATCTAACACAAATACCTTAGAATCACACAGAAATCCAACAAGGTGGTGAGATTTCTAGAGAGAGAGAGAGATCGAAGATATCAGAGAAGAATCGAGAGAAGAGAGAGAAAATCACTAAGATAAAATGAATTAGGGTTTCGGGGTTGGGGTCTTTTAAAGGGTAAATGAATGAACCAGATCAGAACTTGAAAATGGACGGTCAAGATAAGAAGTACAGGATTCGCGGACTAAGAATCCGGATCCCGCAGTCCGAGTCCAAGACCCGAGTTCACAGACGGGTTCAATACATTGCGCTTGTTGCATATTGGGCTGCTGATTGGGCCTAGGAATTATTGATTACTAGATCAACAAAATGGGACAATTAATACAACAATCTCCACCTTTGGCTCATTATGAATCATTAGACAATCTTAAGGGGAAATAAATGGTCATCATCATCGCCTTTTGCCTTCCCAGCACATAGCCAAGAAGGATTTGTGTTACAGAAGCACTAAAGCTCCCTGTAACTAAGTAAGGACCTCAACAAGCACATATCAAGCTAAGTTCCCCCATTGAATTAACATAAGCACATAGCAAACATCAATTCAACAGTTTTGGATTCAACAGAAACACAGTAACTGTTAAACCCAACATAAAGGGTAACTAACCGGGTAACTAATCAGCAATGTCAAAATTTAGAATTTTTAAACAAGTTTTAAACTTTGATAAAGGTAGACACTTAGTACCCATATCAGTTGGATTGTATTCAGATGCCACTTTTTCAAGACAGATGAGACCTTTTGAAACAATATCCCTTATAAAATGAAACCTAAGATCAATATGTTTGGTTCTGTCACGAAAAACTGGATTCTTACAAAGCTGAATACCAGATTGAGAGTCAGAAAATACAACAACCTTTTGTTTTAGAAAACCAATTTCAGAAACAAGACCTTTTAGCCATAAGGCTTCTTTTAAAGCTTCAGTTACAACCACATATTCTGATTCTGATTCTAGTCTGACCATTAAGTACATAATAGATCCAATGGCATTATCATAAGGAATATTTTGCATAGAAAGAATTCGAGGATCATTTTTAGGGGACTGATCCCTACTTAACACAAAATGAAAAACAAGTGGGACATTCACAGATTTTGCATCACTCATAGAAAACTTTTGTAAAACCTTTTCAACATATGAAGATTGATGAAGATAGATCACAGAGTTATTTCTATCCCTATCAATATTCATACCAAGTATTTATTAGCATCACCTAAAAATTTCATATCAAATTTAACATTTAAGCAATTTCTCACATAGTCAATAGTCTTAATGCATTGACCAGTCATGAGCATATCATCAACATAGATCAACAAGAAAACAGGAGACTTAGCATCAAGTTTGAAATACAGACAATGATCAAAATTGACTTCTACAGAATTTCAAATCAAGCATGCACTGGTCAAATTTCTTATTCCACTGTCTAGGTGATTCCTTTAATCCATACAAAGATTTTTTCAATAAGCACACATGGTTTGGTTTGGTTTTATCTTCACAACCCTCAGGTTGTTTCATAAAAAATTGTTCTTCCAAATCACCATGTAAGAAAGCCGTTTTAACATCAAGTTGCTTTAGTTCCCAGTCAAACTGAGCCACTAATGTTTGATAAATGTTTTTATCATGATTTTGATTATTTTATTTTAAAGTGTTTTTACACCAAAACAATGTTTGAAAATGTTGTCCAAATACTCCCGATTATTTTAAAATATTTTTACTAATTTTTCGGAGTATTTCTTGAAGTTTATTTTCGATAAAATTGGACAACACTTCCGTTTCGCGTTGGACCGGTCGCCCTAAAGGGCAACCCGTACCTGAAGATGTGTTTGAAACAGAAAACGCCACGGAAGTAAAACAGGTAAGGTTGACCGGTCAACCTGGGCGTCGACCGGTGGCATCGACCGGTCGTTCCAGGGTCGACCGGTACCTGGGAGAAAATTGCTCGAACAGAACTCTCTAACCTCTATGTTTGATAAGCTCGACCGGTTCAACACAGGGTCGACCGGTCGGACCCTCCGTCGACCAGTCGCCCTGTGTAAAATTAAGGGTTTTATTTTCAATGTTTATTTCTGCGCGACCGATCGCCCTATTGTTTGACAGCAAAATTCTAACCGTTGTGCAGCAGACATAAATTCCTTAAATTGTGGAATTGATTTCTAACATCTATATTCTTCATTTGTCTTGCAATTTTTTATAGATTTCAATCTCCTAGGAGGAGCCTATCTAGTTCAAGACATCTCCTATAAATAGATGAAGAATTGAAGCAACACAACAAGAGAGAATATTACAACACAACAAGATACATTCAAGCAAACACTTTTGTTCTTCTATTTCAATATTCTTGTTGTAATAGCCTAAGGTCTTACACTTTCACATCTTGAGGTCTAGGCTTAATTCTTGATTACACTTGCACTCTAATTTGTATTGTTCATTATAGAGTTGTAATATTGAATTTTTGTGGTCATCATTCAACACAAGATATCCTTGTGAGTGTTCTTGTGGTAAGAACACACTTGGGTGATCTAGGTGTTAGGTGCAAGAAGATTGTGGTAATCTTCTTATTGAAGAGTGGTGCTCTTTGAGGTATTGAAGAATTTGGTGTTCTTCAAGGTTGAAGATTGTGGTAATCTTCACATGGTGCCGTTGGAGATTGTGGTAATCTTCAAGAGAGATTGTGGTAATCTCAAAGGTGGTGTTGTAGAAGAGTGAGGTGCTCTTCAAGGTGATGTTGTAAGGTGTTGTTGTATTAATTGTGGTAAGTAATAAAATATTTTTTCTTTTTGAAATCCATCCCGTATATAATGGGGTGGTAGAGGATTAGGTCCTAGGTGGGTTGAACCTCTATAAATCGACGTGTGCTATTTACTTTCCGCATCTTCATTCTTGTTTTGGCTTGTTTGATTCGAAAAAGAGGGCATAATCGAGAAAATAGAGATAATCTATTCACCCCCTCTAGATTATCGTAGCCGCTTGGACTTACAAGTGGTATCAAAGCCAAACTCTTTGGCAAGCTCGTTCCACATCGCGAGTAAAGTAGAATGATCATCGGCTACGAATGAAGTCTACCTTACCGGCGTCTCCACCAACAAGACACCACTATTTGATTCCAAAAATTATACATTCTGGAAGGAAAGAATGAAATGTTATTTACAAAGTTGCGGGTTCGATATTTGGAACACGATCATCAATGGAGAATCTATTCCGATGAAAGATACACCTCACACCTCCAAAGTGCTCAAGGAGCTCAATGATGAAGAGAATAAAATCATCTCCTTAAATGGTAAAGCTCTTAATATTATTTATTGTTCACTCACCATTTCGGAATATGATCATATTGTAGGAATTAAATCGGCACATGAAGTATGGAGAAAATTAGAAGAAGTATATGCAAATGGAAGGAGTCACACAAAAGCATCTACCTCTCAAATGGATACAACATCAAACCCAACAACATGGGATGAGCTTCCTAACACTTCCGACGACGATGAAAACGAACAATGTCTTATAGGCTTCGAAGAAGAAAATGAGGTAAGTTCTAAACCTTCTACTTCCTATGATAATGATTTACAAAATGATTTGCAAAATGATTTTTATGAACTTCAAAATGAATTCCAAAGCTTACTTGTTAAATACAAAAAATTGAAAAATGAATTCAATGTTTTGAAATATGAAAAGGATAGTTTATTTACTTTCTATGAATCACTTTCATGTGCTCACACCACCACATTTGATAAGGTTAGAATCCTTGAAAAAGAACACAGTACTCTTGTTGAGGATATTAATTGCATGAAAAAAGATTTATCAAAATTCAACTTGAGTACCGATAAAATGACTAAAATTGTTGATGTTCATAGTTGTGATAATTTGAAACTAGAACTTGATCATAAGCCTAATGTTGTCAATCATAGGAAAAGAGTCAAGTCTCTAAGCATGTTGGTCATTATGCTCCTAAAATTGTTACTTCTTTTTATTGCGGTATAAAGGATCACACAGCTAATACTTGTCGAGCTAGAAATAGCTCTAATTATTGTTGGAGACCTAAAAGTCTCAAAGTTAATCCCATAGGACCCAAACACTTAAGGGTACCACAAAACGATGTCATATTAGGTACTCAGCGAATTAATAATCAAAGAAAAGTCATAACGCCAAGAAGACATCAAATGCCTGGTTCATTTGATCAAAGGAGAAGACATCACCACAATGAATTTCCAAGAAAGAAATATTATCAACAATGGGAAGGAAACAATTCTTGGAAATGGAGCAATTGGAGAAGCTATCATCAACAAGATGATTTTCAAAGAGGAAGATACCATCAACAATGGGAAAGACACAACCCATGGAAATGGCGTAATTGATAAACCGTATCTCCCTATTTAAATATTTATTTTATTTTGTTATTAGGCATGTTTTTATTTGTGCCTTAATTGTCAAAATGAGTTTTCAAATATTTCTTTTAAATTAAGGTCTTCAATAAATATTTTATGTTTTTAATCTTTTGAAAAGGAGACCTTGCATGATGTTTTTAAAACTCTTGGGTATTTACTATAATTTGTGTGTTTTATCATGAAGTTTTATTAGCATAATATATTTGTGACATCTATTTTTGCTTTAGCCTACACTTGTATCATTATATTTTGTGCAAGTTTTGTTTAAGAATTGTGTAGGATATATATATATATATATATATATCTTCATCTTCATCAAGAGAGGATCAATAAACTATCGAGGTACGCTCACTTGTGTTACTTTTACTTTCTTAGACTCGATATATTTTTGCCATATGCCTATGTGCTTGATTTTCAAGATATTTCAAAGCATCTCACATAAGTGCCATTAAGAGGATTTTTTAATTTTTGAAAGGCACTATTCGATAAAGCTCTTTTTATCCGAGACTTGTAAATGATTATATTCGTTTTGTTAAAACGGTCAATTTTTATCCTCCTCTCAAAATTCTGCATTTGATTACACATATTCATTCGTGTCAAAACTTTTGTTCAAATACTTTTTTTAAATGAGGTCTCAACTATATGCTCTCGGATTTTTAAATTTCAAAAGAGACCTTATATAGCTTTCTATAAGCATATTTGAACTTACATGTTTTATTAAACTCTTGATGATTTTTTAAAGGCATAGTATGTGGTGCTTATTATAGTGTCTCTATTATTCGATATTACTATACTCTTGTGCAAGATATCTTGTTAAGATTTTGCGAGAAATTTATGGTATTTCGAACAAGCTTGATTGTAGGTCCCAAGGGGTGTAAGTGTAAGGTTTAGAAGGGGGGTTGAATAAACCTTACCAAATTTTTGATTTTGTCCTTTTAAAATTGAGTCGATCTTACTACACATTGTCCCTTGTGGACAAATACCAATTTAGTTAATCAAGAGTTAGTCTCTCAACAGACTCAACTCAGTCGTTTTATTCTTTGGAATAACTCTCATTGTTAAGTCTAAATTAACTCAACTGTGGTTTGTTTTCATTGCAGAAGACTTAACACCCTTAAGTTTGGTTAAATAGAGATTTAGAGCTTGATTTAGTACTTAGAGATTATCTAATGGATAGCAAATATGTCACAGAAATAAACAAATATGATGCAAGAATTAAAGTCTTTGAAATGTAAAAGACACAATAAGATTTTTATAGAGGTTCAAGATGGGGTAATTCTTCTACTCCTCTCTTCTCCAACTCCTGGAGGAATCCACTAGGTATTGATCGATATACAAAGTGGTAATAGTCCGATACAAGTCTTGATCACACAAACTGACTTGATCCTTTGGGACTCGATCTGAGACGCCTTGATCACTCACCGGCTTCTCGTGCGACTCGAACTTCTTCACAGGGGCGGTTGCCTTGCTACTACAGCTCACTTGCTCAAGCTCTTTGGATTTGATCACGGCCTTCCAAAAGCTCAAGACTTGGTTCGACCTTGAACCTTCCTACAATCCTTCGAGGAATGTAGACCCCTTGATTTTTCAAAGATTTTTCCTCTTCAACTGATTGAAGTTATCTTTCCTTCACGGGTGAGTGTTGGATTGATGTTCTTCGTAGTGTAGGCTTGAGGATTGAGAATATTTCGGTTTCGATTCGATAATTGCTTGAACGTTTGTGGTTCTGGTCTTTATTTCTCGAGTCATTCCTTAGCCTTTTATAGTGTTCTTTCAAAAATCGCCCGTTGAAGAGATAGGCTTATTTTTGAAAGTCACTTGCGATCGTTGGCTTGTCTTGTTGCGATCCTTGGAATTGCCATTTCCTCGTATGAATTGTTCTTCACCTTTTCGAGTTCGACATGGTGTAGTGCTTCCCATTGGTTTATTCCTTTTGCACGCTTCTCGGGTGAGCACTTCGAGAAAGGTAGTATGGAGATATTACTTGTTTAGGTAATTCTCTTGATTTACGTACAACGGATCTTTTTGATTATCTCGACTTGACTGCATTTCCTTGTTTTCCCCAGGTGACTTAGAGTCGACTTCCAATCATGGATGACTCTTCTCGTCACTTCAACTTGAGACTTGGCTTTTCTTGAGTTGACTTGACGATACTCCACTCACCGCATCTCACCTTTCTTCATAGAGTTCCCGTCTACTCTTCTTTGCCATACTCGGTTGTCTTGCAATGAGTCTTCCTTCTAGTCTCCGAGTTGTCTTCTTGCATGTTTGGGCGTAGTGACTTAACTCATCTTGGCCAGCCCTATTTATTACAATGCAGTTTACAACCAAAATGGGGTGCCAACTTCCTATTCTAAGTTTTACATGGCATTCATCAAAATCTAAACAATAAATTTCCTAACAATTTCCCCCTTTTTGATGATGCCAAAACTTAGACCATTCAAAAATGCAAATAGCAAAGATACATACAGATAGTGTATTCACATAGAATGTATGCGTAGAATCAATCCTTTTATTGATCATAACATTCTTGTTCTTTTACACAACTGTTTACAAGGTGTATCAGAGCAAACATTTGTCTACACAAAAAAATGAAGAATTTATAGCTTTATTGCAGAAGACTTACATAGTATGTATTTACATGATAAAATACATGAAGGGGTGGACAACAACACTTCATCTCCTTTGTTGTCTCCTTCTTTCATCTTGTTCAGCATCTTCTGCTCTTCTCTTTTTCTCATCGTCAGCTGTCTTCTTCTTCTTTTCATATGTCTTCCTGGCGCTTCATCATCTCTTCTTAATCTTTCTTGTCTTTCCTCCCATAGCTGAGTTTGTCTCTTGTTTTCTTCTTCTATTCTTTTCGCATACTCGGATTACTTTTAGCCACTTGCAAATTTGCTACTTGGTCAAGACCAGCCAAATGAGATCCCTCTTTTCTTGCCGGATCTACGTATTCAATGTTTTTGGCGGAGGCCTGGGTCCAAAACCTCTTCCTCCACCACCGCTTCTTCCTCTACCTGCAGGCGTGTATTGTCTTGGGGTCTTCTTCTTTCCACCGAGTGACCGGCGGAGTGACCAAGTGAGTGATCGCGGTAGTCTGCTCACTGTCGGCTTCTTCACATAACGTGAGACCCTTTTCCCAAGACAAGTCCCAAGCTTGAGCCATAGACATATTTGCAAAGTATCCTTCGAGATGCGGCGTTTTAAATTCATCAACTGATCGTGGCTCTGTCCCGACATCCGAGATGGCATAAGTGTCTCTGTCTCTTTGGAATGCCTCCATGTTGTTTCAAGATGTTCATAACTCGGGCATCCATTCTTCCTTCCACTTCCTCCATCCCCGCTTCAATTGTCTTTCTCTTTTCGGCCCGAGATATAGCAGTGTTGGAGTGGCGAGTCACGGGGAGTTTGCTTTGCGATAATATCACCAGTGACAATACCTTGTTGGGGGTTTGTGCGATCATCAAGGTCACATCTTTCGATCCTTCCCCCTCAACGGACTTTCCTTTCTTTTGTTTCAATACTTTCTCAAATTGTCTTTCCTTCGCAAATGTGCATCCTCTCTTTTTCGACTTGGATCTCTTCTCGTGCTTTAAGGTATTCCTCTTCCCCTTTTTGGCATCATCAAAGGAGAGAGGAACGCCTGAAACATATCTTGGAGCGGGAAGTCAAGCTGGCGATAGTCGAGTTCTATCTCGAGTCTGGCTGCGGAGTATGCGGTGCGAAATTCGGAGCGAGTAGCGTTGGACTCTGCTGAAATTAGCTTCATTTCAGCCATGAGAAGGCTGAATTTTCTGTCCATGTTTGCTTCCAGGCACGCTGGAGATCACTCTTATTTTGCTCACGCAGCCAGCTTTTATCTCGGCGTTATGTCGGCTTCATGCATGTGCTCAATGTGGTCTCTCAATTTCGTTTTTGCATCGGCATTCTCGACTCTCCATACAGCGACTTGTTGAACAATGTCCTGAAGTATCTAACTTGTTCCACACGCATTGTTTCTTCTTTGTTGCCACCATTCCCGATCTCCGATTGTTATGCCTCTCAAGTCGCAGTAAGATTGGCATCTCTGTTGTCCATCGCATGTCCATAGAGGCCTCGATGCCTCTCCATCCGTTCAATCTCGGCAAAATAATGCTTTGAACACTTCCCGAACTTCACTTTGTTTCTTGATGCGGTGATGGCCACGCAACGTCAAAGTCATAGTCACCGAACGATGGTACCGACGAGATGACGGGAGCTGTGCTGTGGCGTGCGAGCTCGTTCTCGACTCTTCGGGGTGGTCGGGTACCTCCAGAGAAAAAGGAAAAGATTCTATAAAGGAATCATCACGGCCAACAATCGTATTTGTTCAATGATGAAAGGTGCGCGTGAAGTTCCTTTTGAGTCGAACTGCTGCGACTTGGGAGCTGCGCAGTGGACTCTGTTTGGTGGGTGCATTGTTGTGAAGTGGACCCGACTTGCTTTGAGCCTCGATTGTCTCAACGGCCGTTGGTCTCAAATTTGGTTTCTCCAATTGAGTGGACTGGTCCTCGGCCTTATCGAAGCGTCATCGGACGATGATGAGATTTCCATTAGTGGCTCGTCATCAAAATTGAAAGTTTGACGAGTAGTCTTGAGATCGAGACTTGCTCGTGCTAGGAACATCCGCAATGAGTCTTTTGGATCTGTCATGGGGATGACTCGACTTCTTCGTCGCTTTCTTGATCCCGGAAAGGTTACATCGATTATCCTGGGAATCATGAAGCGCGCTTATCTCCTTTTTCGGATGGATCAATGATAGCGGGAGGGATGTTCTCTACTTGACTTCTTTACCCCCGGAAGTCTCAACCTCCCGTGGGCCTTCATTTCCTCCAGCGAGTCTCGATCGCAACGAGGCCTTGGACATCCCTTTCGACAAAGGTGTGTCGGTGTCTTAGGGTCTTCTCGTGGTGGCATCCATTGGAGTCTCAACCCCATGGATTGCACTTTCATCGCCGAGAGTGTTAACTCCCGGGCATTCCTTCCTTGTGCCTCGACTACATCGGCGGCGTCATTAGCCTTGAGCGGTTGGCACCTCGGTGAGACAGTCTCAATCGCCTGAGCTTCGTTGATGACAACTTGCTGTGTACTTTGTGGTTGTTCCTTCTCCACTTCGCCTCCTAGATTCGTCGTGGAGTCATCTGCGAGATTCTCCGACCTTGCTGCAGCGCGGTGGAGGAGTTTCCCCCTCGGTGCGCACACCGGTGAGTGACTTGGAATGGGGTCATTCGTCTCCAAACTCCTGGCTGTTTCTCTCTACCGAGTGTTCAGTTGGGGGTGGTGAGACACCTTCATTAGGGGTTAGCTCAATTGGGGTCCCCACTAACCCGATTTCATCGCCGCCTTCCATTAATTCATTCTTCCGAGTGAGTTTGAAAGTGGTGGCGGCAAACAACAACGATGGCGATTTGTTTGAACCACTCCCATTGGATCAATTTCACCGTGTGTTTTGGAGGACTCTCCTGGTCCCTCCATCAATCTTTTCTCGTGAAGGATTACGGATTCGTGCAATGCTTGCTGCATTTGCAACTTTTCTCGTGGCGGCAAAGCAGAGTCCATATCCTCATCATCATCGATAAGACATCAAGGAAATGATGTGTGTGTTCTGTGGTGCGGTGATAGGGTAGATCTTTGGCCTTCTCTCTCACGTGCCTCGGCTTTCCTCTGCTGTCTTTCCTTCTCCTTGTCCTTGAAGATCTGCAAGATATCTCATGCGATTTTCTTCATCCGATCTTGGACAACAATGGGTCACTCCAAGGAAGTTCAGCCTTCTCTTCCTCTTCTATAAATTCAGCCGTTGGAACTGTTCCTTGATCGACTCAATTTCCACTTCCTCCACTCTCGCGATTTTGGATGTCCGGGTAAAGTGGGGATAGGATCATCACATCACTATCACTCTATCGCCTTCTTCTTGTGTCTCACCATGCGTGGACTACAACTATTTCTTGATTTGCCTCTGTGACGCCTTCAAAGAGACTTAGTTGTTTCATCAATTACATCAGGGACTCTCTTGCTTGCCAGTTTTAAGTATTTGTTCCAAATGAGTGGTGACTACCGGGTTTCTCAAGCTCGGAGCGCTTGATGATTCTTCTTCGTCTTCTAGTTTGTACCGAGGGATTTACGGTTCGAGACGCTTTCTTCCGAGTCTTGGCGGCGGGGGCCGTCTGGTGTCTTCTTCGAGGAGGCGCCGTCTTGGCTTATCGAGATCTCTCTTTTGACGATCCGAGAAGGTAGTTGAGAGTCCTTCTCGATCACTTCTGGAGGCGGGAGACACGGCTGCGAGGGCGGTGACTCTGCTGCGGCGGGAGGAGCGGGTGACTCTCTGCAGGGCGGGAGGAGCGAGTTTGACTTTCTTTCTTTGCAAGAGCAACAGATCTCTTAGCAGTTTCGGGGCGACTTTCTTCTTTGGTGGAGAGGAAACAACTCAGTATCTTCGGTCGGTCACCGATTCCCCTCACTCGTGTCGCTCTCTTGGGCGTAGGCTCTCTCGTGCGCCGGAGAGGTTTGATCTGAACATCCTCTTGTTAACATGGAACGCCTTTCCATGTCTAAGAGGGACTCCTTTCACCTCCATCACCGCCAATCACCGGGCCATATCCTGGGATCCTCCAAATGTGCCATCTTCCTTGAAGGATTTGTTCCCTACATTACGGCATAGTCTGCTTTGTAGACAAACTCAACCCGATTTATTTTCCTTTCTTCAATGATCGCCGCCATCACGATCAACTTTGCTTTGATGATTGGTCAAAGTCACAAATTTGATGTCAATACATTTGGCAACTATGTCCAACACTTGTGATAATCCTCCTTCAAGAAACCTCTTGTTTCTTTGTGTAAACTATTTTATCAAGTATAGTCGGGCTTGGCTATTTCCTTCCAAGCAAAGACCAGTTTACATCAGCCGTTAATTTCGATGCTCCTTCCGTTGGTAGTGAGCGGTGTTGACCAACTCCTTGGCGAGATGGTGAGCTTCTTTCGTGAAGATGACTTTATTCCTTCATCGTGAATCTCGGCATTCACGTAGAATCGCGACCTCCTCCACATAGGTCATCGGATATTCCGTCGAAAGCGATTTGATCCAGGCGTTTCCAATTTCTCAGCAATTTTCATCACTAAGGTGTCGTCGGACCCCTGTTTCACCATGCCGTCGAAATCCACAGTAGACTCGGTGTGGATTTGCTTTCCTAACTTGACAAAATCATAGGTTGATGCCATCCTTCAGGATTTTACCCGAGAAAACTTAGAGATTGATTTGAAGATAGATAGGGTTTTGAGAAACTTTTTGCCTTTGCTTCTGAGAGAGAGAAATGAACAGTTTTGGTAGCGTGTGAGTGAAACGGACGAAAATAGTTTAAGTATGGTTTATGAAAGGACGTGCGGGTGGTTTTTGAAATGTGATCGAAATCAACGGCTTAGATTTTGCACGCCGATTTAGCATTTAATGTCTCGTATTTAATGCGGCAAAGATTTATATCCAATCATAAGCTTGGTGTGCGGCTTTTGCACGTACACGTCATAATTATGCTGACGTCATTCTTAAAAACATTCCCGCTTAGTAAAAATGACTGTGTTTTTGTCACTTTGCTCATAAATGATTCAGCTTTTGCTCTCAGCTGGTTTAGCTCTTCTTTTCACATTTCTCTTTGTGACTCAAATTGTCGGTGACTTGGTATAGCTATCTTTCCGATCTGGTGATTTACTTAGGATTTGTTAGTTCAACTCTTTTTCCTTTTTGTGTTCCATTTCTTTTCTTTTGATTCTTCCGAGTGTCACTCACTCTATTAACCCTAACTCATGCTTGAGTTCTTCAAATCTTGACTCACATAATGGTTTTGTGAAGATGTCACCAATTGTTTATCGGTTGAGATATATTCCAAGATGATGTCCTTCTTTTCAACATGATCTCTTATGAAGTGATATCGACATCGATATGCTTTGTTCTTGAGTGCAACACAGATTTTGAGTAATGGCAATTGCCTTGTGTTATCACACATGATTGGAATTTCTTTTTCCTCAACTTCATAGTCTCTCACCGTCTCATCCATAGGACTTGGGCACAACAACAATGCCCCAGCCTATGTATTCTTGGTTCACCAGTAGGGTGGCTATTGAATTTTGCTTCTTGCTAAACCAGAAATCACTGTTTCCTAGCATTTGACATGTGCCTGAGGTGCTTTTTTCACAACTCGCATCCAAAGATAGTCAGTCGAATAGCCAATTAGCTTGAATCCACCTTCCTTTGGATACCATAAGCCAACTTCTTGGCTTCCTTTCAAGTATCTCAATATTCTCTTAGCTTAGTTTGTCATCATATGGCTCTCTTTTGGGGGCGATTGAAATCTTGCACATACACTTACAAAGAAAGGTGATGTCCGGCTGCTTGCTGTGAGATAGAGCAATGATCCAATAAGTGCTCTCAGTATCTTGTTTGATCTACTGAGGCTTGCCATCCATCCATGTCCATTTTGATGATGTATTCATTGGTATTTTTACGAGGACTTCTCCTCCATACCAAATTTCTTCATTAAATCTCTGGTGTATTTTGTTTGACTTATGAAGGTTCCATCCTTCGGTTGTTTCACTTGGAGTCCAAGAAAGAATGTCGACTCTCCCATCATGCTCATTTCAAATTTACTTTGCACGAGGTTTGAAAATTTTTCACACAAACTCTTTGTTTGTGGATCCAAAAATGATGTCATCCACATATATTTGAACAAGTAGTATACTCTTTTTTGTCTTGAATTAAAAAAGTGCTCTATCTACTTTTCCTTTTGTGAATCCATTCTCAGTTAGGAATTGTGACAAAGTATCATACCATGCTCTGGGTGCCTGTTTCAATCCATACAAAGCTTTCTTGAGTTTGTATACCTTATCTCCAAGAGTCTTCTGCTCAAATCCTGGAGGTTGTTCAACATACACTTCTTCTTCCAATAGACCATTTAGGAATGCACTTTTTACATCCATCTGATATACAATGAAATTCTTGTGAGCTGCATAGGCAAGAAACATTCTTATAGCTTCCAATCTTGCTACAGGAGCAAATGTTTCATCAAAATCTATTCCTTCTTCTTGGCAATATCCTTTGGCTACTAGTCTTGCTTTGTTTCTAACCACAGAACCTTCCTCGTTCATTTTGTTTCAACACCCATTTAGTACCAATAACATTTTGATGTGTGGGTCTTTGAACTAATTCTCATACTTTATTTCTTTCAAACCGATTCACTCTTCTTGCATAGCTTGAATCCAATGTGTGTCATCCAATGCTTGTAACACATCTTTGGGCTCTATTGCGAGATGAAGCATGTGAACATAGCTTCTTGTTGAGTTCGGATCTCGTTTTGACACCTTCTCTTATATCCCCAATGACAAGTTACGTGGATGGTCTCTCGGCCATCTTATATCAAGTTGAAGTAAGTTAGGCTGGATTCGATCGTCTAGCAATTGTGTTGCTTTGATCGCTCTCTCGTAGTCACTTAGCCGCAAAAATTTTCCACTGTTTTTGAGATTCACTATCTCATCTTCTTCTTCCGAGTTTATAATTCCAAAGATCGGCTTGACAAAGATAGGGACTCTTCGTATGGTTGGATGATTCAACTTATCACCGACTCTTCGATGTCTTCTCCATTTACATTTGGCTCATCGAATACCACATGAATGGATTCTTCGCAACCATAGTCCTTTTGTTGAGTACTCTGTAGGCTTTGCTTTCACCGAGTATCCCAAGAAGATACCTTCATCGGCTTTAGCATCGAAGGCCTTTAGGTTATCTTTGCCATTGTTGTGGATGAAGCATTTACATCCAAATATTCTAAAATACGCAACATTTGGTTTTCTTCCACCAAATCTCTCATAGGAGTCTTTGTCGGTTAATCATTTTATCATACATCTGTTTTGAGTGTAAAGTGTGTGTTGATTGCTTGACCCAAAATCTTTTTGGTAACCTGCTTCACTAACATGGTCCTTGCCTGCTTCTTTGAGAGTTCTTTGCTTCCTTCTCTCTCGCAACTCCATTCTCATTGTGGAGTCCTTGCACAGAGATAGTTCATGACCAATACCATTTTCAATACAATCTTGAGTTATTATTCCATTGACAAACTCGGTTCCTCATCGATCTTATTTTGATAATGGTTTGGCTCTTCTCGTTTTGAATCCTCTTCATCACCGTGTGGTAGTTTTACGTAGAGTTTCTTTCTTCTTACACATGAATATTGTCCATGTATATCTTGAGTAGTCATCTACTACCACCAAGGTGTATTTCTTTCCACTTATTCTTTTGGTTCCACTTGGGCCAAATAGATCCATATGTAGCGATGCAATATTCTTGTTGAAGATGGACATGTCTTTTCTTTGAATGAAGATTTGATTTGTTTTCCTTCGACATGCATCACATATACTCTCCTTCTTGTATATCTGAGTCCGGAAGTCCTTCCACAATATTACTTCTTGCAAGCTTGTTAATCGTTTTGAAATTCAGGTGACTCAACTTTTTGTGCCATAGCCAACTTGATTCACCGTTTTTTTGCTAATAGACAGGTCTTTGTGTGTAGCGGTTGACCAATCTACTACATACATGTTCTTTTTGTCGTATCCTTGCAACACAACTTCATTCGATTCAATATCCTTGATTTGGCATATACCCATGTTGAATCCAACATTATAGCCCTTGTCACGAGTTGGCTAATGCTTAGTAAGTTGAATTTGAGTCCTTCGACATATGCAACATCCGTGATTTCTAATCCGTTCCTCTTGATGGATCCAATGCCTCTTATTTCACCTGAGCTTCATTTCCTCCAAATATGACTTTTGCTCCTTTTACTTCCTTGAATTTTGACAAATTTTTCTTGTTTCTTTCATATATGTCCGGAATGTACCACTATCCATATACCAGGTTCCTTGGCACTCGCTTGTTCCTTGAACCCGCAATCAAGGAAATTAAGTTTTAGGTACCCATACTTGTCCGGGTCCTGAGGGGTTAGAATTGTAAGATGATCCAACCAACTTATAGCCAAATGATTTGACTCTAAGGGGTTGCCATCTATCGCTGCCATAATCATAATTAATCTTGGCAAATTGCTTGGGGATTCTAGGTTCATACAATTTGTCTCTTTTGTCGTATGCTGTGTATAAGTTTTAGCAATCGCCTTCTTTGGGTAATTGTGGTGTCTTTAAATGTAGTGCATATGTGTCTTTGATGAAAGCTCTTATACTTTTGGAATGGCCTTTCTTTGAGTTCTAGGCCTTTGCCATTTGGGCTTATATTCCATAAGTCTATCTTTGATAGTTCACATTATTCCAATCAGCTTGGCTTGGATATTTTCTACCATTCCCATCATATGTATTTCTTTTATAGATTTTAAGGGTTTTTGGTAGCTCGCTTTTTCTTTCTGAGAATATTTTACTGTTTGGAGTTTGCTGAGGAACTCGGCTGAATCTCTTCTCAGTTGTCCTTTCAGCGCACTCAACTGGCTGTTTTCCTTTTCCTTTATAACCAAGGCCAGTTTGCTTGTAATTGTGCTTTGGAGTGAATGTGTGTGCAACATTTAGAGTTTTGGATTTTTTAGACTCTTCATTACTTGAAGATCCTTTTTCCAAAATTACTCTCGAAGTTTGACATATTGATAGGTGTGGGTTTTGCATGTATTTTGAGGTATAAATATGACTAAAATGGTGATTAAACATGCAATAACGTGTATGAAATGGTATATATTCGCTCTTTGTGGAAAAAGATATTACGCTTGCTTGTTTTGTAGGAATTTAACGATATTTGGAGTAATTTTGTGACAAATACTAGCATTGCTACCTAGAATCATCAAGAATCGAGCGATTACACCCAATTGGAAGCCAACTATATGGAGTCTAGAGTCATAGTGATGAGTCGTGTGTCAAAAGAAGCATGGATGATCAAACAACAAGGAGATTTATCTCAAGGAACATCCAAACGCGTATGGAATTTCCAGCACTGGCAGGGTTTAGTATTTTGGCCATAACTCTCTCTACAAAATTGATATTACGGTGATTCAAGTGGCTATGGAAAGCTAAGAGAGAGGGCTACAACTCTTATGAAGACCCCGCAAGCAAATTCAGACGTTTGGGTGGCGCACGGGCAACCCGTGCGTGGACGCATGACCCGTGCGCCCTACAGAGACTGGATTATTTCTACAGGATGGCGCACGGGTAACCCATGCGTGGGCGCACGACCCGTGCGCCCTACAGAGACTGGATTATTTCTACAGAATGGCGCACGGGTAACTCGTGCGTGGGCGCACGACCCGTGCGTGCTTGCAGAAAACTCCAAAAATGACAGCAAATTGACCTAGACTTCAAAAAGGGTATAAATACCACTTCTTGGGGCGCACACCAGGGGGGGAAAGGTCTAGAAAAGACCCAAGAACACAAGAAAGAGCTCAAATTCATCAAGGAAGATTCAAGGGAAGAATCGGGTCGAATCGGAGCTTGAGGATTGAAGATTAATCGAGAGATTATCCATTTCCCTAAGTTTTCTCATTCTTTGTGATTTAATCTTTCATTTTAGCTTGTCATGAATATGAACAATTTGTCTATGAGTTGTTTATTTTTAATGAGTAGCTAAACATCTTGTGATTTCCGGGTTTTGGTAGTAGATTAATTGAACTCTTGTTGAATGTTTTAATCTTGGTTGAAGTTATTATCTTGAAGCCTATTTGAGTACTTTGTTCTTATTCTTGTTTTATCACTTGGCCAATGATTTAACTTGTTTGATATATTGATTCATAATTCGAGAGATGAGCTTCAATATTAGATCTTGAGTACTTGACATGAATATTTGCATAATCGAGAGGTTTGTGAATATTTGTGAGGATATTTGATCTTTTGTGCATTTGGGAGTTGTGTATCTTATGTTGAGTAGAGATGCTAGCATAGATATTTCAATCTACACTTTATATACATCTCGAGAGGGAGGATAAAATACCGTTGTGATCGTCTTATAGGTATATTGATAATAACTTTGGCTTTGATTAAATCGGACAACAAGAGGAATATTAATCGAAACCATAACCCGGAAATCCGTTTTATTCTCTTGATAATTCCATTATTTTTCATCTTGTGTTTTTGTGGTTATTCTTGTCTTTACCTCCACAACAATCATCCAATTACGATCGTCTAAATAAAAATAAGACTATCTTAGTTCAATACTTAGCACATTAATTTATTAGTCTTTGTGGATACGACCTTGCTTACCCTATTCTATAAACTACACCGTACACTTGCGGTGAAGCTAAAAATAAGGCGAACACATATCACAGAGGAGTTAAATCCTAAGCCTGTCTTGTCTCCACATTCTCTATGACTCATAATAAGATCATCTAATGATTTAGATGCCTTAGTGAATGAGGCAATAACATTTTTGAGGTCATTCTCCCTCTTTTCTATGGCAGCAATTTCTGCTATTAGCTTGGCTTTTTCAGCCTTTAACCTTTCATTCTCATCACTATTTGACTTAGAGTACTCGGCTCCTTAGTTAGTCATTGTGAGTCTTAACTCTTGAGTAAATTTGTTTTCCTCATTTAGTAGTGTGTGTGAGGATTTAATGTGTTCAAAATCTTTCATCATTTTGCCTAATGAGTCATAAAGATCGATGGGTGATGAAGTGTGTGTGTCACGATCACTATCACTAGAGTCCGAGTTTGATGAGTTAGAGTGTACCTCATCTTCTTGGTCGGGTTGATCTTGTTCCTTGGCCATCAAACAGATCGGGGCTTCTTCTTCGAGTCACTTGAGTAGTCGGCTTCATCTCTCTGCGAATCACCGTGTCTTTTGACTCTGCATTTTCTCGACCAACATTGCCTTTTTCTTTTCTTGTCTTCTTTCTCAAAGACCTTTCTTTCTTCTTCATTCCCCGTGTTTTGTTGACTACGGGATATGGGCGATCAATGGCATAGTGACCTGGTTGTCTCTGATTCCAAGATAGATATTCACCTTTTGATCACCTCTTTCCATTCTTGGATTTTCAAATTTTTGATATTCACTTTTTGATGATCCATTCTCTTGGTTGGCCTATCTTCCCTTGATTTGGAGGAGCCGAGTGTCTTCTCGGAAGATTCGCTCTTTCCTCTCTTGTAGTTCTTATTGAAGAACTTGTTGAACCTTTTAACCATCGGGGCTATTTCTTCCGGATCAATGACTTCTTTGACCTCAACTCTCTTCCCATCTTTAACAATTAGAGCAAAATTTGTTTTGGGTACAACTGTCTCTTCCTCGTCTTTTTTCTTCTCAGCTCAAACTCGTAGGCTTTGAGGTCTGAGAATAATTCATGGTTGGATGTCTTTGATAGGTCCATGGAATGTCTTAGTGCCATGACTTTCATTTCCCATTCAACTGGAAGACTTTTTAGGATCTTCATACACATTTCCTTCTGTGTATATTCCTTTCCAAGTGCAGATAGCTCGTTGGTGATTTCTGTGAACCGAGCATCCAGTTGATCCAGGTTTTCTCCTGAGATCATTTTGAAGTTCTCAAATTTCTCAGATAGCCATTGATAATTTGTTTTCTTTGATTTGCTCTGAGCCTTCACAAATCAATGTTAGCTTGTCCCAGATTTCTTTAGCCGTTTTGCATGATTTGACTTTATTGAACATGGCTTTGTCCAAGGTTTTGTAAAGGATGTCCTTGGCTACATTGTCCATGTTGTATCTTTTTCTCACATCATTTGTCCATTCGGTTCTTGGTTTTTCAACCATGGCTGGTCCGGAAGCAACATCATCTTCTCCTTCACCGCAGCTCTCTTCTTACAAAATTGTGTTCACCTTTAAGATTTGCGGTGGCCCATCTTTTATCACTATCCACATCTCATCATGTAATCTTTGATAGATGAGCACACGCATACGAATTTTCCAATCATCAAATTCTTCAATTGTGAACATAGGGATGCGTGTCAAATTTGCTTCCATGATAATAAATTTTAATGATAAAAAGAGTTTTGAAAGTTTAAGTACTAAAGCGGACTTTGAAAAGTTTGGAGATCTAGTTCAAGAACTGTGCGGAAGGCTCAATGAACCAACCGCTCCGATACCACTTGTAGGTCCCAAGGGGTGTAAGTGTAAGGTTTAGAAGGGGGTTGAATAAACCTTACCAAATTTTTGATTTAGTCCTTTTAAAATTCGAGTCAATACTACACAATTTGTGTCCTTGGTGGATGACCAATTTAGTTAATCAAGTTAGTTAGTCTCTCAACGGACTCAACCGAGCTTTATTCTTTGGAATAACTCAAATTAAGTCTAAATTAACTCAATCGTGGTTTGTTTTCAACGGAAGACTTAACACCCTTAAGTTTGGTTAAATAGAGATTTAGAGCTTGATTTAGTACTTAGAGATTATCTAATGGATAACAAATATGTCGTGAAAATAAACAAATATGATGCAAGAATTAAAGTCTTTGAAATGTAAAAGACACAATAAGATTTTTATAGAGGTTCGAAGATGGGGTAATTCTTCTACTCCTCTCTTCTCCAACTCCCGGAGGAATCCACTAGGTATTGATCAAGATATAAAAGTGTAGCAATCCGGATATAAAGTCTTGATCACACAAAATTGGTGACTTGATCCTTTGGGACTCGATCTGGAGATGCCTTGATCACTCACCGGCTTCTCGTGCGACTCGACCTTCTTCACAGGCGGTGCCTTGCTACTACACTCACTTGCTCAAGCTCTTTGGATTTGATCACGAAGCCCTCCAAAAGCTCAAGACTTGGTTCGACCTTGAACCTTCCTACAATCCTTCGAGGAATGTAGACCCTTGATTTTTCAAGATTTTCCTCTTCAACCGATTGAAGTTATCTTTCCTTCACAGTGAGTGTTGGATTGATGTTCTTCGTAGTGTAGGCTTGAGGATTGAGAATATTTCGTGTTTCGAGTTCTAATAATTGCTTAAACATTTGTGGTTCTGTCTTTATTTCTCGTAGTCATTCCTCGGCCTTTTATAGTGATCTTTCAAAAATCGCCGCCGTTGAAGAGATAGGCTTATTTTTGAAAGTCACTTGCGTCGTTGGCTTGTCTTGTTGCGATCCTTGGAATTGCCATTTCCTCGTATGAATTGTTCTTCACCTTTTCGAGTTCGACACGGTGTAGTGCTTCCCATTGGTTTATTCCTTTTGCACGCTTCTAGGGTCGAGCACTTCGAGAAAGGTAGTATGGAGATATTACTTGTTTAGGTAATTATCTTGATTTACGTACAACGGATCTTTTTCGATTATCTCGACTTGACATTTCCTTGCTTTCCCCAGGTGACTTAGAGTCGCTTCCAATCATTGGATGACTCTTCTTCGTCACTTCAACTTGAGACTTGGCTTTTCTTGAGTTGACTTGACCGATACTCCACTCACCGCATCTCAACTCGCTTCTTCAAGAGAGTTCTCGTCTACTCTTCTTTGCCATACTCACTTGTCTTGCAATGAGTCTTCCTTCTAGTCTCCGGTTGTCTTCTTGCATGTTTGGGCATAGTGACTTAACTCGACTTTGGCCAGCCTATTTATTACAATGCAATTTACAACAAAAATGGGGTGCCAACTTCCTATTCTAAGTTTTACATGGCATTCATCAAAATCTAAACAATAAATTTCCTAACATTGATGATCAAGGCAATATTAGTAGCTTAAGGGTATTGTCAAGAAGAAGGTATTGATTTTGATGAAACATTTGTACCCGTAGCACGTTTTGAAGCTATTCATATTTTACTTGCCTATTCTTGTTTTAAGAAACTTTCAAGCTTTACCAAATGGATGTTAAATCCACTTTTCTAAATGGTTTTATTCAAGAAGAAGTCTATGTAAAACAACCGGGGTTTGAAATTTTTTCTCAGGCCAAATCATTTTTATAAAAGGCCTTGTATGTTTAAAACAAACATCCCGTGTTTGATATGATAGAGTTAACTATTTTTTTTTTTTTGCAAAATGGTTTTACAAGAGGTAAAGTTGATACTACTCTCATTATTTTTGAAAAAGGGAAAGATTGCTTGTACAAATTTATGATATTATTTTTGGTGCTACTAATGAATCTTTGTGCAAGATATTTTCTAAGTTGATGCAAGGTGAACTTGAGATAAGCATGATGGGGGAGCTCAATTTCTTCCTTGAACTTCAAGTTAAACAATGCCAAGAAGGTGGTTATATTTCACAATCAAAGTATACAATAGAACCTTTGAAGAAGTTAGGCATTGAAGAATGGAGAACCATCTCAACCTCTATGGCTACCAATGTAAAGATTGACAAAGGTTGAGGAATGCATATTGATTGACAAATAAGCTCGAGGTATGTTTATCTACTTTTATTACTCCCATAGACTCGATATTTTTTATGTCTTATGTCTATATGCTCGACTTAAAAATAATTCCAACGAATCTCATTAAAGTGCCGTTAAAAAAAATTCTCAAATATTTGAAAGGCACTTCCTATTATGGCTTGCTCATCCATAGTCTTTAAAAATGTTTATATTTCTCGGGATAACAAGTCCGGTGTTAATAATTTCTCAAAATATGGTTTGTTATAATCAAACTTGAGATTCTACATCCTTTAAGGGATTGCGTTTCTTAAACAAAAATTTGAGATGTGTTTAATTCCGTCTCAAGGATAACTCGCGGACATTTATTTTCAACCGTTTACCGCCGAGTCTTTTACCTCATTTCGAGCTTGATTATGACATAATGTATATTGAATGAGGTCTACATTTGTATTTTGTATGTTTTTAAAACTTAGAGGCGAAAAGTCGGATTTTTTGGTTCAAACTTTGGATTTTGGAAAACAGATGAACCAAATGTGTCACTGGTTGAGGCCGACCGGTCGCCCTCGGCTACGACCGTCGCCCTCGGCTGGACTGTCGCCTGTGCTTTATTTTGAATAAAATGTCTTACATCTTCTGACTTAGCTTGATTTAGCTCTTCCTCCATTTTTCGACCCCTATGCTATTTCCACATACTTTTCACTTCAGATGTGTTTTGTTGCATAAATTATATATCTTGGGGTTTATTATGCTTGTTTATCATCATCATTGCTCATCTTTACCGATTGAATGGTAAGAATTCTACTTCTTTAGCTCAATTGTGTTGAACCCTTGAGAATTTGACTTATATGTATATTTCTTGCTACTTGTTTTATATGAATGTGATGAGCTCATTAATTGTTGATGGTTGGATGTTGTTTATATTGATTTGGTGATAAAAACTGGCTTGGTTATTTTTACAAGGGCTATATACATCTTTCTTATTATTTGACGCCCGCCAAGTGTTCGATAAAACGTTTCAATGAAAAAATTCATCACCTTCATGATTCTCTCAATTTCAAAAGTCTTATACATTTATTGAGATCATGTCTTGCCAATCAAACAAGATTATGGATTTCAAATGATTAATTTCTTCCATTTCTATTTGGATTCTACACCTCTATTCTTAAAAACGGTTGATAACTTGACTCTTTGGTGCATTTTGATATACATGTATGATATTTTTATCATCCTAACATTCTTTTTGATGATTCCAAAGGGAGAGAAACAGGAAACTGGCTCATTAGCTCAAAGAAGCTAACAAAAGCTTGCAAAAGAAGCTATAAGCTATGGCTCCTTAAAGCCAAAAGCTGTGAAGCATACTTAGTCCATTTGTTGTATTATGGACTTATTTTCATGACTAATGATGTTTTGTTGACAGGGGGAGCTTATAAGCTCTTGATACTTAATCTCTATATGTAAAAGCTGAGCTTTTAGCTTTTGGTTGACTGCTTACTAAGGGTGAAAATAGGCCAGGCTACCCGACAGGGGCCTACGGCCTAGCCTACTTTGGGCCCGGCCTAGCCTGGCCTATTTCATAAATAGGTCAGGCCAAGGCCTTCTTGTAAGCCTATTTATGTAAATAGGCCGGGCCTAGGCTTTTAAAATGGCCTTTCAAGCCTAATAGGCCGGCCTATTTATGGCCTATAAGTATAAAAAATATAATATATTTTATATAGTTTACTAATATTATTCTTTTTATATAACTATTTAGTTATTATAATAGATAAAATATATTTTTAAAATAAAAAATATGGTTAGTAGGCTTTTAACAGGCTTATAATAGGCCCAGGCCGGGCCTAGGCTTTTAAACAGGCCAGGCTTAGGCTAAAAAAAAGCCTATTATATTTAATAGGCTAGGCTTAGGCCGAAAAAACGTGAATCAGGCCTAGGCCGTCCGACGCAAAGCCTGGCCGGGCCTGGCCTATTTCCACCCCTACTGCTTACATACTACTCTTGTTGTGCATGTTGATAGGGGGAGCTTTTGCAATATGTGTTTGAATATCTCTACTCCCATCCTTGTGTTTATATTGTGCGGAATGTTGTCGCTCACAACGGATAGTTTAATTTTTACCAGAAAATCATTTTTGATTTCAAATTCGACCTCTTAATATTTCTTAAAATTGTTTTGGTTTGTAATCATCAAAAATGGGGAGATTGTTTGATAAATGTTTTTATCGTGATTTTGATGATTTTGTTTTAAAGTGTTTCTAGACCAAAACAATGTTTGAAAATATTGTCCAAATACTCCCGATTGTTTTAAAATGTTTTTACTAATTTTTTGGAGTATTTCTTGAAGTTTATTTTCGATAAAAATTGGACAACACTTCCGTTTCGCGTTGGACCGATGTATTTTGAAACAGAAAACGCCACGGAAGTAAAACAGGTAAGGTCGACCGCTCGACCTGGGCATCGACCGGTGGCGTCGACCGATCGACCTGGGAGAAAATTGCTTGAACAGAACTCCCTAACCTCTATGTTTGATGAGCTCGACCGGTTCAACACAGGGTCAACCGGTCGGACCCTCCGTCGACCGGTCGCCCTGTGTAAAATTAAGGGTTTTATTTTCAACGTCTATTTCTGCGTGAACGATCGCCCTATTGTTTGACAGCAAAATTCTAACCGTTGTGCAGCAGACATAAATTCCTTAAATTGTGGAATTGATTTCTAACAGCTATATTCTTCATTTGTCTTGCAATTTTTTACAGATTTCAATCTCCTAGGAGGAGCCTATCTAGTTCAAGACATCTCCTATAAATAGATGAAGAATTGAAGCAACACAACAAGAGAGAATATTACAACACAACAAGATACATTCAAGCAAACACTTTTGTTCTTCTATTTCAATATTCTTGTTGTAATAGCCTAAGGTCTTACACTTTCACATCTTGAGGTCTAGGCTTAATTCTTGATTACACTTGCACTCTAATTTGTATTGTTCATTACAGAGTTGTAATCTTGAATTTTTGTGCTCATCATTCAACACAAGATATCCTTGTGAGTGTTCTTGTGGTAAGAACACACTTGGGTGATCTAGGTGTTAGGTGCAAGAAGATTGTGGTAATCTTCTTATTGAAGAGTGTGGTGTTCTTTGAGGTGTTGAAGAATTTGGTGTTCTTCAAGGTTGAAGATTGTGGTAATCTTCACAAGGTGCCGTTGGAGATTGTGGTAATCTTCCAGAGAGATTGTGGTAATCTCAAAGGTGGTGTTGTAGAAGAGTGAGGTGCTCTTCAAGGTGATGTTGTAAGGTGTTGTTGTATTAATTGTGGTAATTAATAAAATCTTTTTTTTCTTTTTGAAATCCATCCCGTATATACTGGGGTGGTAGAGGATTAGACCCTAGGTGGGTTGAACCTCTATAAATTGACGTGTACTATTTACTTCCAGTACCTTCATTCTTGTTTTGGCTTGTTTGATTCGAAAAAGAGGGCATAATCGAGAAAATGGAGATAATCTATTCACCCCCATCTAGATTATCGTAGTCGCTTGGACTTACAACTAAAGCTAGCATAATTATCACAGTTACAAACTTCACAACATGTGCAAAAATCTCAGTGTAATCAATCCCTTCTTTCTGAGTAAAACCTTTTGCAACTAATCTAGCTTTGTATCTAACACCTTCATTTTCTTGTTTAATTTTAAACAACCATTTACAATGAACAATAGAACAGTTAACAGGCTTGGGACAAGTTCCCAGGTGTTATTAACATACAAAGAGGTCATTTCATCTTGCATAACACTTAGCCATTTCACAGAGTTTACAGCATCAGTGTAGGTTTTAGGCTCAGAATTCTCAATTGATTCAAACACAGAGAACACATAAGAAGTTATCAACAAATTTGTTTGGAATTCTAATGTTCCTTCTAGTTCTATCTCTAGTTAACTTATAGTCATTCAAGTTATCATTTTCAGCATGCTCATGATTCAGATTAGTGTCAACTAGAGGGAATTCATCATGCACATTATCATTCAAATCAGCATTATCATCCTCTATCATTGTGCACATCATTAGCATTTACATTATCATGCTCATCATCAATCATATCAGGATTATTAGTCACAGAAATAAAAAAGAAATAAAAAAAAATCAATCATATCAGGATTATTAGTCACAGAAGTAGAATGCACATTAGAAAGCTCCATCTTATTAGGAGTAGTGGGGTTTTGAGTTTTAGAAGTAGTTTTAGAAACATCAAGGCAGGGAAACTCATTTCCGTTAAAGACCACATCCCTGCTGATTAATACTTTAAAACCATTTTCAGATTTGGACCACAATCTGTACCCTTTAACCCCATCAAGGTATCCCAAAAAAAACACATTTTAAAGATCTTGGATCAAGTTTGTCAACCTTTTGGTGGACAAAGGCTGAACAACCAAAAAATTTTAAATTTAAAAAGTTCACAGGTTTACCAGACCAAACTTGTTCAGGGTATTTCCCTTTCAAAGGTACAGATGGTGATCTGTTAATCACATAGACAGTTGTGTGAACAGCTTCACCCCAGAACTTTTTTGAAAGTTCAGATGTACTTAACATACTTCTCACCCTTTCCAAAAGAGTTCTATTCATCCTATCAGCAACCCCATTTTGCTGAGAGGTGTAAGGCACAGACTTGTGCCTTACAATGCCTGAATCAACACAAAGTTGATCAATGAGTTGGTTGCTAAAATTCCAACCCATTATCAGTTCTCAAATACTTAATCTTTTTCCCAGTCTGATTTTCTATCAAGGTTTTCCAATTTTGAAGTTTTTCAAAAACATCAGACTTGTTTTTCATAAGAAATACAAACACTTTTCTTGAAAAATCATCAATCACAGATAGAAAATACCTATTCCTACCATGGGTAGAAACACTGGAAGGGCCCAAAACATCAACATGTAAGTATTCAAGAATTTCAGTGCAAGAATATTGTTTTGGGTAAGAGGAAGTGGGGAAGCTAACATTTTGTTGTTTACCAAAAACACATAATTCACAGAAAGGCACACAAGTAAGTTTATCATTACCAAAATAGCCTTCTTTATGCAATAATTCAAGTCCTTTAGAACTTATATGACCAAGGCTTTTATGGCAAAGTTCAGTTTTATCATTCACAGAGTTCACATTAGTCACAGAGTTCACATTACTCAAAGAATTTTGCATATAGGGAACAGACTCAGCATAGCAAACATACAAATTTCTTTTCTTTTCAGCTTTAGTAATAATAAGGGAACCTTTCATGGTTTTCATCAAACACTTACCCCACCTTCCCTCATAACCATCATGCTCAAGCATAGTACAAGAGATCTTATTAGACAGATCAGGAACATGTCTTACATCATTCAGAGTCAAAACAAAATCAGAGTCAAGTCTCAAGCACACAGTACCAACACCAATCACTTGACATTTTTTATCATTAGCCATGGAAACAGATCCATTTTGCGCAGAAGCATAAGTGGCAAATAGATGTTTAAAAGGTGTCATGTGAAATGTGCAAGCAGAATCAATTAGCCAATCATTTTCACTGAAAGAATTTGAAGGCACAACATTCACATAGTCATGCAATTCATGCACCATAAACACATCACCCATATGATCATTGCCAGTTGTCAAGTTCACAGAATCATTGGTTTGGTTCTTGTTATTCTGATTATTGTTTTGATTATTATTCTGGTTATTCTTGGGTTTAGTACATTCTTTTATGTAATAGTCATGTTCACCACATTTATAACACTTCCTATTGTTCTTAGGTCTAGAACTGGATCTCCCTCTACTTTGAATTTTTGTTATTGTTATTCTCATTTCTCCTATTCTGAGTTCTAACCCTGACATGCATAACCTTTCCTGATCCCTGTTCATTCCCCTTAGATATCTTTAGATCTAATTCCTTACTCTTAAGACCATTAATCACAGTATCAAGGGTAATAGAGTCTCTACCATACTTAATGGCAGATTTCACATCAGCATAGGAATCATGAATAGCATTCAACAATACAATAGGGGTATAATCATCAATGTTTTTATCACTAGTAAGTTTGATATCTTGTATCAATTTCGTAAAAACATCGAAGTTCTCATCCATATCCTTAGTCAAATCATGTTTGAATCTAAAAAGCTTTTCCAGTAGAAAGAGTTTTGAGGCTAGGGAAGTTTCAGTATAGAGTTCTTGCAGTTTTTCCCAAAGAGCTTTGGCAGATATTAACTTGCCAACTTTTTCTCAAAACAACATCAGATAGATTAATGATAATGGATGAGTAAGCAAATTCATCAAGTTCAGATTTTATTTCAGCAGTATCTTTATCAGAATATTTTTGATCAATATCTTTAAAACATTTATGCTGAACAAAATCTCCTTCATTTTTTGTTGCCAAATAGAAAAATCATTTTTCCCATTAAAGGGTTCCATATGATAACCGGATGCACCAGCCATATTCACAGATAAAGCCACAAAGGATATCACAAGAATACAACACAAAAACAGGTATCACAGTTAACAAATGGAACAATGACGGTTAGTAGGTGGACCACATAGAGTCCAATTTAAATGACAAAGAAAAAATAAGAGGTAAGAAAGGGACCACACATAGTCCAGCACAAAGTAAAGTAAGCAAGAAAGGCACACAGGACCACACAGAGTCCAAGAAACCAAAAAACAACAGAAATAATTTAAAACCAAATGGATTCCCTTCGCACCTCAAGATTCCACTGCACTCAAGGCATATGGTCAAGAGGCTTATGCTTAGGGTTTCCTTAAACTAAGTATTGGCTGAAAATAAAAGAGAGATAGAGGGAAAAAGAATAGTCCTTACAACCTGGAGCTAGTCCTGGATTTCAAACCAATCACAGAGATCACCATGAGCCAAGAATCACCAAGATCCAGCAAGAACCAGAAGCACCAACCTACCACGAGGCAGATAGGTGTTCTGATACCACTGTTGGGTATTTATCTGCCTCTAATAGATCGATACACGTAGTACCAAAAAAAAATATTAGACTCAAAGCCTATTATACAAATTGTACTCTAGACGCAGAAACAGTAAAATACAACTGAATCAAAAAATACAAGAAAGAAAGCTTAACACAGAATATGAGGGATAAAACCCTAAAAACCGAATATTGAATAAATTCAGCTCAGGACCAGTTTTTCCCAAAACCACAAAGCTGTCACCAGAAATCCAACCAGAGAACCAAGAAATGGCACCCAAACAGCCAAGCCAACAATAGCCCTCAAGATTCCAAGTGTATGAACCCTCGAAACCCAGAAAACCCTAGAAAAAACCTCTGAACCACCCAAACCCTAATCTCACTCAGAAAGTAGGAAACCAGTCCACAAAGAAGGTGAACTAGTTAGATAACACTCAGATCTAACACAAACACCCCAGAATCACACAGAAATCCAACAAGGTGGTGAAATTTCTAGAGAGAGAGAGAGATCGAAGATATCAGAGAAGAATCGAGAGAAGAGAGAGAAAATCACTAGATAAAATGAATTAGGGTTTCAGGGTTGGGGTCTTTTAAAGGGTAAATGAACGAACCAGATCAGAACTTGAAAACGGACGGTCAAGGTAAGAAGTACAGGATACACGGACTAAGAATCCGGATCCCGCAGTCCGAGTCCAAGACCCAAGTTCACAGATGGGTTCAATACATTGGGCTTGTTGCATATTGGGCTGCTGATTGGGCCTAGGAATTATTGATTAATAGATCAACAAAATGGGCCAATTAATACAACATTAATGAACGAGTCACAGAAACCAACAGATTTCATAACAGAAAAAAGGAAAGGCCATTCTACGTGATCGAATACTTTGCTCATATCAAGTTTAATGGACATGAGTCCTGTGGAGCCGGAAGTGCGGGTTTTCATGAAGTGGTGGGTTTCATAGGCGATAAGGATGTTGTCCGTAATAAGTCGGCCCAGAATAAATGCAGATTGAGACTCAGATATAATATCAGGAAGGAATGTTCGGATCCTGTTAGTAATAATTTTGATGCAATTTTATAAACCACATTACACAAACTAATATGACGGAATTGAGTCATGCAGTCATCATTCTTAGTTTAGGGATAAGAACAATATGCATAAAGTTGGTGTCAGGGTTAGAATTCTATTATTCAAAAAATTTAAAACAGAGGAGGTTACGTCTTTATTGACAATGTGCCAGAACTTTTGAAAGAAAATGGGGCTCATATCGTCTGAGCTTGGGGATTTGAACGGATGCATGTCATTAAGAGCTTTAATGACCTCGTCATCTTTGAAGGGTGTGTGAGTGATTGTTCATGTCCCGTCGTCACTCGGTCTCACCCTTTTCAAGGCTTCCTTGCAAATCGATGGAAAATTTATTGAAAGTTTGGTTAAGCTGATTGCTCGGTTGGTTTTTAAATTTGGAAAGTGCTAAATGGCCATATTATGGCCATCCGTAAAGTAGGTGGATTAATATTTAATGATGTTTGTGTAAATCAAATTACTTTATAATCCTTAAACCATTTGGCTCCAAATTAACATGCAATTGGCGCCAGTTTAGATGAAATTTTTAAGGGAAGTTCACATACAATTTTGCTAACAATGATATTTTATGTAATATAAAGAAATATTTACATAAATAATTTTAATAATAATTTTCAATTCATATAATATTAGTATGTATTTAATACTTATAAATAACTATTATTTAAATTTGAGAGTTCTATGTAATTTTAAATTTTAATTTAAGGTAATTTTGTAATACCTCGTATTTTTGTACGTGTAATAATCTATTTTGTCATTAATAATATTGAATAATTCATTCGTTTGATGCTAAGAATTCTCCTCTCGTGATTGTTATTCATAATGTTGGCATATTTTGTGATAGTTTAATCGTGTTATGTGAAATCAAGTCTATTTATCATGTGAAAATATATTCTCGATTTTAAGATATTATTAAACTTATTTCTAAATTTAAATATTTAGTTTTATTTGAAAATTATTCTTAATTTCGAATTTCATTTTCATATGATTGTGACTTAACTTGCAACAAACTCATATAATGTGACTTAGCTAATTATATCTCAATTGTTTATATAGTTTTAATTAGGATTAAATTAGGGTTGTGCACGGGACTTGGAGATCACTGGAACTGAATCGATATCTAAACCGAAAAATATCCGAACTGAAAATATCCATTGACTTTTTGACTTTCTCCGAACCGAACCGTCCCGAAAAAATTTATGGTACGATTAAAGATTTTTGAAATATCCGTCTAAAATCGATCAAATGTACCGATCCGTCGTCGAATCAAGATCCGGCTAAAACCGGTTTTTAAGAATTTTTTTAATACATACATGTATATTATTTTTATCTTATTTATATTTTCATATTGTGACACCCCATATTTAAATAACCTAAAAAATTATCTGATATAATTATTATATTAAGTTTCACTGATGAAGCTTATGTTAAAGTTTATGTGTGATTACAACACATATTTTTGAGGTAATTCTAGTTGGGATTGTATTATTTATTATGAATTTATAATTTAAGATTATGGTGCCCTTTATAATTGTTGTATTTATTTTGAGATTGCACTCTAAATAAAGGAATGGACTATAATTGTTTGGTGATCATTTTTACATTTATTTTTATTTTTTCTTATTTTGTGTGTTTTATTTATGATTAATCTCTGTTTTACCGTCCCGAACCATCCCGTTAGAATCGAATCTCCATACCAAATTTCGGTACGATTCGGCGAAGATTTTTTCTCTACGGTTCGGCTCTGGAGATTGATTTTTAAAATCTCCGAACTTCGGGATGGATCGAAGATTCATAAATCTCCGAACCGTCCCGTACCGTGCGCACCCCTAGATTAAATTAATAGAATCACACACACACACACATATCTTGAATCATATGGTTTAATTGTTCATTTATAATTCATAATAAATTTATAGAATCGCATATATGTATATATATACTTGAATCATATAGTTCAATGGTTATTCCGAATTAAGTTAATAATATCACACACACACATATATATAATTAATGAACCATATAGTTCGATTATCCTTGAAATTTGATAGAATAATCGATATCCTTTTATGGCATGAATCATATTGTTCAATTATAATTATAACTATAATTGAATAGTCACTAAAACTAAAAACATCATTTTATATGTCCTGAATCATGTAGTTCAATTATAATTTGGATTAAGTTAAAAGTATTGCTTTGTGTAATTCAAATATATATCAGTGGCCATGAATATTACTCTTCAGTGAAGAGGTCCGAGTTCGAGTCTTTATAATGACAGAGCAAAATGTTTTTAAAAAACACTAATAATTCTAATACCATACAAATTATATCTTATGGATATATATAAAGGATTATATATATATATATATATATATATTTTTTTGAAAGAATGATTATATATATTTGACTGCGTGAGATATATCTTTAAAGAAAATGGAATAAGGTCATATTTATAAACATCCATCTATTTATTATCTTATGAATACCTACTATATATATACACACTATCATTGTATCACACATGATATTATATCTAAAGACTATATCATACCGGTCATTAATATTATATTATTCATTAGCATTTGCGAAACATGCCTATTGACATTATAGGGGTGTCAATCGTGTCGTGTTTTATTTTCGCATGGCGTGTTCTGATACGGGTATTACACGTTCGACACGACCCGCTTAATTATTCGTGTTAAAATACACGACACGAACACGACTCGTTTATGACATGGGTAATCCGATACGACACGAAATTAATACCTATATAATTTTAAAGTAAAATGGAAAAAAATTGAAAAATAGAGAAATTTTATATTTCTCATTTGAGATTATTTAATCCTATATCTTTTTAATTTCACATAAAAATGATTATAAACCAAAAAAATATATTAATGATGAAGAAATTTTAAAATTGAGCCTGATAATAAACCATAGTATTTTTCTGCAAAAATTATGTTAATGATCCATTAGTCAATGTTTCTATTTGGAAAGTGAGGAAATGAATTAATGCTGCAAAATTATTTGCTTGGAAAGGTAAAAAGATAATTAGTGAAGAGGGTGAAATTCAAATTTGAAATTTGATTTAGTGGGCTAATTATAACTTACGTGGGTAAGGGAAAGGGTAAGGTGGTCATATAAAATACTAAATTACTATAATACCAATGTCATTAATAGTTGTAATAACGAAATTGTCCTTTCTGGATGGCCATATTATGGCCATTTAGATTTACCGTTTAAATTTAACGGATCCATGTGGGATCCATTTCGATTCCTTCTTTGTCTAGAATTTTTTAAAAGGGGATTCTTTAAATTAAAAAATGGTTTTTATTAATTTAATGAAACATTATGCTGGGAATTACTACTTTATCACCTTAATTTTAAGATATGAACAATCTCATTTGTTACCAGCTAATACGTTTTAATCACCGATAAAAAAAAAAACTAATACGTTTTAATCTTTTCAAAAAAAAAATAAGTTTCAATTATTTTGCTTTACTCAGATACTTAGGTAATTTATCTGAAAATAAAATCTAACATTTTAAAATATAAAAAAATAAAAAATTTAAAGTTCTAAATATTATTTAGTATTTACGGACAAAGTTTGATTTTCGTACCCCCATCAAACATACGTCATGATCCTCACTTTATTTTCAACCAATACATCATAATTTCCAATATATTCTACCAACACATTTATTTCCAAAGACAAAAACATGTGTAAGACAATCACAGTGTGATGGGTGATATTTTTAGTGTAAAAATGGTACCTTGTCTAAATATACTGAATGTATCACTTTTTACACTAAAAGTGCAATCGTGCCATCTTACAAGAGACCTGCTCATTCCCAAATACCACCAACAAATTGAAACATCTCCTAAACTAAACACCATAACAGATTTCGAAAATTGACCATACACCATCACAATAGGTCTTGAAAGTTAGTGTCACGCTAAAACCACTAGCAAAATTATGAAAAGCTCCACTTTCTAGCCTCCAGGGCAGATGTAATGAACTTCCATGCCCAAACTAAAAGCACATTTTCAAGTCCAAGCCTTCACAACTCATGATATTCTACTACACATATTCGAAAATTATAAGACTCGCAAACTTTCAGGAGATTAAAGAAGACGAAAACGGATATAAGTAAACGTGTTTTTAGAGAGAGTGAAACTGCTGGAAATTGATAAAAACAATTCAAGTCCCAGTATCAAACACCGGAATATATATGACTAAACTGACACTAAAAAGTTCAATAATAACAAGACACTTGACATAAAGTTTAAAACCATTCTAAGTTATGTAATCCAAATGACACTGTTTGGGGGGAGCCACTGTGAACGACAATTAAAATTAATCCACGCGGCAAGAGAAAAACTCATTAAACAAAGTAACCGACAAGAATAAAGAGGCCCACACAGTTCAACTATAACTTAATCGTCAAACTCGTGCATATGATCTAATAGGTAGTTAGCAGCCAGCTCCTCGTTCTTGTTGCAGGCAAAGAACACTTCCAATACCAAAGCGCGATCAAAACCCATTGCTTCAAGCTGCAGATCAAATTACAACAATATATTCAGATAAGATAAATTTGAGTTCCGCAAAATGAAAGACAAGTGGAAAAAAAATTGGCAACATGTTGGCTATGAGAAATATGGCCATAGGAGTTCCCCATAGACTGGCTATTCAAGAAAGAAATCAAGCAAAGTCCATGTTCTCATTCTTTTAAGGGACAATTGCAAAATAAGGAAAAAAAACTGAGGTCCGGTATAATTACTAAAAAAAATCGAGAGTTTTGAAATTGCAGGAAATCATTTGATCTGTCTTTACATTTTCCCACTTCATAAAAAAAAACATTTCAAAAATTCCTGGCATTTAAGACAGAATCAAACCTAAGGGGGTATTTTGTAATTTTGAAACATCTCTGGATCTTATTGTAATTAGCAAAACCCTAGGGTTTTTTTTGTCACTATCCCTTCTTTTAAATATCTCCGCCATGTATTTGACAAATCCGAAGCATTTAACCAAATTTAGAGTTTCTCTAATGCAGAATGAATTATCTCGGGAAAAGAAACCCATCATCGAAGAATTCATGGTAGTCTGGGACGGCCTTAGTGAATTAATCCCTCCAGATTGGGCAAAAAAGTCAAATTGGCATGTAATGATGACTTTCATAAGTAATGCTAACATAAATAACACGGGTGGTTGGTCAAGCATAAAACAGTAAAACCTACATGCATAACCAAACACAAATTATGAACCATCACATGGAAAGTGCAGCAGAAACTACTTTCCAACATGAAACAATGTTTTCCTTGCCACTAAGCGAATGCCATCTCATTCTTTCGTAAATGGGTGTACATTACAAGGGAATTCATGATTTGCACGAGACTTAGCAAAGACAATTTGCTAAAAAGGGCTCAGACAACCAAACTTTGTATTTCAGACTTCATGGACGAATTTCCTAAGCAATAAAATAGAGAACACGCAGTCTTTCAAATCCCAAAGAGAAACGCAAGGAAATTTTCAATGATCATAACTTTCACATATCATCTGTTCTCTGCTGATTGGTGACCAGACAATTCATTTCTCAAGTAGTATTGTCTGAGTATTCACATGATATATTAGCATGCTTACATAGGAAGCATCTTATGAATTCCGGTAACCATAAAATAATGGCAAATGTATGATGTTACCCAAGGGTCACAAGATCTTGACAGGAAATACAAGAAAAACGATAACCAAGGGGAGTGGGTAACCAACTGATAAGATTGATTACACGGTTGGACTAAAATTACACTTGTAAACAAGTATGCCAGAATAGGGAAGAAAAAACTTACACGTTCAATCGCTTCCCGCTCTTCAGGTGTGACAGTCACAGCCTGTGGCATTGCTTCGGCAAGTTGCCCAAGTATGTTCCTAAAAGCATTATAGTGTCATAATCTATACAAAGATCCAACTAAAAGGGTTACTGTTGTATTTGGACTGGAGGGTTTGAAAATTAAAGACTTCAAATCCATAAACACAAATCCCTTTCCATTGTTTGGAAAATATTCAATATACATGGAGTTCAAATCCTTTGCAACCATGTTAAATTATTTTTCAATGATTATGATGAATTTGAAGTGCACTCCTTAGTAGAGTTCTCAATCCTTTCCCCAAAATCCAAACGATTCGATTCAAAGGCAACATAAAAATATGTGTTATTAAATAAATCTAACTTCGTACCCCTCCCCTCAACAGGTTCGTTGATTAGGCGTAGGAAGTCAGCCTGATGTTCTTGAATCAATCGTACAAGTTGTGGATTCTGCTTTCCAAGTTCTTGAAGCATAGGCTGTAGATACAAAGAAATGACATGATTACAAGCTTATTATCAATGCAACATCAAAAGTTGCATAAATTTATAAGTGAAATAAGTACCTGCAGGATTTGAGGATTTGCTTGCACCATGGCTCGCAGTGCTTGAAACTGACGATTTGAAATAATAACATCATAATAACAAGAAGAAAAAGAACGAAAAAGTTTATTCAACAAACATCCAAACAGAAAAACCATGGGAAACATCTTTTGTACCTGCGGACTATTGCGAAGAAAATCTAAGTTGCCAGCACTTGCATTTGAGCCCATATTTGGGAGACCCTGGATCCAGAAAATTATGACCATTTAAATGTGTTGTTTTTCTCCTATGAAAATTTCTTTTGTTTTCTAAGTGATACATGTCAGAAAAATTCTTACCTGCGGAAAAAGATCTAAAGGATTAGCATTGGGACCACCACCAGAAGCTGCTACTGGCTGAGTAGCCTGCGTTGAAGGATTCACAGACTGCCCACCTGCAGGAGGTTGAGCCACAGGAGGAACCTCTGCTTGCTCTGGAATACCCTGAAATTAAATTCTTCCCCAAGGTTATATATGGACACAATTGATAGTGGATGAGAAGGAAAATTTAGTTGCCCCCACAAAATATAAGAAACATCCTTCCAAATGTTGCAGTTCAACAAAAAGTGTAACCAATGATTAAGAAATGGCAAAATATGAGGAAATATCCAAGATTCTGGGACGAGACTCACAGAATAGAGGTATTCAACTGCTCTTTCAGGATTATTAAATGCAGCCCTTAGTGCACGAACAACTGTATCTCTATCCCAACTTCCTCCGCCCATATCAAGAATCTGTTGAACAGTAGCCTCCAAGTTACTTCCAGCAACAAGATTTGATGCTGCTTCACCATACACATATGTCGAGCTGTTTGAATGGAAGCATATAAAATAATGAATGCTAAGCTAGCAACAAAAACAGTCTTAAAAAGTAGTAATCTTATCAATATCCCATGTAATAAGAAGATCAAAATCAACTTACGAAGCGGGGGTAGGAGCAGGGACTGGAGCAGATTCAGGAACTGATTGCACACTGCAAATGCAAACAATGAAAAATTACAAATAAGAACATCAAGAGGAGAAGACTTCTTATTAGCACATAGCTCAACACTAGAATAATTAGATGAACTTACGGAGCAACAGATGGTGCAGGTGAAGGAGCAGCTGTCACTGGTTGTGTTGGCTGAGATGTATTACTCACAGGTTGAGACTATAGAGGTAATTACATAAATCAACCAAAAGATATCATATCATTAGACCCTCAAACTGTAATCTTGTGTCTAAGCCATGAAATTTCATAATAAAAATGTACTGATGTGAGCACTCAAAAATTGCAAGTACACATAGACATACAAGTTTTATGTTGTTGTGGAAATCATGCAGCATGTGATCCTTAAGCAAAGACAAGTGTTTCCATGAACGAAAACAAGAAATGAAACTCAGGTCTATAAAGCCAAAGAAAATTCAGTTTAAAATCCTGGTTTGCAGTTCAGCAGTAGAACAGATTGAAATTACTCTGAATGGCATGCTTATTTCCTAGCAGTCAAAGTAAGCATCGGCATGTCTATCTTGCCAAACCAAACACACCTCTAGATAATTCTACAACTAATTAAACCCAGCATAGAACTCTGTTTAATAGATTTATGCATGGCTTTTATACAGGCCTATATCTCAATAACATCCAAAACAAGTAGCTCATACAGTACATTACTTGCAGAAAAGCATAACAATAATGCATGACTCATAATCTCAGTAACATCCAATACAAGTGACATTCAAAGACAGCATATCCATTAAATTTTAGCAACAAATCCAGGACTGGGATCTGTGGGATCTAATACTGCTTTGGGCTAACTATGTTCATTTATTTTTTATGACATTTACTTTCAAAAAAGTTGGCTTTCTTGAGCTTTTAATCATATCCCTTTTTCAATGGTCGGAGCGTGCCAGAATCCAGACATTATTTTCTTAAAAATAGTTTCTAACTCAAATTAAACAAGCATATTGAAAAATATCATCAAAACGACAGACTGCCCTCCGTCATCCACACAACCAATCCCAACAAAACCCAAAAAATTAATAGAAAGAGGAAAAAGTCGGCCCTCCTCGAGAGCTTGAATGTACGGTTGGATGTCCGCAAACTACAAAAATTAAGTACATAATGAATTAGCAAAAATGAAACGGGATGTCTTGCCCAAAAGATAGTACATGTCTGCATGAATTAGCAACCACTCATGATATGAACATCCCAAAATGTATCTCAAATGTCGCTAACCGATGGTAAAAGATATAGGTGGATGAAGCTTACCGTACTCGATGGCGCAGCAGATACAGTAGTAGCTCCACTTGATGAAGCCTTATTCTACAAAATTTGCAAAATGCAGATGCCGTCAGCTGTAAGTTATATGTTTGTATGTTAGTGTTGTCTAAACATAAATTAGTCTGCATGAGACGACATAAAGGAAGATTAATGCCAAGCCCAATAAAAACATCACTCTACTTCTGGTCAGTGACTGAAAAGGCGCGCCTCAGCATGCCTAAGGCGCTAGGCGACAAGGCGTGCCTAGGCGCACTTTGAGGCGCTTTTTCTGGCAGATTAAATTCATCTAGTTTTCATTAGTGCACATTTTAAAATACCGATATACCCTTACTTAAATGAAACCAAATGAAGAATAAAGTAGGATAAGTCAAAATCCTGAAAAGACAAGAGAAAGAAGTCAAAAGGTTATCGCCAAAACCAAAAAAAAAAAAGGAAAAGCTTACCGTTAACAGCAGATTATGGAAGAAGATCATTCTTTTTCAAGTGGAAGATGAAAGCAGTTACATGTCAATTGTTAGTAGTTTATAGATATTTCAATGTGCAAAATGCTGCCAGTTTGGGTAAAGAATTATCTACTTAAAATTTTATCTTAGTATGTGTCATCGTTCATTAGTACTGAATTTTATTTTTAATAAATGTAAGACAGACGCCTCACTTCGCTCAGGCACCGCTTTTCGCCTAGCGCCTAGGCACTATGACCCCTAAATCCTAATCGCCTTTTCTTGCCTAATGTCTTTTAAACACTGCTTCTCGTGATACATGTATCTTCACCATCCCTTTAATTCAATGATAGATACAATGTAATACTTTGTTTACAGAATATGCAAAGAGACGAAATCATAAATAAGTAACCCAACCGGAAGCAGATTCTTCAGATGACAGGTAATAAATTACCTTGGACAGCATAATCACCACAAAACTTTTATCAGCAACATTGTTCTCCGCCAGTGTTGTCTCATCCTTGAGAACCTTCCCTTGATGGATAAGCATCTGCTGACCAGCCGGGTAGATATCAGCACCCTGAACTGTTTCGATATTTTTCTTCACATCTGCCACCTAATAAACAATAAAGAGAGATTAATTATTTTTTAAAAAAAATCTTACAAGACTATGCATGGGTTAAAAAAGATGGCCAAAGAAACAGGTATGTTTCCAGGATAACTAGTCAGTAGTTCCGCAAAAACCTACAAATTTTGGAAAATCCCATGCAGATCATTCTTTTATAGAGGGGTATTATGAGATTATATTTTAATAAAAGCGCGCTACTGAACCATCATTACTCATTAGATCAAAACACAATCTTCAAGCACATTTTTTTTTTCATTAAATGAAACTGAGGCAACTAAATGCAAGACTTTCAGGTGTTATTATTTGCAATTTCATGTATTTGAGGAGTTAAGTGGTATTATATAAAATTGTGAAAGCAATAACTGTGTCTCCGAATCAGAATATTATCCAGAACATAACTCCAAAAGTCAATGTACATCTTAACAAAGCAATTAGAGCAATTGACAACAATTTCTCAGAAAATATTATCTAGTACGTGTTCATTGTATTCATAAAATATTTCAAATATACAACTAGACTAGGGCGCTATATTGGAATGAGTACGGGTAATATTTTGATTTGATTAATTAAAAAACCTGCCTTCAACCCAACTCCACTTGTCATACAGGGTAATCTCCAGGTAACAAATTAAGACTAACAACAGTGTTTCAACTTTCACAAGATAACACAACAGCATGTGCTGCGTATAAACTTAATTTAACCAAAAACCAATACAGTAAAACATAATTACTCCGAATATATTATACGGCTTTTAGAAAAACATAAATTACTGTTTAGACAGCCAAAATTTAACAACCAAACCAATGATTCGCTAAAAAAGCGAATCCCAGGGAGCATAAAAGAACTCAATTTTATGAAGCAAATCATAATAACAACTAAACTTATGTAAGAACTACGAAAATTACATAAATTACTGTTTAGACAGTCGAAATACAACCAACGGAAACAATAATTCACAAAGCAAGCGAATCCCAGAGAACACACAACAGAACTCAACCTTATGAAGCAAAGCATAATAATAACTAAAATTACGTATGAACTACGAAAAATTACAGTCTCGATCAACAGTCACAAAGCCAACAAGCGAAAGAAAACCAAGATAATTCAAAAACCCTAATTAAGTCCAATCCCACTGCCAACAAAACAATCCAAATTCAACACATACAAAAACAAACGTATATGACATATTTCACATAAGAACACTAGGAAACGAAGAGAGAGGAGGTCATACGGAGTCTTCGGGTTTCACTTCGATCTCGAAGTGCGAGCCTTTCAGAGTCTTCACGAAAATCTTCATCTTAGGTAGGACTTTCCGCTTTTCTCCGTCGGTACGTTCCCAGAATACGGAGTCTCCGATCCTCGGTCGCCGCCGGCGATGTGCGTATGTGTGTGTATATAGATACAGGAGAAAGAGAAAAATATCAGAAACACAAATCAGAGTAGAAACGGTGGGTCTAAAGTCAGCCACAGTTTATATACCTAGAGATGGTAATGATTAAGTGACAGCCCCGTCACTGACTGTGTTTGGTATCCAATAAGTGAACAACACGTGTCGATGAGCTGGAGCGGGCCCCATTTTCATGTATATGTTTGCTAAAAACTAGAAAAAGAAATAAAATAATATTTTTCCCTTTTATATTTTGGACTTGCGTTGTTTATCAAACTAGTAATCCCGCACGTGTGTTGCACATGTATTTTTACTTTAATATTATTATTTTATCATCCAAATATCTATTAACATGAATGAGTATTTATTACTTTATATTTATAATAATATTTATATAAGGTAAATAAAACAAAAAAATTATCTATCAATGATTCTAAGTTATATCTATATTACTATTCAATCTCTCTCTCTCTCTCTCTCTCTCTCTCTCTCTCTCTCTCTCTCTCTCTCTCTCTCTCTCTCTCTCTCTCAACAATATGTATATTCCAATTGAACTTGTATTGTTGAACTAAAATAATATTATATCATAAATTATTTTTTCTATATTTAGTTATGTAATTTCTGTTAATTAGATTGCAATTAAAAACAAATATATTAAATCTCATATATCGATATTTTAATTTGAAAGTTTATTTTCATTTATTTATAAACATATTGTATCCATAATATATTGTGGCAATTAATACATTCTACTTTTTACTATAATTAATTTCATAATTATTGTCAATTCAACCTAAAAATTGGAATTATCTCATAATCAGATAAGTGGTAGACAATAGTTTCTTTCACAAATCTCCCTATCCAACTCATTCAGAAACATGTTGTAGTACATACACAATTTGTTAATATTTCTATAAATAGTTTCATAATTTAATTTTGTAATTAAATAAGCTCAAATTGTGCATCACATTTGAAAGAAATTGATGTATAAATAGATTAATTAATATATTTGTATTTATTATAGTCAGATTCATTAATATAGATATGTACCTTATTTATATGCATCTTGTTAATATTTCTATAATTTTAACTAAAATAAGATTATATCATATGATATTGTTTTTCTATAATTAGTTTCGTAATTTCGTCAATTAGACTTCGTTATAATTAGTTTCATGATTTCGTCAATGTAGTAAATCCTATAATTCAAAATTACTTGAGAAATTTATTTTCATAGATTTATAAGCAGATTGTATATAGAAAATACAATGATAAGGCGGGAAATCCAAATTTCTGCCATTATATATGCAGGAAAAACCAAACCAATAAAATCATCACATAAATAATTGGAAAAAATCAATACTATAATAATAATAATAATAATAATAATAATAATCATCGAAGAGTCAATATCAGAAATAATTAAAAATAAATAAAATATAATTCGAAATATAATTTTAAAAAATACAACAAAACCATCAGGAATAATAAAAAAGAAACACTTTTATTAAACTCACAAAAAATATCCATATAGATCTACAATATAGTTTATATAAAAACTCTTGTTTAGTGCAGAATCCGAGTTCAATACTATCAATGTTGGCAGGACATTTGATGAAGACTGTAATAGGGGAACATGAAGATGAAGCCATATTTGGTGGTTATGCTTCGAATTTAGGATCAATAATATCAAAGTGCCTTTTATAAAATAATTTAAGCAGTACAAATATAAGAGGAATTAATATAAATAATAAATTGGAAAAAAATCTCTCAACAAAATCAATTGTAAATTCAATGGTAAAAGATATGAATATTTTAAGGGCATCTCCCTTTAATTATTCTGCCGAATAGAATAAAAATAATCATCATCCATTGAGCAATTTAGGAAAGTTTGAATAGTTACTTGGAAAAAAAAACAATTAGTATCTTAAAACTTGATTATACAAAAACAAATCACCATCCACTATTGAAACAAAACTGTATATTTGTTTTAAAAATGTGAGTAATATATATATATATATATATATATATATATATATATATATGAATAGAATTGATCGTAAAAAATCATAATAATAATAATAATAATACCATTTATAATATTAATTATCTATAATCATAGACTGTATCTTTTATTTTTTTTTAAATATGAATAATATATATAGATAGAATCAAATCGTACATAATCACTTTTTGTATAAAGTAGGAATACCATATATAATATTTTCCTAATTTATATAAATATAGAGTAGGAATACCATTTATAATATTTTCCTAATTTATACATATATAATATGACTACCATTTATAATATTTTCCTAATTTACATACATAGAAAGTAGGAATACCAATTATAACACTTTCCTAATTTATAAACGAAATCTTTGAACAAATCAAGATCAACGGTTATGATTGAACAATAAAATATTTCTGAATATAAGAAGTAAAATGAGCGGGAAAACTTTTGTTTCGGACTTCTGCTATTATATATATATATAGATTAAGCGGATTAAGGTGTGGATAATGGGTTATGGGAGTATACTTTGGGCTTGTTTGAAATTTGAGATGGGATTAATAAGATTGACAAAATATAATGAATATTTGAATATTATTATAATAGTTCAAGCTCCTCTTGTTTGAATTTTTAAATTTTGATAATATACCATTTATGAATATTATAATATGTGAATATTCGAAGATTATTTAAAATACTATATAGAATGTCTTAAATGCCCTAAAGAAAATAACAAAATCTTTTAATGTTTCCTAATTAGAGTATATCAAATGGCTAAAAATATTTTTGTGTGTGTTTATACTGGGTTGAGATTTCCTATTCCACTTTCTCTATTCCACTCCTTATTCCATATGTTGGATGAAAGACACGTGTACAGTTGTGACATCATATGACATCATCTTGCACACATGTATTTCATCCAATGCAATGGAATATGAGTGGAATAGGAAAAGTGGAATAGGAGATCCCATCCCGTTTATACTATTTTAGAGAAAAAAATTAGAGGAATTCAAGAATCAACTCCAATAGTCAACTCTATATTTCACTCTAAATTGAAATATTTTGTTTTATTCTCCGTTATATTGAATTAATATATATTTACCAGTTGAGCATATATTTATAGATTTTTATATTCATGTTTAATATTTATTTTTATTTAATATAATTAAATACAAAATATAATTTTCATTTATTTATGATTCTGTTATATATATAATTGAAAAAAAATTAACAGAAAAATCTTAATTTACAAGAAAAATATACTAATTAGGAATTAGTTTTAAATTTATTTTACTAAATTGATCAAGATACAAAAATATAACCACATAATTAATTACATAAATTAGATATTATAATTATATAAAGAACAAAAAAAACTCCAAAAAAATAAAAATTAGAAAAAGAGTTTAGCGTTGGAAAAACGTCTGCGAGGCATTGTTCACTCGGTCTAGTAGATGCTATTCTTGGAGGATTACACCAGGTATTTACCGTAGATCTGCATACAATACACGATACGGTGTGTGATTGTGTGTGAATTTATGTATATCCACAATAAATCTATGGTAGTTATCCATATGGAGAATTTTTTCGAGGTGTATCATGGATTAAAACATGTTCACTCCCACTTTTTCAGCATTGGATTTGGCCTAGGGTTGGAGCAAATCTTAGGATTTTTTAACAGAATATTACTAGATCAGCACCCGTGTGTTACACGGGATTTGTCAAAAGGTAAAATTTTTGTGATTTGAATTTGTTCGTAATAGTTATAGGAGATCCAAAATTTAAAAAAAAATCAAAATCTAGAAGAATATAATATCGTTAATTCTTTTTGTGTTTTGGTGTTTAAAGAATCACTTAGTTAATTGTGTTTATTATATTAATAAAAAATATCCAATAAAATTTCTTCTATTTTTTAAAACTTCTATAAAATTTAAATAGATGGATAAATACTATTTATTTATCTTTTTACCCAATGTAGCTATATAAAAACACTTCAATTAAATTCTCATGTTATTTGATAAGCAACAAACAAATTTATTATTAATAAATTTGAGTTATATTCTTTTTTGGCTTGTCAAAATGATGAGAACATTGAGTTCTTAATTACACTGTACAATCATTTTTCACATTAATTTTTTCACAAATTAATTGTATATTGAATTGACTGATAAATATTTTTTTAGCTTTTAAAGAATCACTTAATTAATTATATTAATTTTATTAATTACAAGTAACCAACAAAAATACCTTTCATTTTTAGAGAATTTTACTTATTAGATTTTTTAGATTTGTTTAGTATATGATTATATATAGAAAAATAGTCAACCACAGATAAATGTGAAGCTTGATTTTTGAATTTAAAAGATAACAAAAATATAACAAATTTAAAGATAGCATAGATAGAATCCTTGATTTTTGGATTATTTGTTATCTTATAAAATTGTATATAGGGTTGCCACATTGATATATGTGAAGCCGCCATGTGGAATTAGAAGAATTAGAATGACAACTTTGTTTACTCCCTTAGTATATAGGGTTGATGTAACTGTAATAAATTGGGGGAAATATGGGAAATTTAAAAAAAAAAATATAGTGGATCATTAAAATGACTCAAGCTGAGTCATGAATCCAATTCACAACTTAAAGTTTTTTATTTTGTATTTTAAATAAATCTGGTTCCAGTCGTGTTCTCAATCAACGGTTGGAGAATAAATCCAAAAAAAACACAAAAAACCACCAATCGGAACATCTACTTATTTTTAAGCTAATTTAACACAATATTGTGTTTTTCACCCAAAAAAAATGGATTTTTTGGGTAATTTGGGAAGTATTGACAATATTAACTGTAGGTGCTACCTCAAATGATAGTAAGCACCAACAGGAAGGCGCCTACACAATTTTTTCTTTTTTTTATAAAAAGTGTTGTAGGCGTCATTTTGATTGGTGCTTACACTTTTGTTTTCCTTTTTTTTCTGGGTAAATCTCGCTTTACCCCTATACTCTCATTGAATCTCACTTTGGCCCCTTGTACTTTCAATTGTATCATTTTATCCCTTTGTACTCTCAACTTATATCACTTTGCCCCTTATACTATTAGAACATTATTTTATATTCATATTCCTTTATGAAATTAGCATCATATCCTCATCTGTTAGTTTTAGAAAAATAAACAATTATTTTAAATGTTTTTAATATTAATAAATTTGTACTTATTTTTTTTGAATAAATGAAACATTAATAATATATTTCATATATTTAATAAAAATTATTGTAATATATATTATATAATTTTAAGTTTGTGACGATTAAGAAATTTAAAGTATAAATGTATTAGATAATAGAAAATGACATATTATATAGTAATTTTATAAGGGATATATTAAAGATAAATAATTAGCAACAAACTATAAAATATAATATTTTTAAATAAATTTAATAATAATTAAGCATTAATTAATTAAGTTGTGAAAGTTAATTTGAAATGAGAACAATGTTAAATGAAAAAAATGTCATAGTGGTTAATGTTTTAATACTAAAATGAATATTCTTAAATTTAACATAATTTCTATTAAATATGTCTATATAGTTATCTATTTTTTTTAATTATATTATTATACCTCGTTTATAATGAAAAACTTAATAAATAGTTTACTTATATTACAAAATATTATTTAAAATATAATACACATTTTTTATAAATAACTTAGAATATAGTTATTTAATAGAAACTATATTAAATTTATTTTATAGCAAATAAATTTTCCAAAAAAAATAAAACATATGAATTGAATGCCATTAAATTAATTTAAAATAATAGTAGGGACAATTAGGTCATTTAATAAAAGAATATGAGGATAAACTGATATTTTAATTGTATAATGGGGTAAAGTGGTACAAATTGAGAGTACAATGGTGAAATTGATACAATTGAAAGTAGGGAAAATTGCAAAATTGGTCCTATAACTATAAGTAGTTTTCAATTTTGGTCCTATAACTATTGAGTTTGCAAAATTGGTCCTGTAAGTTTGAAAGTTTTTGCAAAATTGGTCCTATATGTTTTATACCTAAGCAATTTCGGTCCTGTAATTTTCAAGTTGTTGCAAAATTGGTCCCTTGGGGTTATTTCATATTTTCAAAATACCAAAAACCCTTATGCACATAATTGGCTTATTTGACTAAGTGATTTACCTAAAATGGTATCAAAGCCCAGGTTTATTAAGAACTTTAGTTATATTTATTATTTTATGTAATTAACAATTGGTGAGGAGAATTATCTCCGAGAAAATGGATCTGGATGAGTGTCCAAGATGTATACCCTACAGGAGATATCGTCAAATTTTGATGATGTATGCAAAAGAACACCAGGACATGATAACATATTAGAATAATCAATATGTTGAAAAAGAACTCGCAGGAGCCGATAGGGAAACCTTGAGATAATGCGAAAAACAAGCAGCATGTTGTCTGAGTATCACTTCCACGCCGCGAGTATCTACCCCCGCCCGCCTAGAATTTTTAGTTTTAAAATATATTTTAATATATATATATATTGCATATATAATATATATTATAATATAATTTTTATATATTCTTATAATTTAATATTTGTAAATTGATAATAATAAATTTTATAAATAATATTTTATAAATATATATTTTTCAATTTTTAAATTTAGTTTAATTTAAAATAGGGCGAACGGGTAGACCCGCCCCGCCCCGAGACCTGTGGCGAAAAAACTTGTTCGCCTTATTTTTAGCTTCACCACAAGTGTACAGTGCAATTTATAGAATAGGGTTAGCAAGGTCGAATCCACAGAGACTAATAAATTAATATACTAAGTACTGGATTATAATAGTCTTATTTTTATCTAGACGATCGAAACTGAGTGAGTTGGTTTTATAAACTAAAGTAGAAATTTATCCTAAAAGAAACAAAGTAAAGAATGATTAAAAGATCGAGATGATGAATGGATTCCTGGGTTATGGTTTCAGTTAATATCCCCTTTTATTCTCAGATTAATCAAACCAAAGTTAAACGTATTTTTCCCTATAGACCGATCACAAAAGTAATTTACCCTCTCTCTCGAGATGTATGTAAAAGTGTTGATTAGAATATCTATGCTAGCATCTCTACCCAACATGAGATATCCAACTCCCAAAAGTTCAAAAGATTATAAAGCCTCACGAATATTCACAGACTTCTCAATCATGCAAGATATTCATGTCAAGTACTCATAGATCTAGTATTGAAACTCATCGGTTAGAATTATGAATCAATACATCAAACAAGTTAAACCAAACGCGTTTTGATAAAACAAGAGTTAAAACAAAGTACTTGAATAGGGTTGGAAAACATTAACTTCAACTGTAATTAATCATCAAATAAAAATATCCATTAACATACTCCCAAACCTGGGAATCACAAAGTGTTTAGCCAGACATAGAAAAGAAATAATCCATAGACAAATTATTAATGTTCATGTATAACTAATTGAAAATAACAATATTATGGAATGAGTGAACTCGGGGATGATGATGATCTCTCGATCTATCTTCAATCCTCGAAGGTATGGTTGTGGTCTTGATCGATCTCTCCAAGTCTCCGGTGGAAATTTGCTCTTTTCTCTATTTTCTAGGGCAAAAATCAACGTTTCTTTGTTTGTGGCCGCCCCGTCTCTATTTGTACTTCGTTCAGGTCCAAAACCTAGTTCGAACAGGTCAGACTCTATTTTTCCCGCACAGGCGCACGGGCCGTGCACTAGAGCACGCCCAGCCCGTGTCGGGTGCCGCAGAAGTTGTCAAATAGCTGAAGGACGCACGGGCCGTGCGCTAGAGCACGACCAGTCCGTGCTTGTAGTCGAAGGTTGAATCTTAATGTTGTCTAGCACACGGGCCGTGCTAGGGTTGCACGCCCTGCCCGTGCGCATCTGCTACACTTGATAATCGGCCGTTTTCTTCCGTTTTTCGCCTGGTTCATTTGACTTTTTCTCGATTCAACTCCGAACTTCATACATTACGTCAAGTATTGGGGGTTCTTTATCGCAATGCTCTGAATTGTTGCCAAAATGCTACAATTTATCAATCAATTCCTACAAAATGAGCAAAGCGTAATACCTTTTCCACAAAATAGGAATAAAGCCATATTTACTCATGTAATGCATGCATAGCAACACATTTTAGCCAAAATTAAGCCCAAAATACATGTAAAATACATGCCAACCAAACCCCCAAACTTAAACTGTTGACAGACCCGGTCAACACTTTATAAACAAGATGTTAAGTTGGTTTTATACCAATGTCATTGTTTTCGGGTATTTTATTGTCGGTTGAGTCGAGTTTGTGTCATTTTGTTGTCATTCGAGAAGCGGGACTGATCTTGATAGCATAAATTTATTTAGAACGATGAAAAACGTGTTTTGATGGTGAAGATCGCATTTTAGAAGTGGAAAAATGGAAAAATATCGAGCAAGATGAGCGCCGCAACGCCAAAACAACCGCGCCGCAGCGCGGGGGGGGGTAAAATAGTATAGCAGGCCCTGACGTTGGTGGGCGCTGCAGCGCCCATGTGCAAGGGCTGCAGCGCCCGGTGGTATAGCAGAAATGATCGTGCGCACTAAAGATGGAGGGAGGCAAACAGCAGTCAGTCTTTGGCAAGCAGTACAAGTTTCAATGGGCGCTGCAGCGCCCGACCGGATGTGCAGCAGGAGCCCGGATGATGTGCAGCAGCAGCAGGACGATGAGCAACAGGCGCGCGTCGCGACCAAAGAACATGCGAAAGAACGACGATCGCGCAGGCTCATTGCGCTGCAGCGCCATTTCAAAGATCTGCAGCGCTTGTCGACGGAACACGAACTGGGCATTTTTAGTCATGGGCTTTTTGATGGATTTTTGAGGGTTTCAAGCCTATAAATACAAGAACTCGCGTACGGGACAGGGGTCGGACATTATTTTGAGCACAATGCAAGGCAAGAGACACAGAGCTAGGGTTCGGGATGGCAATTGGAGGCACTTCTCGTCCGGACACAGAGAGAATTCCTTCTCTTTTCTTCTCAATTCTTTATTTGCTTTTCTTTGTCAATATTTGAGATGTGTAATTATTTCTTTACGAGTTTTTATACGTCCATCATGAGCTAAACCCATCTTTCTAGGGGATTGATGTAACTTACGTTTGAACCTATGTTTTGATTTCCAGTTTATGAAATTAGCATATTATTTAATCTATTTGTGCTATTTGATTTAATTGCATCTGGATTATCTGATCAATAATTTAGATTGTTTGACGTGTTTGATTTGACGCTCGAGAGAGGTAATTGAATGTCTGGCCATAGAATAGCACAACCTAGGGTTTCATAGAATCGAGAGGTTTATGAATCTTTTGAAGCATGTGATAGAATATTCATTGAGCGCATTAGGGTTTAATTTATGATTTTTATAGAGATATCGAAATCAGAAATTGGAACCTAGAATCACTTGGCACTCGAGAGAGGAAGTGATAAACGGTAGGAATATTGGCTTATAGATTAATAACTTGTTATTAATAAACTGGATTGAAAACATAGGGGATAACCAGGTGAAATCAACCATCTAGAATTCATCTTCTACGTGTTTGATAAATTATATGAACCATTTGTTAGCTTAATTTTAGTTTTATTTTTAGTATAATAAATCATCTCTTTTCGACTTCTAGATAGAATTAAGTTATTTTAAATATAGTACTTAGTATAAAATTCGATAACAATCCCTGTGGAGACGATAACCTTACTTTCAAAACCTATACTAAAACTTGACACCGTACGCTTGCGGTAAGAATTTTGCGATTAAGTTTTTGGCGCCGTTGCCGGGGATTGATTAGATTCTACTTAGATATAGTAATAAGTAGTCCAATCTTAATTGAAGCATATTTTTTTGTAATTATTTTTTTTATTCTTTTTTTCGATTTTTTTTTAATTTTTTTTTCTTCTTTGTTTCTAACATTGTTTTTGTTGATTGCGAGACTGGAATCTTTGGAGATACAAGAAGCCCAAACCGCTGCTGCATTGGGAGACCAACATCAAAAGGGCAAATTCCCAGGCGATACTTAATCCGAGAAAATAGAGCAACGTCATTCGTCTGATGGATGGTACAGAATATGAGGGCTAAATGATTTCAACCGACGCAGTTCAACAAAAGCGATGCTAGAAATCTGGGTCTGGCTAAAGACGAAAAGATTAGGGCTTTGTGGGAGGCAACCCAGACGTCGCGAAAAACCCCGGGGGTAAAACAATTTGAAAAAAAAACGAAAAAAAAAAAGAAAATTCTGAAGAAAAAAAAAGCGAAAAAAACAATTTTGAAAAAAAAAGAAAAAAACAAATGAAAAAAAAAGAAAAGAAACCAGACGCGCACGGGCACGTGGACGCACACGACCCGATCGTACGATCTGCTCCTTCAGTTTCCGAATTGACGGACGAGCTCCCGGCTTCATCGGAACTATCCATGTAAGTACTTATTATGCATTCCTCTTTTCTTTTGATAATTTCCTCATATGTTCGGGACGAAGCATATTTTAAGTTTGGGGGGGTTGTCAAGAATGCGTAAATTAGTACTGTTGCATTTTGCATTGCATTTAGGATTGCATGTAGAGCACTTGCATAAAAAAAAATTCGATTTTTGTTTAATTTTTTTTCGACTTTTAGTTAATTTTATTTTAGCACGTTTAATCGCTTTTGTGTGGTTTTTTTAATTCAGTTCGTATGCCCAACTCCCTATGATTTTACTATGAATATTTTATGCCATGAGATAACATACTTGTGGGAATAATATAATAAATTCTTATGAGGAAAGTTTATTTGCTTGGCATTTATTAAGAAAATTGGGTATTTGAGCATGTTGCGAAAAATAAGCCTGTGAGCTTTTGGACCTTAAATTGCTTTATATTATGCAGACTTATTTTTTCTTGAGTGTGTCATTCATGATTGATAGAACTTTAGAACTTGCTCTGGTATCTTCATTGAAGCCATGTGTGTGTGCAATTTTTGAAAATGATCTAAGACTATCTTTGTTTAGCCTACTTAGCCTAAAAAAAGCCTACCTATGAACTCATGATTCCCTAGTTAGCCAAGTTTGAGCCAAAACTATTATTCTGAGCCACATTGATCTTTAAAATTTACATGTTTTTAATCCCTACAAATTCTTGAGCTTATAGAAAATGAATAAGTTTGGGGAAGATGTGGTGAAAAATTTATGAAAAGAGAGGAAGTTGGCAAAAGAAGGAGGGATGAGCAGTATCTAGGTAAATGAAAAAAAATACATGAAGCTCGAAAAAGAAAGAAATATCTCTGAAAAAGAAGAGAAAAATCGAGCAAAAGAAAATTCTAAAAAAAAAAAGAGAGAGCTTGAGGCTATTAATAAAAAAAGCCTAAGAATGAAAAATGAGAAATGTAGGTCCCAATGGGTGTGAGAGTAAGGTTTAGAAGGGGGGAGGGGGTTGAATAAACCTTACCAACTTTTTGATTTAGTCCTTTTAAAATAGTTCAGAGTTAATACTTCACAAACTAAGTCCTTGATGGACAAACTAAGTTAGTTAACCAAATAGTTAGCCACTCAACAGACTTGAGTTGTTGATAGAATAACTCAGTTGCTTAGTCTAAGGCTTAACTCAACTGTGATATGTTTTCAGTGGAAGACTTAACACTCTTGAATTTGGTTTAAGTTTGTTTAAACACTTGGTTTTAGTACTTTGTTAAATATCAATTGGATAGCAAATTTATCAGCAGATATAAAATAATATGCACGAAATTGAAGTCTTTGAATTATAAATGACACAATAAATTTTATAGAGGTTCGAAGATGGGGTAATTCTTCTAATCCTCTCTTCTCCAACTCCCCGGAGGAATCCACTAAGTATTGATCGAGTACAAAGTGGTTATCACCCGGATGCAAGTCTTGATCACACAAATGACTTGATCCTTTGGGACTCGATGAGAGATGCCTTGGTCACACAATCGGCTTCTCGTCCGACTCGAACTTCTTCACAGGCAATCGCTTTGCTACTACTGACTCACATGCTCAAGTTTCTTGGATTTGATCACGAAGCCCTCCAATAACTTGAGATTGGTTCGACCTTGAACCTTTCTACAATCCTCTGTGGAATGTAGATCCCTTTGATTCTTCACAGGTAGGTGTTGGATTGATTTCCTTCGAAGTTTTTGATCTGAGGATTAAGCTTGAATGATTTGAGAATAGTTTGTAGGTTACAACTCAATTGATAGCTTGAATGTTCATAGTTAAGGTAACCTCTATTTTTTCCTCAAATTGATTCATCAGCCTTTTATAGTGTTCTTTTGAAAATCTGCCCATTGAAGAGATAGGCTAATTTTCAAAAGACACTTGTGGTCGTTGGCTTGTCTTGTTGCAGTCCTTGAGGTTGACATTTCCTCGTATTGAATGAATCTTCAGCTTTTCAGAGTTCTGGCACAGGTGTAGTGCTTTCCATTGGTTTATTCCTTTTGCACGCTTTTGGGGTAAAGAGCACTTCAAGAAAGCGAGATGGAAGTATTACTTGTTTAAGTAACTTTCTTGATTTACGTAACGGATCCTTTTCGATTGTCTTGACTTGATCAGATTCTATATCTTCCCGGATGACTTTGAGTCGACTTCCAATCATTGGATGACTCATCCGCTCACTTCAACTTGAGACTTGGCTATCTTGGGTTGACTTGATGACACTTCTCATAGCCGCATCTCACCGATACTTCTCGATCGAGTTCTTGTCTTCTCTTCCTTGCCATACTCAAACTCACAATGAGTCTTCATTCCATCTCCGATTGTCTTCTTGCATATTTAGGCATAGGCCGACTTAACTCACTTGAGCAAATTTATCTATCTATTACAATGCAAATTACAAATAAAATGGGGTGCCAACTTTCTAGTCTAAGTTTTACATGGCATTCATCAAAATCTAAAAATAAATTTCCCAACAATTTCCCCTTTTTGATGATGTCAAAACTTAAAGCATACATACAAAATGTAAATGTCAAAGATACATACGAGATAGTGCAAGAATGAGAGAATGTATGCGTAGAATCAATCTGTTTATTGATCATAACATTCTTGTCCTTTACACAATTTGTTTACAAAGTGTATTAGAGCAACCATCTATGTCTACGCAAAGAAAATAGAGAAATTACTGATTTCTTATTCAATGTACTGTAAGACATTACATACTTATGTATTTACAAAAGTAAATTACATGAAGGGGTGGACAACAACACTTCATCTCCTTCGCCGCTCCTTCTTTCCTCATCACTCTGTCTTCGACCTTTTTCTCTTCTTCTCTTCTTCACCGCTTTTTTTTCATATGCTTTTCTCGGCTTCATCTCTTTCTTTTTTTTTTTTTCTCTTTCTTCCCACAAATTGAGTTTGTCTTTTATTCTCTTCCTCAATTCTCTTTACATACTCATCATTGTTCTTGCCACTTGCAAGTTGGCTACTTCACAAACCACCCCAAGATCCCTCCTTTCTTCCCCGGATCTATGTATTCTATATTTTTGGGTAGAGGTCTAGTCTCAAACCTCTTCCTCCACCGCTTCTTCCTCTTCCTCCGGGTGTGTATTGTCAGGGCCTTCTTCTTCCCAAATGAATAACCAAAGAGTGATGATCAGAGCGACTACCGAGGTCTGCTTTGCTGTCGCCTTCTTCACATAGCTTGAGGTCTTTTTCCCAATACAAGTCCCAGGCTTGGGCCATGGTCATTTCACGGTATCCCTGATACGAGCGTCTTGAATTCATCAACGATCTTGGCCTCGGTTCCGACGTCCGAAATGGCATCGTGTCTCTTCCTCGCGAATGTCTCCATATTATTTTAGTATATCCATCACTCGGGCATCCATCTTTCCTTCCACCTCCTTCATCCCCGATTCTACTATTTTTCGCACCGGCCATGGGTGCTGCGAAGTGTTGGAGCGCAGAGTCACCGAGTTTCTTGATGATATCAACAAATGACAAATCCTTGTTGAGGGTTTTAGCAATCATCAATGTCATATCTTTCGAACCTTCCCCTCAACAGATCTTCCCTTCTTTTCTCTTTTCTCGTTCTTGGTTTCTTCCTTCACAAATTGTGTCCTTCTTCTCTCGCCTTCATCTCCTTTAACGCCTTTAGGTATTCCTCTTCCCCTTTTGGCATCATCAAAGGAGAGAGGAACCCCGAAACATGCCATCAATCATGAAGTCCAAGCGATCGATAGGCCGAGTTATGTTTTAAATCTGTGCGGAGTATGTCACATGAATTCGGAGTGAGTGGCTTTCGATTCAGCTGCCACTTGCTTCAGTTCAGTCGAGAGTAGGCTGAATTTCTTCTCCATGTTCTCCTCTACGTGCAGAAGATCTTTGCGATGAAATTCACGCAGCAATTCCGTTTCTGTGGTATGGGAGGTATGCATTCTGTCAATATTTTCTTGCATCCTCCTTTTGATGTCAACATTATCAGTGCTCCAGACTAGCATTTTATTGAGCAATGTTCTGAAGTAGCGAACTTGCTCCACGCGCATTGTCTGCTGTTGTTGGCACCATTCCCGGATCCTGACAATTATTCCTCACAGATCGGCAGTAAGATTGGCATCTCGGTTATCCAGTCTCATGTCTAGTGAGGCCTGGTGCCTTTCCATCTTCTCTATCTCCGCAAATATGGCCTTGAAAACTTCTCGAACCTCAACTGTCACCTCTGTCTCAGTTGGCGGCCAAGCAACATCAAAGTCGAAATCTGCTGGGACGATGGTGTCTGTTGGAATGATGGGATTAGGTTTATGAAAACGTTGTCGATCTGTAGCTGATTCTTCAAGAAGATCAGGTAGCTCCAGAGAGAAAGGGAACGATTCTTCGAATGGATCATCATGGACAACGAGAATATGTTCAATGGTAACTCATGCCCGTGATGTGCCCAGTTGCGTCGATTCTGCTGCAACTTTGGGAGCCTGCGTTGTTGACTATGATTCAGCTGGGGTCTGTTGTGGTATACACCCAGCTGGCTGAGCCTCAGCTGTCTCAACAGCTTCGTCGGTCTCAGCTGGTGCTTCATGTTGAGTTGTCTTGTCCTCGGCCGTATCAGTGGCGTCATCAGAAGATGATGAGATTTAGAGAGGTGGCTCATCATCGAAATTGAACTTTTGACGAGTAGCCTTGAATTCTGGCTTACTCGTACTGGGAAGAACATCCTCAGCGAGTCGGTTGGATTTGCAATGGGGGATGACTCATCTTCATCTTCACCTCCAGATCCCAGAAATGTTACATTAGGATTGTCTTGGGAATCGTGAAGAGCACTTATCTCCTTCTCAGATGGATCAATGATAGTATGAGGGATGTTCTGTGCTTCTGTCTCTTTACCCCGGAAGTCTCAACCTCCCGTTGGCCTTCACTACCTCCTGCAATCTCAACTGCAGCGAGGCCTTGACAATCCCTTCGGCTGCACTCAACCGTCTTAGGGTCTTCGAGGTGGCATCCACCGGAGTCTCAACTCCATGGATTGCACTTTCATCGCCTGCAGTGTTAACTCCCAGGGCAGATCCCTCATGTGCCTCTGCTGCTTCAGCAGCGTCATTGGCCTTCAAAGCAGTTGGCACTTCAGCTGAGACAGTCTCAACTGTCTGAGCCTCTTCAGTGACAACTTGTTGTGTATCTGTTTGTGTTTCCGTTTCCACTTCGCCTCCGAGATTCGTTGTGGAGTCAGCTGCAGCATTCTCCGACCTAACTGCAGTGGAGAGAGTTTCCCCCTCAGCCGACACACCAGCTGAGTGACTTGGATTGGGGTCACTCGTCTCCAGACTCCCGGCTGTTCCCTTTGAGTATTCAGCCATTGGGGCAGGTGGTAAGACACCTTCATTAGGGGTTGGCTCGACTGGGGTCCCCAAGTTCCCAGTTTCATCGCCAGTTCCCTTAATGCCTTCATCAGAGTGAGCAGGGGAAGTGGTGGCAGCAACAACGGTTGCAATTCGCTGCACCACTCCCATAGGATCAATCTCCAGCTGTGATTTGGAAGATTCCCCTGGTCCTTCCATTAACCGTTGCTCATGTAGGACCCTAGATTCCCGCATGGCTTGCTGCATTTCCAATTCTTCTGTAGCAGCAGCAGGGTCCAGATCCTCATCACTCTCTGAGAGGATGTCAAGATGAGGATGTGTATGATCAGTGGTTCCAGTAAGGGGACAAATGTTGGCCTTCTCACGAGCTTCAGCTTCCTCTGCCAGTCTCTGCTTCTCCTTGTCTTTGAAGATCTGCAAGATATCTGTGCAGTTTTCTTCATCCAGTGCTTGGACCACAGTGGTCAATCTGAGAAAATTCAACAGTTCTTCTTCTTCTTCAATAAACTCCGGTCTTTGGAACTGTTCCCTGGATCGACTCAGCTTCCACTTCCTCCATTCTCGCAGACAATTTTGGATGTCTGGATATGGTGGGGATATGATCATCACATCATCATCTTCTTTATCATCATCTCCCTGTTGCCCTTCCTTTTCAAGAATAGAAGGCAACATACTCTGCTGCCCAACTCCTTCAAAGAACATCGGGGACGGTGGTGATATAGTCTGTCGCCCAGGAGAGAGTCTCTGCCTCACCGCTCCTTGTTCTTCGCTTGTCCTGTCCCACACTGGTCTTCGACTTGCCTCTCGCTGATCGGCTTCAAAAACTTGGCGATTGCATCAATAATCTCTAGAGACTCTACTTCTCCAAATTGTTTCGTGATCCTGCTCCGGTGAGTGGCGACTCAATGTTTTCTCAAGCTCCGACCGCTTGAAGAGTCTTCTTCTTTTGGTCTTTACCAGAGGAATTTCTGGTTCGGATGCAATTTCCTCCGAGTCCTGGGCGGTGGGGGCCAGTGCTATTGTCTTTTTTTGAGGAGCTGGCCTTCTCGGCTTATCAGTCCTCCTTTTCTTAATAACGGAGAAGGCATTTGGGATTCCTTCTCCACTGTGGATTTATTTTTCTTTCTTTGCGCAGGGGCGGCGATCTTCTTCTTTGCAACAGTAGGGGCAGCCTTCTTCTGGGGAGAGAAGGAGACAGTTGTTTCTTCAGGTCCAGCTGATTCTCCCTCACTCGTATCAGCCCTCTTAGCGTACGCTCTCTTCTGTGCTCCGAAAAGGTTCGATCGAAACATTTTCTTGTTTACATGGAACGCCTTTCCATGTCGAAGAGGGACTCCCTTCACTTCCATCATCCGGCCAATCACCAGGCCATATCCCAAAGATCCTCCAAACGAACCATCCTCCTTGAAGGATTTATTCCCAATATTCTGGCAGAGTCTGCTGTATACAAACTCAGACCAGTTCACCTTCTTCTCCTCCATGATCGCAGCCATCACGATCAACTTGGTTTTGGACAGCTGATTAAAGCTTCCAAACTTGATATCTATGCATTTGGCAACAATGTCTAACAACTTGTGGTAATCCTCCTTCAACTTATTTTCTTATCACCGGCGGACAAACCTTTGGCCGATCGGGTTTGGCTACTTCCTTCCATGCGCTGAATGATTTACATCCGCTTCATAGATCTCCTAAGACTCCTTCACCCGGTAGAAGCGATGCTTTCTGCCAAATCCTTGGCAGTGATTTTGACTTCCTTCCCGTGAATAGAGGACTTGATGCCCTCGTCGTGAACTTCAACGTTCACATAGAACTGCGCGACCTCTTCCACATAGGTCATCTGAAACTCCATCGTGAGAAAAGGTTTCAGTCCAGATATTTCCAACTTCTCTGCTATTTTCTTCACAAGGGTTTCGTCTGACCCTTGTTTGATTAGACCTTCGAAATCCACATTAGACCCCGTGTGGATTTGCTTTCCCATCTTGACAAAATCGTAAGTAGATGCCATTTCTTGAAGATTTACCGAACGAAACTTTGAAAATAGGCTTTGAAGGTTTGTAAGGTTTTGAGAGAAAAACTTATTTCTTTGCTTTTGAGAGAGATGAACAGTTTTGGTAAAGTGAGAGAAAGTCAGACGAAATGGTATATGTATGGGTTATGAAAGGACGTGCAGACGGTTTTTGAAATTTGATCAAGATCAACGGCTCAGATTTTGCACGCCGATTAACATTTAATTTCTCGCATTTAACGCGGCAACATTTATATCAAATCATAAGCTTAGTATGCAGCTTTTGACTGTACACGTCATAATTATGCTGATGTCATTCTTAAAAACATTCCCGCTTAGCGTAAACGATCGTGTTTTTGCCACTTCGCTCATAGCCGACTCAACTTGCTTCTTAGCCGATTCAACTCTTCTTCTCTCCATTCATATCGTGACTCATCCGCAGCCCAACTCGTTGCGGTGACTTTCCGATCTGGTGATTCACTTAGTCGTTTCAAGAGCTCCGCTCTTTTCCCATCTTTTCATGTTCCATCTCTTTTTTTTTTTTAGTCTTCTCGAGTGTCAACTCACCAATTAACCCTAATTCATGCTTGAGTTCTTCAAATCTTGATTCACATAATGATTTTGTGAATATATCAAACCTGTTTATCGGTTGAGATGTATTCCAAAGTGATGTCCTTCTTTTCAACATGGTCTCTTATGAAATGGTATCGACATCAATGTGCTTTGTTCTTGAGTGTAACACAGAATTTGAGTGATTGCAATTGCACTTGTGTTATCACACATGATTGGAATTTCCTTTTCTTCAACTTCATAGTCTCTCACTGCTTTCTCATCCATAAGACTTGAGCACAACAACGCCCGCAACTATGTATTCTCGCTTCACCGTGGATGTGGCTATTGAGTTTTGCTTCTTGCTCAACCAGAAATTAACCTATTTCAAGCATTTGACATGTACCTGAAGTACTTTTCCCAACTCTACATCCAACATAGTCGAATCAATAACCAATTAGCTTGAATCCACCTTCCTTTGAATACCATCACCAATTTCTTGCTTCCCTTTAAATATCTCAATATTCTCTTGCTACAAATCATGTGGCTTTCTTTAGGAGCAGATTGAAATCTTGCACATACACCTACAACAAAGGTGATGTCCGCCTACTTGCCGTGAGATGAGCAGCGGTGATCCAATGAGTGCTCAGATCTTGTTTGATCCACAGCTTGCCATATGTGTCCATATCCATTTTGATGATGTATTCATTGGTATTTTCACGTAAGACTTCTCTTCCATACCAAATATCTTCATTAATTCTCTCGGTGTACTTTGTCCGACTTATGAAGGTTCCATCCTTCACTGTTTTACTTGGAGTCCTAAGAAGAATGTCAGCTTTCCCATCATGCTCATTTCAAATTTGCTTTGCATTAGGTTTGAGAATTTATCACACAGCTCTTTGTTTGTGGATCCAAAAATGATGTCATCCACATATATTTGAACAAGCAGTATACTCTTTCCATCTTGAATTCTGAAGAGTGTTCTATCCACTTTGCCTTTTGTGAATCCGTTCTCTGTTAGAAATTGTGATAATGTATCATACCATGCTCTTGGTGCCTGTTTCAATCCATATAGAGCTTTCTTGAGTTTGTACACTTTATCTCCAAGAGTCTTTTGCTGAAATCCTGGAGGTTGTTCGACATATACTTCTTCTTCCAATAATCCATTCAGGAATGCACTTTTTGCATCCATTTGATATACAATGAAATTCTTGTGTGCAACATAGGCAAGAAACATCCTTATTGCTTCTAATATTGCAACAGGGGCAAAAGTTTCATCAAAATCTATTCCTTCTTCTTGGCAATACCCTTTGGCTACCAATCTTGCCTTGTTTCTTACCACTGAACCCTTTTCATTCATTTTGTTTCTGAAGACCCATTTTGTACCAATGACATTTTGATGAGTTGGTCTTTGAACCAATTCCCATACCTTGTTCCTTTCAATCTGATTCATCTCTTCTTGCATGGCTTGAATCCAATGTCTATCATCCAATGCTTGTGACACATCTTTTGGTTCTATTTGAGATATAAAACAAGTGAACATGGCTTCTAGTTGAGCTCGATCTGGTTCTTACACCTTCTCTTACATCTCCAATGATTAGGTCTCGGTGGATGGTCTCTCGGCCATCTCACATCGGGTTGGAGTAAGTTAGTGATTCAATCAACTTGCAACGTTATTTTGATCAGCTCTCTCGCCATTACTTAGCTGCAAATTTTCCAGCTATCTTTGAGATTCAGCTATCTCTTCTTCTTCCTTGTTAACTCGCTTTTCAAAACTTGACTTCAACATAGGGACTCTTCTTCACACAGTTGGCGATTCAAATTATCGCCTAACTCTTCAATGTCTTCTTCATTTACCTTGGGTTCATCAAACACCACATGGATGGACTCTTCGGTAACCATTGTCCTCTTGTTGAGTACTCTATAGGCTTTACTTTCAGCTGAGTATCCCAAGAAGATACATTCATCAACTTTAGCATCAAAAGCCTTTAAATTGTCTTTGCCATTATTGTGGATGAAGCATTTGCATCCAAATATTTTAAAATATGCAACATTTGGCTTTCTCTCTGTCTAAATCTCATAGGAGTCTTTGTCACCGTCTGTTTATCATGCATCTATTTTGAGTATAGCATGTTGTGTTTATTGCTTGACCCAAAAATCTTTTAGCGACCTGCTTCACTAACATGGTCCTTGCCGCTTCTTTGAGAGTTCTGCTCCTTCTTTCGCAACTCCATTCTCACGTGGAGTCCTTGCCGCAGATAGTTCATGAGCAATACCATTTTCAATACAATATCGAGTTATTATTCCATTGACGAACTCAATTCCTCCTCGTCAGATCTAATCTTGATAATGGTTTGACTCTTCTCATTTTGAATTCTCTTCATCGATTGTGGTAGCTTCTCGCAAGGTTTTTCTTTCTTCTTGCACATGAAAATTGTCCATGTATATCTTGAGTAATCATCTACTACCAAGGTGTATTTCTTTCCGCTTAAGCTAGCCTGGTTCAATGGACCAAATAGATCCATATGTAACAGTGCAATATTCTTGTTGAAGATGGACATGTCTTTTCTTTAAATGATGATTTGATCTCGCTTTCCCATCCGCATGCATCACATACACTCTCTTTCTTGTATACTTTAATCCGGAAGTCCTTCTACAAGATTACTTCTTGCAAGTTTGTTAATAGTTTTGAAATTCAGGTGACTCAGCTTCTGTGCCACAACCAACTTGATTCGGTGTGCTCTTTGCTAGTAGACAAGTGCTTGGTGTTGCAGTTGACCAATCCACCACATACATGTTCTTTTGTCTGCATCCTTGTAGCACTACTTCATTAGATTCAGTGTTCTTGATTTGGCGTACACCCATGTTGAATCCAACATTATAGCCCTTGTCATAGAGTTGACTGATACTTAGCAAATTGAAGTTGAGTCCTTCAACATATGCAACATCTGTGATTTCTAATCCATTTTTCTTGATGGATCCAATGCCTCTTATTTCTCCTGGAGCTTCATTCCCTCCAAATATAACTTTTGCACCTCTAACCTCCTTGAATTTTGATAAATTTTTCTTGTTTCTGTCATGTATCCGAATCGCCACTATCCATGTACCAGGTTCCTTGCACTCGATTGTTCCTTGAACCCGCAATCAAGGAATTTAGTTTTTAGGTACCCATACTTGCCTGGGTCCTGAGGGGTTAGTGCTGTAAGATGATCCAACCAACCTATAGCCAAATGATTTGACTCTAAGAGGTTGCCATCTATCTGTGCCATAATCATAATTTACTTTGGCAAATTGCTTGGGGATTTTAGGTTCATACATCTGTCTCTTTTGTCTGTATGCCTGTGTGTATGTTTTAGCAATTGCCTTCCTTGGGTAGTTGCGATACCTCTGAGTGTAGTGTTTGGGTGCATATGTGTGCTGAGGATAGCTCTTTTACCTTTGGAATGGCCTTTGCTGAGTTCTAGGCCTTTGCCATCTAGGCATGTATTCCATAGATCTTTGCTGATTTCCACATTGTACCAATCAGCTTGGCTTGGGTAATTTCTACCATTCCCATCATATGTGTTCCTTTTATAGAATTTCTGGGGTTTTTGGTAGCTCTGTTTCTTCTTTACAGAGTATTTTCTGTTTGGAATTTGCTGAGGAACTCGGCTGGATTTCTTCTCACCCCCTCTCAAAGATACTCAACTCGTCGTTTTCCTTTTCCTTTATAACCAAGGCCGGTTTGGTTGTGATTGTGCTTTGGAATGAATGTGTGTGCACCATTTGGAGTTTTGGATTTTTGAGATGCTTCATTGCTTGAAGATCCTTATTCCAAAATCACTTTGGGAGCTTGACTTAGCATAGAGGAATTAAATCCTAAGCCTGTCTTATCTCCACATTCTCTTTGGCTCATAATAAGATCATCCAAAGATTTAGATGCCTTAGTGAATGAGGCAATCACATTTTTGAGGTCATTTTCCCTCTTTTCTATAGCAACTATCTCTCGCTATTAACTTAGCATTTTCAGCCTTTAGTTCTTTATTTTCATCAACTATGACTCGAGTACTCGGCTCCTTAGTCACCGTGAGTTTTGGCTTTTGAGCAGCTGTTTTCCTCATTTAGCAGTATGTGCGAGGATTTATGTGCTCAAAGTCTTTCATCATTTTGCCTAATGAATCATAAAGATTAGTGGGTGATGAGGTGTGTGTGTCACAATCACTATCACTAGTGTCTGAGTGAGATGAGTTAGAGTGTACCTCATCTTCTTGGTCGTTGGTCTTGTTCTTTGGCCATTAAACATATCAAGGCTTCTTCTTCTTCGAGTCACTTGAGTAGTCGGCCTCACTACTCTCCAAGTCTCACAAGTGTCTTTTGATTTGCTGTCTCGGCCAGCCTCTCTGCGGCCAACATTGCCTTTTTTCTTTTCTTGTCTTCTTTCTCTCAAGACTCTTCTTTCCTCTTCATTCCTGTATTTGTTGACTACAGGATATGGGCAATCAATGGCATAGTGACTGGTTGCTCATTCCAAAGATAGATTCTCAACTTTTTGTTCAACTCTTTCCATTCTCGGATTGTCGGCTCTTTGGTACTCGACCTTTTGATGCTCGCTCTCTTGGGTGTCCTATCTTCCCTTGACTTGGACGGAGCTGAGTGTCTTCTGGAGGATTCACCTTTGCCTTTCTTGTAATTCTTGTTGAAAAACTTGTTAAATCTTTTAACCATTAAGGCAATCTCCTCCTGATCGATGACTTTTTTGCCTTCAGCTCTTTTCCCATCCTTGACTATTAGAGCAGATGTTTTGGGCACATCTGTCTCTTCTTGATCTTTTCTTCTCAGCTCAAATTCATAGGTTTTGAGATCTGAGAATAACTCATGGTTAGATGTTTTTGACAGTTCCATGGAATGTCTCAGGGCCATGACTTTCATTTCCCACTCAGTTGGGAGACTTCTTAGAATGTTCATACACATCTCTTTCTGTGTATATTCTTTCCCAAGTGCAGATAACTCATTTGTAATTCCTGTGAATCGAGCATCCAGTTGATCCAGGTTTCCTCCTGCAAGCATTTTAAAGTTTTCAAATTTTTGTACAGCAACAGATAGCTTATTTTCCTTGATCCGCTTCGTCAGCCTTCACAAATCAAAGTTAGCTTATCCTGCATTTCTTTTGCAGTCTTGCATGATTTGACTTTGTTGAACATGGCTTTGTCCAAAGTTTTGTAAAGAATGTCCTTGGCCACGTTGTCCAAGTTGTATCTTTTTCTCTCATCATTTGTCCATTCAGCTCTTGGTTTTTCAACCATAGCTGGTTTGGGAGCAATATCCTCTTCTCCTTCACATGCGCAGCCTCCTCCTTGTTGTGTTCACTTTTAAAATTTGCAGCGGTGGCCCATCTTCTATTACTATCCACATTTCATCGTGTAATCTTTGATAGATGAGCCTGCATACGAATTTTCCAATCATCAAATTCCTCAATTGTGAACATAGGGATGCGTGTCAAATTTGCTTCAATGATAATAACTTTGCTGAATAAAAGAGTTTTGAAAGATCAAGTGCTAAAGCAAGCTTTGAAAGATTGGAGATCTAGTTCAGTAACCAGTGCGGAATGCTCAATGAACCAACCGCTCTGATACCACTTGTAGGTCCCAAGGGGTGTGAGAGTAAGGTTTAGAAGGGGGGTTGAATAAACCTTACCAACTTTTCGATTTAGTCCTTTTAAAATAGTTCAGAGTTAATACTTCATAGCTAAGTTAGTTAACCAGCAGAGTTAGCGACTCAACAAACTTGACTGAGCTGTTGATAAATAACTCAGCTGCTTAGTCTAAGGATTAACTCAACTGTGATATGTTTTCAGCGGAAGACTTAACACCCTTGAATTTGGTTTAAGTTTGTTTAAACACTTGGTTTTAGCACTTTGTTAAATATCAATTGGATAGCAAATTTATCAAATAGATATAAAATAATATGCACTTGAAGTACCTTGAAATGTAAATGACACAATAAATTTTATAGAGGTTCAAAGATGGGGTAATTCTTCTAATCCTCTCTTCTCCAACTCCCGGAGGAATCCACTAAGTATTGATCGTGAGTACAAAGTGGTTATCACCCGGATGCAAGTCTTGATCACACAAATGACTTGATCCTTTGGGACTCGATCGAGATGCCTTGGTCACACAAATTTGCTTCTCGTCCGACTCGAACTTTCTTCACAGGGCACCGCTTTGCTACTACAACTCACTTGCTCAAGTTTCTTGGATTTGATCACGAAGCCCTCCAATAACTTGAGATTGGTTCGACCTTGAACCTTTCTACAATCCTCTGTGGAATGTAAACCCCATTGATTCTTCAAATATTTTCTCTTCAACTGATTGAGGTCGTCTTTCCTTCACAGGTAGGTGTTGGATTGATTTCCTTCGAAGTTTTTGATCTGAGGATTAAGCTTGAATGATTTGAGAATATTTTGTAGGTTACAACTCAATTGATAGCTTGAATGTTCATAGTCAAGGTAACCTCTATTTTTTTCTCAAATTGATTCCTCAGCCTTTTATAGTGTTCTTTTGAAAATATGCCCGTTGAAGAGATAGACTAATTTTCAAAAGACACTTGTGGTCGTTGGCTTGTCTTGTTGCAGTCCTTGAGGTTGACATTTCCTCGTATTGAATGAATCTTCAGCTTTTCAGAGTTTTGACACAGGTGTAGTGCTTCCCATTGGTTTATTCCTTTTGCACGCTTCTGGGACTGAGCACTTCAAGAAAGACAGTATGGAAGTATTACTTGTTTAAGTAACTTTCTTGATTTCTGTGCAACGGATCCTTTTCAGTTGTCTTGACTTGACTGCAGTTCTTTATCTTCCCAGATGACTTCGAGTCAGCTTCCAATCATTGGATGACTCATCTGTCACTTCAACTTGAGACTTGGCTATCTTGGGTTGACTTGACTGACACTTCTCATAGCCGCATCTCACCGATACTTCTCCAATCGAAGTTCTTGTCTTCTCTTCCTTGCCATACTCAAATTTGCCTCACAATGAGTCTTCATTCTAGTCTCCAGTTGTCTTCCTGCATATTTAGGCATAGCTTACTTAATTCAGCTCGAGCAGCCCTATCTATTACAATGCAAATTACAAATAAAATGGGGTGCCAACTTTCTAGTCTAAGTTTTACATGGCATTCATCAAAATCTAAAAATAAATTTCCCAACAAGAAATAAGGGTGGAATTGAGTTGAAAAAGAAAACTGATATTATATTAAAATTGGGTTGGTGAATTGCAAGTCTGTATGCTTAAATTCTATTTGCTCAAGTCAAGTCACTTAATCCAAATTTTCCTACCCTTACCAAAGAGCCTAAATTACAACCTAATAAAAAGTCCTTTTTGATTCTTAGATTGTGCACACAAAAGTGGGAGAGATGTTAGATGATTTGCAAGCTAATGGTAGTTCTACATTCACTGAATTGAATTTGAGCTTAAACACTATCCATACACTTTTGAGAGTCGAGTGATACATTATTTTCTTGTGAGTCGCAATGTCGAATACCCAAGAGAGTATTGATTATGCCGAGTTTATGAATGGGGACTTCTTGATGATGAGTTACATGGTTTCCTTGAGTATGGAGTCGAGTGCTATTTAATGTTTATAGTGTTCTTGGGTGTTCTTTCGTTTTTACCCCTTATATTATTTTTCTTAATTTGCTCGAGGACGAGCAATGCTTTAAGTTTGGGGGATTTTGATGAGTGTAAAATATACGTGCATTTAAGGGCTTAAAATGATACATATTTGATGCATTTTCACGCATATTCAATATGTTTTGCTTGGTTTATCTTGTTGAGCGTGATACTGCATACTCTTGTGAATTTTGCAGAAAATGGAGCTAAATTGGATAAAACGAGATATCACGTTCCAAAGTATAGGTCAAGAGCTAATGTACGAGCAAAAATATGAAGGAGAGAAGCATGAAATGTCAAACAAAAGGAATTTTTCTTCAAAAATGTCAAAACGCGCTAACAGTTTCCAGCACTGGCAAAGTTCAGTATTTTGGCCATAACTTCCTCTACAAAATTGATATTGATGTGATTCAAGTGGCCATGGAAAGCTAAGAGAAATACCTAAAACTTTAATGAAGACCCCAATATTAAATTCTGATTTCAAGACCCGTCCGTGTGGGTTGACACGGTCGTGCGATGTAACTGGGGCTGAATTGGTCTCCTTTTCCAACTCAAACTCTGCAAGTGATCTCTCCAAGCATCTATAAAAGGGACCCAAGGCTATGCATGAAAAAAGAATCCATCAATACATCATTCCAGATAGAAAACACATCAAATAACACAGAAACGAAGGAATCGAAGAGCTTCTGAGAGCAAAAGGCGAGCACAAGAGCTTCAAGGGCTTGGAAGGGGAATCCATCATGACAAGAAGGGGTTTTCTTTCTATGTCTAAGAACTCTTGTCTGTGCTTATATGTTTGGCATATTTTTCGGATCTTAGGGGCATAATCGAAACTGTGATTTTAATATTAATATGATTATTTGTTTTCTTAATTAATTCATGCATTTTATTTTATGAATTCGAGTGCTTATTTTATAATTGCTTTTTATTTGGCCAATAATTTGCATATCATACTTCTAGTCCATAATCCGAGAGGTGAGTTCTAGTAAGACGAAAATCGAATTCAGACATGAAACATGTGTGACAAGCGTGTTTGTGGGGAGTCATTTAATTCACAAATCTTTTGAGAGTTAATAAAAATTGTAACGATCCGAGAGGACTACAATTGTTGTTAATCAACTGTTTACGCACCACCTGACCAGGGGAGTAAATGATATTAGGAATTTGAACTCATAGAATTGCATGAATTGGTTTTTAAAACTTTATTCGCATTTAATATTGAAAAAGCATGTTGAGATTATGTGCCTAAGGTTGCTCCTATAGATGGTGAAAATACTTGTGGGGTTCACAAATTTATTTTTATTTTATTTCTTTGAATTTCGATTTTTATAGATTATAATACTCAAATTTTTCGATCGCTTCAATAAAATTGGAAAACGATATATTATAGCCTAAGTGTTTCGAGCTTCAATCCTTGAGGAATACGACCTTGTTTGCCATTATTCTATAAACTACACTTTACACTTGCAGTTGTATGAACCAAAATAATTTTTGGCGAACAAGTGTGAATTTGAGTGCTTATTTTATAATTGCTTTTTATTTGGCCAATAATTTGCATATCATACTTCTAGTCCATAATCCTAGAGGTGAGTTCTAGTAAGACAAAAATCGTACCGCAAGCATATTTTTCAAGTTTTAGTATAGGTTTTGAAAGTAAGGTTATCGTCTCCACAGGGATTGTTATCGAATTTTATACTAAGTACTATAATTAAAATAGCTTAATTCTATCTAGAAGTCGAAAAGAGATGATGATTTATTATACTAAAAATAAAACTAAAATTAAGCTAACAAATGGTTCAGACAATTTATCAAACACGTAGAAGATGAATTCTAGAGGGTTGATTTCACCTAGTTATCCCCTATGTTTTCAATCCAGTTTATTAATCACAAGTTATTAATCTATAAGCCAATATTCTTACCATTTATCACTTTCTCTCTCGAGTGCCAAGTGATTCTAGGTTCCAATTTTTGATTTCGATATCTCTATAAAAATCATAAATTAAACCCTAATGCGCTCAATGAATATTCTATCACAGGCTTCAAAAGATTCATAAACCTCTCGATTCTATGAAACCCTAGGTTGTGCTATTCTATGGCCAGGTGTTCAATTACCTCTCTCGAGCGTCAAATCAAACACGCCAAACAATCTAAATTATTGATCTGATAATCCATATGCAATTAAATCAAATAGCACAAATAGATTAAATAATATGCGAATTTCATAAACTGGAAATCAAAACATAGGTTCAAACGTAAGTTACATCAATCCCCTAGAAAGATGGGTTTAGCTCATGATGGACGTATAAAAACTCGTAAAGAAATAATTACACATCTCAAATATGGACAAAGAAAAGCAAAGAAAGAATTGAGAAGAGAAGAGAAGGAATTCTCTATGTGTCCAGACGAGAAGTGCCTCCAATTGTCGTCCTGAACCCTAGCTCCGTGTCTCTTGCCTTGCGTTGTGCTCAAAATAATGTCCTACCCCTGTCCCGTACGCGAGTTCTTGTATTTATAGGCTTGAAACCCTCGAAAATCCACCAAAAAGCCCATGACTAAAAATGGCCCAGGTTTAGCCCGTCGACGACACAGTGCAATAGTCATTGAAATGGCGCGCTGCTACGCATGATGTTGTTCTTTGGGGTCGCTACTTTGTTCGCCTTATTTTTAGCTTCACCGCAAGTGTACGGTGTAGTTTATAGAATAGGGTAAGCAATGTCGTATCCACGGAGACTAATAAATTAATGCGCTAAGTATTGAACTAAGATAACCTTATTTTTATTTAGACGATCGAAATTGAATGATTGTTGTAGAAGAAAAGATAAGAATAACCACAAAAACACAAGATGAAAATAATAGTGGAATTATCAAGGGAAATGAAATGGATTCCCGGGTTATAGTTTCAATTAATATTCCTCTTGTTTTACGATTTAATCAAAGCCAAAGTTATTATCAATACACCTATAAGACGATCACAACGGTATTTTATCCTCCCTCTTGAGATGTATATAAAGTGTAGATTGAAATATCTATGCTAGTATCTCTACTCAACATAGGATACACAACTCCCAAATGCACAAAAGATCAAATATCCTCACAAATATTCACAAACCTCTCGATTATGCAAATATTCATGTCAAGTACTCAAGATCTAATATTGAAACTCATCTCTCGAATTATGAATCAATATATCAAACAAGTTAAATCATTGGCCAAATGATAAAACAAGAATAAGAACAAAGTACTCAAATAGGCTTCAAGACAATAACTTCAACTAAGATTAAAACATTCAACAAGAGTTCAATTAATCTACTTCCAAAACCCTGAAATCACAAGAAGTTTAGCTACTCATTACAAATAAACAACTCATAGACAAATTGTTCATATTCATGACAAGCTAAAATGAAAGATTAAAGCACAAAGAATGAGAAAACTTAGGGAAATGGATAATCTCTCGATTAATCTTCAATCCTCAAGCTCCAATTTGACCCGATTCTTCCCTTGGTTCTTCCTTGATGAAGTTGATGTATTTCTTGTGTTCTTGGGTGTATTCCCAGCCTTTCCTTCATACCCTAGATCAAGCCTCACATGTATCTATTTATAACCCCTCAAAAGTTCAAGAAATAGGTGGAAGAACTTAGGAATTTCCGTCCAGGGGCGCTGCGCAGCACGTGAATTTTGGAGTGTTTTGCCCTGTCTTGTGCGCTGCAGCGCCCGTGGACGGGCGCTGCAGCGACCGCCCAGGTTTCTTACCCATCAAATGTTGGAATTTGCTTTTGAGCCCTTCTTCAAAGTTGTAGCCCTTTCTCTTAGCTTTCCATAGCCACTTGAATCATCTCAATATCAATTTTGTAGAGAGAGTTATGGCCAAAATACTAAATACTGCCAGTGATGGAAATTTCAGACGCGTTTGGACGTTTCTTCAAATCAATCTCTCGTTGTTTGCTCGTTTGTACTTCTTTTGATACACGATTCATTACTATGACTATAAACTCAATATAATTGGCTCTCAACATGGCTTGGCTACTCAAATGACTCAAAATACTCAAAAACAACACAAAACTCAAGTCTAGGAAGCCCAAATCATTGGTATAAAACCAAGTGAACACGCGCGCCGCCGCCATCGCTCATCGCCTGCTGCCGCACATCGTCCGGCTCTACGCACATCCGACCGGGCGCTGCAGCCTTTTTGGCCTCGGCGCTGCAGCGCGCCATTGAAATCCACTGCCTGCTTTCATTAGCTGCTACCTGATCATTTCTCGCTATACCACCAGCGCTGCAGCCTTGCATATAGAAAGCAGCCGCCACCAACATCAGGCCCGCTGTACTATTTTACCCCTCCGCGCTGCGGCGTGGGGGTTTTGCCACTGCGACGCTCGTCTTGCTCGGTATTTTTCCATTTCTCCGCTTCTAAAATGCGATCTTCACCGTCAAAACACGTTTTTCATCGTTATAATTAAATTTCGGCTATCAAGATCAGTCCCGCTTCTCGAACGACAACAAATGACACAAACTCGACTCAACTGACAGTAAAAATACCCGAAAACAATGCAAAATCCTAGTCTAGAGCACTCAATACATTGGTATAAAACCAACTTAACAAATACCTCCAAACTTAGACGTTTGCTTGTCCTCAAGCAATTACAGACTCTAAAAATCAACAAACATGAAGGAAACAAAAACAAAGACAACAGACTCAAACAAACTAACTGCAAAACTTCACAACCAAACTCATTTGTCAAATTCGTTTCACTATCAATCAAGCGCGTATTTTCACAATGTGATCATGAATGTGGAATGTTCATGCCAACTCCGTTTTCATTATCCAGATAAATTCACACAATCAAGTGTTTTCAAAATGATCCATTTTTTGAATATAGAGATGAGATGCTTACCAGACTCCATAGGCTTGTCTTTCACACTAATATCCACTAATGCAGGCTAATGTAGCACAAGGATCGATAGGACTTTTAAAGCTTGTAATGTGGGCTTAGGGTAAGGTAGGAAAATATAGGATTAAGTGGCTCAAATCACCCAAACACACAATTATCACTTTTAATCAACAATCAATACTACCCTTCACTTTTTTGACATCCCCAATGTTTATGAACCTTCAATCTCGCTGATTTTTCTCATTTTTTTTCCTTTTTTTTTCTGGACCCCCAAACTTATTCTTTTCCATACATGGGGTTTCATGTTTTCTTTTCTCGGGTAACTTCATTCAATTGAATACATACCCTTCTCATCATACCCTCCTCAACCTTCAACATTTTTCTATACTTTGTGTGTATGAGTGATGGGTAATTAAGATTTCCACATTTAGGTTGTGGGTATTAGTTTGGTTGCCAAAGAAACGGGTTTATACGGCTCAAAGGGGGACACTAGGGAAAATATAATACAAAGGTAGGCATTTTAGGCTCTAACTTGTTCAAAGATGGCCTAAATCACTTCCTCAATGTTACTTCGCCTAGGACTTCGCCTCGACTAGTGATCAGACAAGTTCTGGAATCCGGTGGGATCATATAAGAAACACTTAACCGCATAAATCATCCCCAAATAAATCAACAGAGTTAAACACATAGATGGAATTAATGGAAAGAAGATTAAATCACAGTTCAAACACATGCTCTTTTGACTGTTCAACTCATATTCAACAAATTCATTTAGTCATGTAGTTTCACAGTTTTACCGACGGCCCGACTCAACTCTAGATTCTTTTTTCGTTTTTTTTTACTCAAGACTCAACTCAAAGAATAAAAATAGACTGCACCCCCCAAACTTAAAACGATATTGTCCCCAATGGAGATGTGGGAAAAAGGACTTTCCTGGTAACCGAGGAGCGAAGTCTCCTTAAGTCATGTGGTACTACTACGTGTAGGAGGTGTCTCGTATAAGCTCACTACGCATCTTAGAACACAAGCCCGTGGGTGTTGTATGCCTCCGAGGTGTGTTCTATTTCCTCCCCTTCACCTGGCCCGATCCTTTTTGACTTTGCATCTTTGTAACCTAGTAAGGTAAACAAGAAAACAAAACTCGTGGAACCATGAATTTCGGTTATGGGTGAGAAATCGAAAATCAAAGCACATACATAATGCACCCAAGTAGAAAATATAATGCCATGTCAAAAAGATAAGAATAGATATGCAAGATAGCACTAAACAATGTGAAATTCTCATTGGGGCATTTTATTAAACACCTCATATGCATGAATTGAGGCAAAGATAGTGAATGCAATGGATAACTCAATTCAATCCCAAAAATCAACACCAAGCCTAAGTCTAGCATGAGCAACCAATCCACAATCCATAAACCAACAACAATTATCCTAGCACTACTACAATCCAATCACACCAAAAATCACAAGTTGGGAAAAAACATGGGGTGGGGTTTGGAAGTTGCAAACTTACCAAATAATGAGTGGAGGAGATGAATATGGTGTGTGTGGTGTTATAATGCTCCTTTGTGAAGATGGAGTGGGATATGTGGGATTTGCACAAATAAGAGGGGTGGGGTATGATGCAACTTAATACTCCTAAAAATGCAAGAAATTCAGAAAAAACAAAAACAACCACTAAACTAAATTAAAACTAAGAAAGCAATAAAAAGGCTTGGGTTGCCTCCCAAGAAGCGCTAAGTTTATAGTCTTGACTATGTCAGATTATCCTCAAGTTGGGGCTCCAATAGGCATGTTATCCACATTTCCCTTAGAAACTTCTCAACCTCCAATGTCTTCAGCTATATTCTCACCCATCTACTTACCATCATTTAATTCAAATCTTAGCCTGTTGGTTGGATGGATGGTGAATACAACATTCTCCTCATTCACCCGCAAAGTTAGCTCCCCCATTTCTACATCGATCAAAGCCCGTGCTGTAGCTAAAAATGGTCGCCCAAAGACGATAGGTATTTTCTTGTCCTCGTTCGCGTCCAACACTACAAAATCCACAGGAAAAACAAATTTATTAATTTTTACCAATACGTCTTCAATGATTCCCCACGGATAGGCGATGGATCAATCAGCGAACTGCAAAGTGATATTGGATGGCTTTATCTCCCCGAGCCCAAACTTCGTCACATCAGAAAGAGATATAAGATTCACACTGGACCCAAGATCACAAAGTGGTTTCTCAAAGAAAACTCCTCCAATTGTACAAGGAATAGTAAAACTCCCTGGATCCTCCATTTTCTGAGGTAGTTTACCCTTGACTATTGCACTGCATTCCTCTGTCAAATAGACAGTCTCAAAATCTTCCACCTTCATTTTCTTGGATTCCACTTGTTTCGCATAAATAGGTGATTCTTCGGGAGCAGGCTGAATTTTTGCTTCCTTTTTCATGTAAACTGCATTGTAGTGCTCTCTCAGATTAACCTCTGTATCACTTGGGAACTTTCCCTTCTACTGCAATGACATCACGGCTGTAGCCAACTGACCTATTTGTGTCTCGATCGACCTAATGTGCATCTCCATTGTGCTCATCTTAGTATTCAAACCATCAATCTGCGCCTCACTCCTATTCATTCGAGTCCTGGTCTCTCTGATGAATGAGCCGAGCATCTCTTCAAGCGACTGCTTCGTTTCACCTCCGAGTGCATTGGAACTGGATGGGTTTGGATAACCCGAAGGTAGATTCAATACATTTCTGTTGTTGCTATAAGAGAGATTCTCATGATTGCGAAGTCCCGGGTGATAGTGAGTTGGTAATTGATTACCTCTGTTATTAAAATCCCGGTTATTCACATAATTGACTTGCTCGGCCTCATGAGTGGCGGCTACGTGAACGGCTGCGGGTGGGAGTGCGGCTTGCTGTGGTGTGCCGCCGGTATTCATGATTGCCAATTGCTTTGTCAGACTCGAGATTTGAGCGGCAATCGGCTCTGGCGCTGACCTCTCGGAGGGCCATTGATAACTGTTTGTGGCCATTTCTTCAAGTAGAAGTAAGGCCTCAATCGGTGTTTTAGCCATCAATGTACCTCCTGATGCCGCATCAAGTATCGTCCTCGTATGCCCATTAATCCCATTGTAGAAATACTGAACCCTCTGCCAGTCTGCATAGCCATGTTGTGGGCATCTTCACAACAGATCTTTAAATCGCTCCCAAGCTTCGTATAACGGCTCAAAATCAATCTGTTGGAACTAGGCTATCTCGCTCTTTAGTTGGAGTGTCTTGCTGGGAGGGAAAATTTTGCTAAGAATTTTGCTAAAAATTTTGCTAAGAATTTTTGTTGTAACCACTGCCTGGCCTTATCCCGGAGTGAAAACGGGAAAAGCCTCAATCGAATGGCCTCATCACCACACCATTCATCGATGGTGTCGAAAATTTCAAGAATGTGGCGGATGTGTATTCGGATCATCCACCGGACTCCCCCAATTCGAAATTATTTGCATTAATGGGTCAGCGCACAATTCCGGAGTAGTTCTCGTTCACTATCGGCCGCAAAGTAATCCTGGATTGCCGCTTTTTCGTGCATCAAAGCCGTGGTGGCACATTCACGACCTGATTTCTATTATTCTCATTGTCCCCGCCGCCATTGCTCGATTCTCTTCGCCGCTTTGCTGCTCGGATTGACTCGCCAAGTGTCCTTTCAATCTCCTGGATCAAAAGGAAGCAAATTAATATCTTTGGAATCTCGCATAAACAGACAAGGCAAATGAGAAAAACGAAATTATAATTCCTAAACTAGTCTAGATTAGGATTAAGACTACTTGGTAATAGTATTAGTTTAAAATAAGATAAAACAATCCCCGACAACGGCGCCAAAAACTTGTTCGCCAAAAATTATTTTGGTTCATACAACTGCAAGTGTACAGTGTAGTTTATATAATAATGGCAAGCAAGATCGTATTCCTCAGGGATTCAAGCTCGAAACACTTAGGCTATAATATCATCGTATTCCAATTTTATTGAAGCGGCCGAAAAATTTGAGTATTATAATCTATAAAAATCGAAATTCAAAGAAATAAAATAAAAATAAATTTGTGAACCCCATAAGTATTTTCACCATCTATAGGAGCAACCTTAGGCACATAATCTCAACATGCTTTTTCAATATTAAATGCGAATAAAGTTTTAAAAACCAATTCATGCAATTCTATGAGTTCAAATTCCTAATATCATTTACTCCCCTGGTCAGGTGGTGTGTAAACAGTTGATTAACAACAATTGTAGTCCTTCTTATTAACTCCCAAAAGATTTGTGAATTAAATGACTCCCCACAAACACGCTTGTCACACATGTTTCATGTCTCAATTCGATTTTCGTCTTACTAGAACTCACCTTTCGGATTATGGACTAGAAGTATGATATGCAAATTATTGGCCAAATAAAAAGCAATTATAAAATAAGCACTCGAATTCATAAAATAAAACACATGAATTAATTAAGAAAACAAATAATCATATTAATATTAAAATCACAGTTTCGATTATGCCCCTAAGATCCGAAAAATATGCCAAACATTGATTACAAACTCATTGACAAATTCAAATCAATATAAGCACAAACAAGAGTTCTTAGACATAGAAAGAAAACCCCTTCTTGTCAGGATGGATTTCCCTTCCAAGCCCTCGAAGCTCTTGTGCTCCCTAGATGTGAAAGCCTTGTGGTGTTCTTCGTGGCCTAGCCTTTTGCTCTCAGAAGCTCTTCGATTCCTTCGTTCCTGTGTTATTTGATGTGTTTTCAATCTGGAATGATGTATTGATGGATTCTTTTTTCATGCATACCCTTGGGTCCCTTTTATAGATTCTTGGAGAGATCACTTGCAGAGTTTGAGTAGGAAAATGAGACCAATTCAGCCCCAGTTACATCGCACGACCGTGTCAACCCACACGGACGGGTCGTGCGATCCGAATTTGATCTTAGGGTCTTCATTAAAGTTGTAGATATTTCGCTTATGTTTCCATGGCCACTTGAATCACATCAATATCAATTTCGTAGAGAAAGTTATGACCAAAATACTGAACTCTGCCAGTGCTGGAAACTGTTAGCGCGTTTTGACGTTTTTGAAGGAAAATTCCTTTTGTTTGATCTTTCATGCTTTTCTGCTTCATATTTTTGCTCGTACATTAGCTCTTGACCTATACTTTGGAACGTGATATCTCTTTTTATCCAATTTAGCTCCATTTTCTGCAAAATTCACAAGAGTACGCAGTATCATGCCCAACAAGGGAAATCAAGCAAAACATATTGAATATGCGTGCAAATGCATCAAATATGTATCATTTTGAGCCCTTAAATGCACGTATATTTTACACTCATCACAAGACAACACAAATGGGGTAAAGAAGAGCAACTCAAGAACACCGTATTACAATTCATATCGTTTATCCATAGACATCAAGCACAAACCAACCAAGCTTTAAATATCTAACACGGAGCACAATTCTATCAAAATCATGGCAAACACTTCAAATCACGCCTCTCATGGATAAAGTGTATACTCTACTCACTATGATAATAAGGGACGTGTATTCGCTCAAGTCATATCAATGTTGAAGAATTACCATATGCTTGCAAATCGTCTCACATCTCCGCCACTCGATTGTATGCAGTTCACAAATCAGAAATGACTTTGCTTATGGTTGTAATGAAGGCTCTTTGGTTAGGGTAGGGAAATATGGATAAAGTGACTCAAACTCAAGCGTATAGATTGGTAAGCACATCGTTTTTCTCAAAACACTTATTCTTATTCAAATCATTATGCACCCCCAATCACCTTTTATCCTATCACCTATCTATTTCTCCCTTCTTTTTCATACAATTCATTCTCATTCGCCTTACATCACAATTTCCAGCCTATGTGTTACTTAGACGACTCACTTTTCCAGTCAATTTTTTTTCCGACTCTTTTGTGAGTATCTTTCCTTTTCCTCATCTTCTTCTTTTATTCCCAATCACCCAATATATACACCATTTTCTAACTTTTTGATACCCTTTCATTCAACCCTTTATTAAATCCCTTTACTCAATGTTATACGCTCAAGTTTAGGGTAAAAGATATATCAAATTAAGATTTAAGGCCTGAAATGTGGCTATCAAAAAATCAGACAATAGGCTCAAATTGGCGAACTAGGGAAATCAAATATCATAAGGTAGGCAAAAAGGCTTGAAAGGCTTAACAAAAATGGCCTAAAATCATTTTCATAAACTGCATACAACATGTGACTTTGACGGAGATACCATAGCAAGTTCTAGAATTCAAATCAACATGAATGACACACTCAATCAACAAACAAGACTGCATAATATGAAAGCAGTAAAGGCTCAAAAAGCTCACAGGCTTGTAAGTGCATAATTCAAAGTATATCAACCATGATTCCAATATTCACATGCTCCATATTAATTATTCTCAACCCGGTCAACTCACACTCAACACCCAATTCAAAACAACATAAACTGTTCAACAGATGCTCCCAAGATCAACAAGCACACAAAAGCGGTCAACTCACTCCCTAAACAACTAAGAAAGCAGTAAACGTGCTAAAGCAATAAACGTGCAAAATATCAAATATAAATATCTAATGCAATGCATCCTACATGCTCTAAATGCAACTACATGAATGCAAAAAACGCCACACTCTTCAATAAAATTACTACCTCTCCCCCCAAACTTGAATGGAATTATAGCGCATAGAAGATAAGATAGAATATCAAAGAAAAGTGTGGAAATGACCTGGATCCCTGTGCGGGTGGCGGTGGAAAGTGGCCCTGGGAGATATGCCATATTTGTATCTGATGCATCGTCTGCAATATCTCCAACTCCCGTTGCTCCTGGGCCTGGTACCTCAGCTCTTGGGCTTGGTACCTCTGCTTCTGCTCTGTTCGGAAAGCACGAAACTCTTCCCGGTGATGCAAGAAATCATCTCGGTATTGCCGGAAATCATTCTGGGGATGTTGAAAATCATCCATGTGCTGTCGCATGCTCTCCTCAAGAGCATATAGTCTATCATGGTAATCCTGTCCCCCACGCTCCTCACCTTGGTGGGAGCTCTCTGGAATGTCTGGCCTCCCATGTGGGAAGTCGTGCTCGAATCCTCCCTGCTGGAAGCCCTGCTCAAAGCCCCTCTCTTGCCGATCATATTCCCTTGCCTCCATCACCAAATCTTCTTCATCGGGTGACCCTGCTACCCTCCTCCTTTTTCTTGCAGTTAGGCCATCCATGACCCTGATATGTGCCTCAGAGTTCATGAGCCAATTACTTTGGTTGTTCACCACAGTTGTGAGATGCGGGTTAGGGAGGGGGAAAGCCGATCCGACTTTTTGTTGAAAACAGAGGATGTTCTCCTCATCTGTTATGGTCTTCATCTTCATGTTGATGCTCCGAATGACCTCTATTGGCTCCATTCTGCACATATCAACCTCAAAATGTCGAGCAATGGGGGTTAACATTCCCCCAATTAGTATTATCCCCGCTTCCTGCTTGGAAATATATACGGCGTGTTCCACAAAGCGAGCCGCCATGTTGTAAGGGGTGCGGGTGAGCATACACCAAAGTAGGTGCATCTCTCGAGCTTGCACACCCCCGTTATTGTGTCGAGCATACACTGAGTGAGCCGTTACTTTCTGGATGTAGCGGAAGACTGGGTTTCGGATTGACGAGGCCTTTGACGTGCGTGCTGCATATTGCATCAGGCCAGTTTCTAGTGTTTCAACCAACAATCGCCAGAATTCATACTGGCTATAATTTGCTGCGGTCCGAAAAGGGGCATTAGACGGTACCCCAAAAATCTCGTTAAGTTGGGCGATGGTGACGTGCCTCCACACGTTGCCCAATCTAAAACGAATTTTCTGAGGCTCTGTGTTTACTTGCGTCTCCGTAACCTCTACGGTGCTCAGGAACTCGAGCGCTAATGTCTTATATGTTGGCCAAAGCGCTTGCATGAAGGCGATCAACCCCACTCGTTCAAACATCTGCCAAACCTCCTTCTGTATCCCGAGAGCTCGAGTACAATCATCGTCGGCATATCCTGTTGGCGTGAAAGCACGAGTGATCAACTTGTTCCACCTATCCAGTTCATCATTCTCTGTCAGAGTGAGCCCATAAGCCTCAGGGCTGTCTTGGTGTGGTGGTTGTCGTGCGGCAGTGGTCCCCCATCCTCATCTACCTCGGTTTTCTCGGTTCCTTGGTTCAGCCATATGTTCGAGTTAATACTTGGCAAAACAAATGTGAGAATACGTACGTGCCAAGTATAACAAGAAATCGATGAATTACATACAACAATCCCATAAGGCATAGTGTCTCATCTCTACAATATAATCCACAATTAAGCTTCCAAACCCAATTAACAATGTAATTGCAGAGAATTCTAATCACTAACACCCTAAATAATCGAGCTCATGTACAATTCATCAAACAATCAACCACAAACATCATAATTCAACAATCCACAAGGTGTTCGATAAAATTCTCAATAGAAAAATCAATCAAAATCATGGAAAAATCATCAAACATGCACCATATAATAATTCTAATCCATAATCCTCAAGAAATTCGAAACAAAAAGTGCAATTCAACTGTTCGCCTTATTTTTAGCTTCACCGCAAGTGTACGGTATAGTTTATAGAATAGGGTAAGCAAGGTCGTATCCACGGAGACTAATAAATTAGTGCGCTAAGTATTGAACTAAGATAGCCTTGTTTTTATTTAGACGATCGAAATTGGATAATTGTTGTGGAAGTAAAGACAAGAATAACCACAAAAACACAAGATGAAAATAAATATGGAATTATCAAGGGAATGAAATGGATTCCCGGGTTATGGTTTCAATTAATATCACTCTTGTTGTCCGATTTAATCCAAGCCAAAGTTATTATCAATACACCTATAAGACGATCACAATGGTATTTTATCCTCCCTCTCGAGATGTATATAAAGTGTAGATTGAAATATCTATGCTAGCATCTCTACTCAACATAAGATACACAACTCCCAAATGCACAAAAGATCAAATGTCCTCACAAATATCTACAAACCTCTCGATTCATGCAAATATTCGTGTCAAGTACTCAAGATCTAATATTGAAACTCATCTCTCGAATTATGAATCAATATATCAAACATGCTAAATCATTGGCCAAGTGATAAAACAAGAATAGGCTCAAAGTACTCAAATAGGCTTCAAGACACTAACTTCAACTAAGATTAAAACATTCAACAAGAGTTCATTAATCTACTTCCAAAACCCAGAAATCACAAGAAGTTTAGCTAGTCATTACAAATAAACAACTCATAGACAAATTGTTCATATTCATGATAAGCTAAAATGAAAGATTAAAGCACAAAGAATGAGAAAACTTAGGGAAATGGATAATCTCTCGATTAATCTTCAATCCTCAAGCTCCGATTCGACCCGATTCTTCCCTTGATTCTTCCTTGATGAAATTGATGTTTTTCTTGTGTTCTTGGGTCTTTTCCAGACCTTCCCTCCCTGGTGTGCGCCCCAAAAAGTGGTTTATATACCCTTTTAGAAGCTTAGGTCAATTTGCTGTCATTTTTGGAGTTTTCTGCAAGAACGCACAGGTTGTGCGCCCACGCACGGGTTACCCGTGCTCAAATCCGTAAGAAAATCACTTCTCAGAGAATTTGCTCGTGGGGTATTCATAAGAATTGTAGCCCTTTCTCTTAGCTTTCCATATCCACTTGAATCGCCTTAATATCAATTTTGTAGAGAAAGTTATGGCCAAAATACTAAACTCTGCCAGTGCTGGAAATTCCATACGCGTTTGGATGTTCCTTGAGATAAATCTCCTTGTTGTTTGATCATCCATGCTTCTTTTGACACACGACTCATAACTATGACTCTAGAATCTATATAGTTGGCTTCCAATTGGGTGTAATCGCTCGATTCTTGATGATTCTAGGTCGCAATGCTCGTATTTATCACAAAATCACTCCAAATATCGTTAAATTCCTACAAAACGAGCAAAGCGTAATATCTTTCCCACAAAGAGTGAATACAAACCATTTCATATGAGTTTGTGCATGTCTAATCACCATTTTAGTCATATTTATACCTCAAAATACATGCAAAACTCACACTCAGCATCAACCTTAAATCTCGAAAATTTGGAAAGAGTTGAAAGTTGAAACCTTAGGTGTTCTTATAACCTAGTACATGACTAGTGTGGGAAGTGATTTTGCAAAGAAATCCAAGTGGTTGGATCGAAATTTTTTGAGAGGGGCACACGACCCATGCGTGGGTCGGCTGAACAGGTATTAAGTAGGGCAGAGGTCAACCCGCCCACCCATTCTAGGCACGGGGCGGGTCTGGGTCCTAGCCAACCCGCCCCGACCTGCCCCATTGTCATCCCTAAAAAATTACTAACTTTAGAATTCCTGCCCCGTTGGTATCAAATGTTAGAATTCCTGTTGGAATTTAAAATTCCAACAGAAATTCCAACACCACAACAAACTGTTGGAAAGTTCCAATAGTGATTCCAATAGTAATAATAAACCATTAGAAATATTATTGGAATTTTAAAAATTCAACAGAAATTCCATCGCTAAAACATATTATTGGAAAATTCCAACAAAAATTCTAACGGTAAACCAAATGTTGGAATTGTTGTTGGAGTTTTTAAAATTCCAACGGAAAATCCAATTGTACAACATATTGTTGGAAAATTCCCTTTGAAATTCCAATACCATTGAAAAATTTCAACAAGGGTTAAAAAATTTAATAGTATTATTTATAACAATAAAATGTATCTTATCTTCTGGAGTCATATTGAAATTACATAGTTAAATGTGCTTGACTTGGGACAAATTGATAATGAGTGACCTACTGGAAAGTTAAAGATACTAGATAATGAGATAAATTGATTGGATATTTCAATGGATATATATACCATTGGAATTACCATTGGACTAAATTCCAATAGTATGATTCCGTTGGAATAACCGTTGGAGTTTTTTCCAACGATTATATTTATTTCAATGGTATAACTTTGTTGGAATTAGTGTTGGAAAAAATGTTGTGTTTTTTTTCCAACGGTTGTATATTCTAATGGATAAATAACGTTGAAAATACCGTTAGAATATTTTTCCATTGGAATTTCCATTGGAATTTTGTCATTCCAATGACCATTTTACCAACGATGCATTTTATGTTAGAATTCTCGTTGGAATCGATAATTCCAACAGTAATTGGCCAAATTCCAACAAATTTTTCCCGTTGGAATTTCCTTATTTTCTAGTAGTGAATCTCCATTCCCGTCTCATCCCCAAATTAATCAGAAGTTTTTGAAAATTGCAACACTTGAGGTTTGATTCATCTTATATTTTTCCCATTCATAAGAAAAAAATATTTCAAAAATTCCCGTTACATTTTTAAAAATATTACGGTTACTTGGCTATCCCCTTAAATTTTAGACATAATCAAACAAATGGTTTTATTGTAATTTCGAAATATCTATGGATTTTTTAGAATACCATTTTCTACATTGTAAATTTAGCTCAAAGAGGGACCATTTATCTCTAAGCCATGCACTTGTGAGTTGACTTTTGACACTATTATTGATCCCCCCAAACTAGTTTTTTCCATTTATTAGTGGAGAATGACAAGTATTGGAATATGGGACATCTTAAAAAAGAGCTTTAATTAACTCCCCCTTTTTTTTTTTTTGATCGGTTTAATTAACTCCCCTTTAATTTCATGGGAAGTTATATATACACAGTTCTACAATTGTGATCAAATTGTTCAAATACAAGAAAAGGGCTACATCACAATATTGATGATCATGTTAAGTGGTTGGAAGTTGAAGGTTGAAGGGTCACACATCCTCTATCTATTAATAAATATAATCGTCAAATTCGGAGGGCCAATTTGTGTTTACATGTCAAAATAGCAAAAAGAAATTTAATTTAGATTTACTCAAGCCCATCAAATGACAAGTCTCTATGAGTCTGCCCCAATTGCTTTCTACTAAAAATAAAATGTTATTAAGGATTGATTGTAGCTACTAACTAGGTTAGTTGAGTAATTGTAAGTTGTAACCCAAACTATTGACCTGAGATCAAATTCCATTAGTCCTACGTCTACCAGATAGAGTTGTTAAAATGAGTTACACCCGTTGGGTCAACCCGTCCCCCGCGCCATACGTAGGGACAAATTGAGACTTTAGTAGCCCACCAGGACTCTAGGAGACGGACCTAGACGGGTCAGCCCGCAAAGGCCATGAGCTTTGGTGGGGGGGGGGGGGCAGGCGGGTTAGCCCCTCCTCCCAAGAAAATGTTACTGTCATTTCATGTCCTCAAGAGTATTCCACCCCATCTTGAAAGATTGAACACGAAAAGCTTTATAAAGTCGGAACTCAGAAATATGTTGAAGAAGATGAAAAGCTACTGCAAAATCATGCACTACGAGAAATTGTATATTTCATGATGAAATTTCATGCCACGAAATAAATCTTGTAATTATTTGTTCTTTTTTAGTTATGAATTTGTAAAATTGTCAGTACAATATTTCGTTTTGCGACGATCGCTATTTCAGTCATTATAATTACTTTTCTATGTCGTCACTAATTTGTATCTTTCATGACATTAAAACTAAATTCTGTCACATAAACTTTTGGAGGCAAAACTTCACACTTACATATATTAAGGTGCCAATACAGACATAAATCAACATTCTCAATTTTCGGAAGGATGTATTTATATCTGTCATGGCAACAAAAATAGCCGAAAATCTTTGGCCTTGTATGGTTATGTTTCCATGGACCATTTCTAGTTTCTAGTGTTGGAAAATGAATTTTCAGAATTTATTGGTTTTCGTGTGAAAACTGGAATTATGTTTGGATAAGTAAATGAAAATGAGTTTTATGTAGGTTTAGAAATGAGATTATGTTTGGTTGAGTAGTTTTGAACTAGTATTTTATGTATATAATAATTTGAAAAGTTGATAGTGTTTGAATTTTTAATTGAATGTATACTATTATATTTGTAAGATTGTAGGCTGGTGGGTCCCATTAAATATATATGATAATATTTTAAGTAGATAAATTTGATAAAGAGGGTCCCACAAATATATTTGGATTAAAAAATAAGAATAGTGATTGATGAGTGATGTAGGGTAGTTTATAGGGTTGAAATTTGAAATTATAGGTTTGAGACAGTGGCGTAGCCACCGTAGGATGAGTGCGGTCGGCAGACCACACTCAAATTTGGAGTGATTCTGTTAAATTTGATTTGAACCGCACTGAAAATTCAATCGAAGGTCTAGTTCATATAAAAAAATTGAGCTAAAAATCAAAAAGGTAGTTAAACTTTCTTGACCCAAAAAATTAAGAATTATCTGGCTCAATTAAGGTATATGAGAGTGGATGAATGATTGTCTTGTTTGTTATATAGAAAGAGATATGTTCCGAACTTGATAATGAATAGTATTTTTGGAAGCACTTTTAAAATAGATTTTTGGATCTAAAAATCCATTAATAGTCGTTCGGCGATTAATTTAGAATGAACTTTTGGATAAATCATTCCTCCAAAAGGTTCATTCTAGAGAAGTCAAAACTGGAGATTACGAAAACCCACAAAACATTGTTGCAATGTATCGGCCTTTAGATTTGCCCTTTTTTATTTTCTATTTTCGAAAAATTTCGGCCCGACAATCATCCCACCAAAATGAAAAAATTTCTGACCGCATTGACCATAAATCCTGACTACGCCCATGGTTTGAGATGTTGTTTTATGTGAAAAATGGAAAGTGTTCTATTGGAAAATTTATAAACAAACATGATTCCAATTCTATGAATAGTTGGAAATTGGAAATTGGGGCTTGGAAATATAAACAAACAAGGCCAAAAAATCCTCAATTTGAGGGGATCGGGTGCGAGTCACATGTCAATTTTTCGGTGATTTTGCAACATTCTGGCTACAATAGAACTAAAACTGAGCAATTCTAAAATTTACACGACCAAATTAAAAATCCAAAAATAAAGAGGCCCAATTTTGACACTCCCCTTAAGTCACATGATTAATTTTGTAATTTTGCCAGTTTTGAAGCATCCATTTTGGGCTTCATAGCTGTAGTCCTCTATGAATTTAGTATAATTAAACCTGGAGAAATTTTAGTTCAAGAGCCATATCTAACCCTTCTTAAATGCTTCTCAAAAAAAAAAAACCCTTCTTAAATAACCTAAAGCAAAATTTATGAAATATGACACATCAGATATGTACTACTAGTCTACTATTAAGTTCTTACCTAAATCACATATTCTTACACTGGCCAAAAGGTAAGAATTAAAATGTTACATAATCAATAAGATGCCATATTATGTACCTAAGGCATATTTTCCATACATAAAATATTTTTCCTAAAATATAAATAAAATAAAATAAATAAAATAATTCACGGGTTTTGATTGCTCATTATCGTAAGCAATATAGGCATGCAACAGTTGTCCGACCTAAAACCTACGCTCAGTCGACCAGCATTTAACTTCATTAATTGACCAAGAAAGTAGATATATCATATATCATAATTCATAAATGATAACAATGAAGGCCTCCAAACTGTCCCTTTTGGCAGCTTATACGAAACACCTGTACACCATCTGCTTTGTGACATTTGGAAAATTAGGAAGAAGCAAATTAGTACATGCATTCTTGTGATGTCTTGTATTCATTTTTGTTTAAGTACGAATAATAATTTAATTTTTTTTAAATAAAGTGTCCATTTCAAAAATGTTATCGAGTATAAGAAATACTAGTAGCAATAATCAAACTTACTTTTCGTATTAGAAAACGGATGAACCCCGGCCCATGTTGGGTATATATCCGTCTCCAAATAGATCGATACACAAAGTACCGAAACGCAAATTACAGACTTGATTGTCTATTAGTACATAACTTTACTCTAGACTCAGATTGTAGAAAGTAAAGTACAAGAAACCGGAATACAAGTAAAGATATATATAACAAAAATATATGAATGATAAAACCCAAAACCGAATATAGAAAATGACTCGGCCAGGACCAGGTTTTCCCCAAAACCACGAAGTCAGTCACCAGAGAATCACAAGATAAGCCAAGAGTCAGAGCCTCACTAATTAAGCCACGCCACACAAACCCCCAGAAAGCCCTCCCCGTATTTCACAAAAAAAAAAAAAAACCTAGAAACCCCAGAAAACCCACCAAACCTACCAAACCCTAACCTCACGAAGAAGAAGAAGAAGAATACACCGAGAGCTGGTGGATTAACATAAGTATCACACATATCTATCTCACAAACACTCGAATCGCACAAGAACACCTACCAGATGTTGGATTTCTTAGAGAGAGAGATCAGAGTTTAGAGAGAGACAAAGAACCAGAGAGTTCGAGAGATGAGAGAGAAAACATCAATGAGATAATGAATTAGGGTTACGGTGAGATAGGGTTTTATAGAGTTAAACAAAGGCTCAGATTAATCCTTAGAAACAAATTGACAAGATTAAACCAAGAGGATACACGGTCTTTGTATTCGGATCTAAAGACCCGAATAGATGACCCGCAGACGAACCAATAAAAATAGGGCCGAGCTTTTGGTTGCTTATGGGCTGCAATTAGTGGGCTCACTAGGATAAGCGTAAATAGGCCAAGCAAAGCAATGGGCCAATATCACAACAATCTCCACATTTGGCTCATTGTAATTCATTAGACAAACTTGGGAAAAACAAATTGGTCATCATCATCGCCTCAGTGCCTACCCAACACATAGCCAAGTAGGTCTTCACCATAATAAGACCGAGCTCTAGGGATGCCAATTTTGACCCGGGCCGCGTCCCGCTCCATTTGGGTCACCCCTCCCTGTGACCCGAGGTGGGGCGGGTCTAGGTACCACTTCCGGCCCGCCTCGTGACCGGGGCGGGGGGTCCCGGGTACCACTTCCGCCCCGCCCCGCCCCGCCCGCTTAATATTTTTATTTTAAAATATATTTTGTATATATAATATATTTATAATGTAATTTAATATGTATTCTTATATTATATCTAATATTTATAAATTAATAATAATAAATTTTGTATATGTTGTTTTCCATTTTTTCTCATTTTTTATTTAATTTAATTTAAAACGGGGCAGAACGGGTCGACCCGCCCCATCCCGTTCTAGGCACGGGGTGGGTTTGGGTCCTGGCCGCCCCGCCCCGCCCCATTGCCATCCCTACTAAGCTCATTATAGTATCAACAAATACTTAATTAAGTTGGGTTTTAGATGTCAGGCTTATACAAGCATAAACAAGCATTAGTCCACCTGTTTAGGACTTACAAGCAAACACAAAGTAAGCCTGCAAGCCCAGGGTAATCACCAGGGGGAACCTAGTCTCCAGTGTCAAAATTGAGAATTTTTAAACAAGTTTTGAACTTTGATAAGGGTAGACACTTAATACTCATATCAACTGGATTGTACTCAGAGGTTACTTTTTCAAGACATACCAAACCTTTTGAAATAATATCTCTTATAAAATGAAACCTTAGATCAATATGTTTGGTTCGGTCATTAAAAACTGGACTTTTACGTAAAAGAATACCGGATTGAGAATCAGAAAATACAACAACTTTTTGTTTAAGAAAACCAATTTCAGAAACAAGACCTTTTAGCCATAAGGCTTCTTTTAAAGCTTCGGTCACATCAACATATTCTGATTCTGTAGTAGACAGAGCCACAATATGTTGCAACTAAGATTTCCAACTAATACAGGAACCACAAAGTGTAAAACATACGAAGTTGTTGATTTTCTGTTGTCTTTATCATTAGCATAATTTCAATCCACGTATCCTTTCAAAGTTATGCCAGAACCACATTTTGAAAACCACAAGCTATAATCAGTGGAATGCCTCATATATCTCAACAACCATTTAACAGTATTCCAATGTACCATACCAGGATTATACATGTATCTACTATCTACTCAAACAAGAAACATCATAGGCAATATCAGGCCTAGTGCTCACCATCAAGTACATAACATATCCAATTACATTAGCATAAGGAATGTTTTTCATAGCACACATTTCAGGTTCAATCTTATGTAAGTCCAAGTGGCTACTATAATCTAGAAGAGGGGTGAATAGATTATGCCCATTTTCTCGATTATGCCCTCTTTTTCGAAACAAACAAGCCAAGACAAGAATGAAAGTACGGGAAGTAAACAACACACGTGATTTATAGAGCTTCACCCCACCTAGGGACTACGTGCTCTACCACCCCAGTATATCCGGGATGAGTTTCGAAAAAGAAAAAGAATTTTATTAATTACCACAATTAATATAACATCACCTTACAACACCTCTTTGGAGATTACCTCAATCTCCCTTGAAGATTACCACAATCTTTTAGCAACGGCACCTTGTGAAGATCACCACAATCTTCAACCTTGAAGAACACCAAATTCTTCAACACCTCAAAGAGCACCACACTCTTCAATAAGAAGATTACCACAATCTTCTTGCACCTAACACCTAGATCACCCAAGTATGTTCTTACCACAAGAAACTCACAAGGATATCTTGTGTTGAATGATGACCACAAATTCAAGATTAATGGATAATACAATTTTGAGTGCAAGTGTAATTAAGAAATAAGCCTAGACCTCAAGATGTGAAAGTGTAAGACCTTAGGCTATTACAACAAGAATAATGAAAATGAAAGAACAAGTATTTGCTTGAGTGTATCTTGTTGTGTTGTATCTCAATTGGTTGTTTTGTTGCTCCAAAACTTCCTCTATTTATAGGAGATGATTGATCATGGATAGGCTCCTCTTGGGGATAGAAAATCTACAGAAAAATACAATTAAAATCAAGAATATAGCTGTTAGAAATCAATCCCACAAATTAAGGAAGATCTGTCTGCTGTCAACGGCTAGAATTTTGCTGTCAAAACGATAGGGCGACCAGTCGCGTAGAAATGAGAAAAGATTGAAAACGCTGAATTTTTACACAGGGCGACCGGTCAACTAGGGGTCTGACCGATCGAACCTGTGTTGGACCGATTGGACTCAATGCAAAATCAATACAGAGAAGAATGGGATTCTTCAGGACCGGTCGACCACACCGGTTGACGTCTAGGTCGACCGGTCGACCTCAGTAAAAAATGGCTTCGTCTCTTTTCTATTTCAAAACTCAACTTCAGGTACGAGTTGCCCTATAGGGTGATCAGTCCAACACGAGACATAAGTGTTGTCCAATTTTTATCGAAAATAAACTTTAGGAAATACTCCGAAAAATTAGTAAAAATATTTTAAATTGATCGGGAGTATTTGGACAATATTTTGAAACATTGTTTTGGTGTAAAAACACTTTAAAACAAAATCATCAAAATCATGATAAAAATATTTATCAAATAATCTCCCCTTTTTTTATGATTATAAACCAAAACAATTTTAGGAAATATTAAGAGGTCAATTTTGAAAGCAAAAACGAATTTTCCGGTGAAAGATAACTAGCCGTTTGAAGCAACAAATTTTAAAACAAAATAGCCACAAGGAAGGGAGTAAAGATTTTCAAAATATTTTTGCAAAAGCTCCTCCTATCAACATGCACATTAAGATAAGTAAATAAGCAACCATACAGAAGCTAAAAGCTTAGCTTTTACAATGTAACCCAAAATATCATGAGCTAAGAAGCTCCCCCTGTCAAAGACAACCATTAACCAAGTATTATAAGTCCAAGATATATCCGATAGACTAGTTTATATCCATAGCTTATGGCTTTAAAGAGCCAGAGCTTATATCTTCTTTCGTGAGCTTATTTTAGCTTCTTTGAGCTAATGAACTTATAACTTGTTTCTCCCCCTTTGGAATCATCAAAAAGAATGTTAGCACGATAAAAATATCATATTATCATATCAAAGTGCGCAATTTTAACCGATTTATCGAGCTATTGATCATTAAGCTTAAAATTCCAAAAGCTAAGGGAAGAGTTGATCATATGACTTGCAAAAGATCATATAAGCTCATTTGATTTGCAAAACATGATCTCTATAAATATATAATACATTTGAAATCGAGAGAATCATGTAGGTGATAATTTTTTCTTTGAAACGATTTATCGAACACTTGGTGGGCGTCAAATAATAAAGAAGATGTATATAGCCCTTGTAAAAATAACCAAGCCAAATTTTCATCACCAAAAGCAATTTTACAAATCATCCAACAACAATCATCATGCCCAACACAAATATATAAGAATTCCAACAAAATATTAAAGATGAAGCACATTCTCAAGGGTTCAACCCAATTGAGATAAATTTTATCCAACTAAGCAATATAACAAAGGCATTACACATGCCACCAAGCAAAAATTAAAGAAGCACTTTTACCATCAAGTATTTCATCAATAACCAGCCTAAACATCAAACAATACCATCATACACAAATAAGAGTATTTTTACCATCAAATACCCCAACAATTCCATAGTCAACATGAACCATACGCAATCACATGCTACTAGCACTCTTACTAGTTCTTTCCCTTAAAACAAACAACCAAATGTCATTAGCAAAATAAGAGAGGTATAGTCAAGATAGTTCATTACAACTTTGAAAGAAAAGACATGAAAATAAAGCATGATTGAACAATAAGGCATCACTCTTCATCGGAAGAGAAGCAAGCGTTAGGGAGGAGGTCTTTGATGAACTTTTTCAACTTTCCAACCGACTTTTTGAGCTTGGAGTTTTCTTTCCTTAACTCCTCATGATTAGTTCTAAGAGCCTCATAGTTGAGCCTTTGCTCATCGAGTTGGGCTTGATAATACTCTCGGGAAGCTTGGGCACCGGTATTACCCTCTTAATTGTCTTGACCTTCACCCGAAGCCAATCTTTCAACTTCCTCATCATTAAAGATATCATTGGGATTTTGGGATGAAGAACCTTGATATCTCCCTCTTGCCGTCTTTGCAGGGCGAATAAGCATATTATTACGCATTCAGATAATTTGCAAAATATTATCTATATCAAAATCATCTTGAATAATCTCCGAATTAAATTCTGATGACGGTAAACCCGAATGAAAGAGAAGTTTGCGAATCCAATTCCCCATAGCAAACTTCTTGGTCCCCTACGTGATAGACTCAATGACGCATTGAATTAAAATTGCACCAAAATTGAGCAATTCCCTTTTTGCGATTTTGCATGTCAAGAAGAAATCCATATTACTCGGCAATTTCACAGATTTTCCACAAATGCAATAAGCTACAATTGTAGAAATAATGCGATGCTCAAAAGTCATAGACAACAACGTATAATTCGTCCACACACCCAAATAAGTCTTAACTTCTTCCAACGAGACACCAAACACTTCATCATTCCAATGAGTGCAACCAAAGTAGTCCCATCCTCCTTTCCAAACGTGCAACAACTGACATATATCATTGGGAGTCCACTTAAAGTGACGACCTTTAACAAAGGAATTCATAGCCACGGGCTTTCTTTGATCGTCATATTCCATCCATAAATTCGCATAAAAATGTAATATCACACTGTCATCATACAAAACAAACGAATGTTCCCATAAATACATCCATCCTTGATGCTCAAAAAATTCCTTAATAGTCGGATATTCTCCCGAAAAAGTGCCAAACCGACATGTCTTAGTTCGGCCAATCGATTTAGTGCTCAAGTCCAAATTATCATAATAATACTCCACATATTTATTGACAAAATTAAACACATTTGTGGGACGGGGAGCTTGAGGAATAAGAGATTTCTTACTCTTGGCCCAATGGGCATTATCGAGTGAGATAGTGCCGTGGAGCTTGGAAATTTGGGCTCGGGTAAGTTGGGGAATTTGATTCTCATCGTGTTCTTGAGCCACATTCTTTTGGGTAGCTCTAATTTCATATTGTTCGGCTTCTTCTTGGCGATTACTCGAAGTTCTCTCTTCGGCTCTTCTATGCTTGGACCTTGGATTACGACCAGTAGAATCTCTTGGAGGTGCCATATATTTAAGATTCTTGCAAAATAGAGGAGATTAGCACCAACAATTGAGTGATTTGGTGAAAAATTGAAGATTTTAGAGAGAAAGAGGCAAAAATCGCGCAAGGGTTTGAAGGGGCTGTTTTGGAGTATGTTTCTGTAAACTGAGGGCAGTCGGTTTTAAAGACCAAAAAAATGTCAGGGCGACTGGTCGGATGGGTGTTTGACTGGTCGCTATGCGGGGCGACCGGTCGACCCCCTTGACCGTCCCCTGAATGCAATTTCTCAAAGTTTTCAAAATTTGATTTTACACCCCAAAAGTTTTAAAAGCGTGCAAACATGCAACCATAGACAATATCCAATATGTACGAGCCAAGAAATTTAAAAGACTCGGATTAAACAAGATTTAGCGAATAGTGCCTTTCAAAAATCGAAAAATCCTTTTAATGGCACTTATATGAGATATTTTGAGATAGCTTAAAAAATGAACACATGATCATACATCATGAAGAATATCGAGTTCTAAAACAATACGAGTGAACGTACCTCGATAGTTTATGCATCTCTTGATATATTATGACGTAGTTGGTCATTTATGAAGATATATATCCTACACAATTCTTAAACAATTGTTGCACAAAATATAATGGTAAAAGTGTAGGCTAAAGCAATAATAGATGTCACAAGTATGCTTATGCTATATAAATCCAAAATAAAACACATTAGTCTTAGTAAATGTACAAGAGTTTTAAAAACATCATGCAAGGTCTCATTTTCAAAAGATTTTATGAATACAAATGTATAGAAGACCTCATTTTAAAAATATTTTGAAGAATCATTTTGAAAGCAAAAAATACAAGCATATATAAAACATTATGCGTATTTAAATAAGGAGAGATACGGTTTACCAATTTCGCCATTTCCACGGGTTGTGTTTTTCCCTTTCTTGGTAGTATCTTCCTCTTGAGAAATTATCTTGTTGATGATGTCTTCTCCAATTTTGCCAATTTCAATGATTGTGTCCTTCCCTTTGTTGATCATATATCTTTCTTGGAAATTCATTGTGGTGATATTTTCTCCTTTAATAAGATGAAACGGGCATTTGATGTCTTTTTGGCGGTATAACTTTTCTTTGATAATTATTCCACCGAGTACCTAATATGACATTGTTTTGTGGTACCCTCAAGTGTTTGGGTCCTTTGGGATTAGCTTTGAGACTTTTATGTCTCCAAAAATGATTAGAGCTATTTCTAGCCCAACAAGAATTAGCCGTGTGACCCTTTTTACCACAATAGAAGCAAGTAATAATTTTAGTAGCATAATGACCAACATTCTTAAAGACTTGATTCTTGTTCATATGATTAACGACATTAGGCTTATGATCAAGTCCTAGTTTGAAATTATCACAACTATGAACATCGAAAATTTTGGTCATTTTATCGGTACTCAAGTTGAATTTCAATAAATCCTTTTTCATTCAATTAATATCCTCAACAAGAGTAATATTTTCCTTTTCAAGGTTTCTAACCTTATCAAGTGTGGTAGTGTGAGCATATGAAAGTGATTCATAGGAAGTAAATAAGCTATCCTTATCATTTTTCAAAACATTGAATTCCTTTTTCAAATTTTTGTATTTAACAAGCAAGCTTTGGAACTCATTTTGAAGTTCATCGAAATTATTTTGCAAATCATCATAATCATCATGCATTTCATTATTAAAATAAATAGACGAGCTTGAGCGTACTTTATTGTCTTCGTCGATGCCCATTAAACATTGTTCGGCTTCTTCATTATCAGAAGTTGTAAGAAGCTCATCCCATGTTGTTGGATTTGATGTTGTATCCATTTGAGAGGTAGATGCTTTTGAGTTGCTCCTTTCATTTGCATATACTTCATAGATAGCTTCTAATTTTTCCCATGCTTCATGTGCCGATCGTATTCCTTGAATATGACCGTATTCCGAAAATGTAAGCGAACAATGAAGAATACTTAGAGCTTTATCATTTAAGGAGAGAATTTCCTTTTCTTCATCATTGAGCTCCTTGAGGACTTTCGATGTGAGTGGTCCGTCTTTCATCGGGATGGATTCTCCATTTTTGACCGTGTTTCAAATATCGAACCCGCAACTTTGTAAATAGCATTCCATTTTTCTTTCCAAAAAGCATAATTTTTGGAGGCGAATAGTGGTGGCTTGTTGGTGGAGGCGCCGGTAAGGTAGACTTCATTCGTAGCTATGATCGTTCCTCTTTACTCGCAATGTGGAACGAGCTTGCCAAAGAGTTTGGCTCTGATACCACTTGTAAGTCCAAGTGGCTACGATAATCTAGAGGGGGATGAATAGATTATGCCTATTTTCTCGATTATGCCCTCTTTTTCGAAACAAACAAGCCAAGACAAGAATGAAAGTGCGGGAAGTAAACAACACCTTTGATTTATAGAGCTTCACCCCACCTAAGGACTATGTGCTCTACCACCCCAGTATATCCGGGATGAGTTTCGAAAAAGAAAAAGAATTTTATTAATTACCACAATTAATATAACATCACCTTACAACACCTCTTTGGAGATTACCTCAATCTCCCTTGAAGATTACCACAATCTTCTAGCAACGGCACCTTGTGAAGATCACCACAATCTTCAACCTTGAAGAACACCAAATTCTTCAACACCTCAAAGAGCACCACACTCTTCAATAAGAAGATTACCACAATCTTCTTGCACCTAACACCTAGATCGCCCAAATGTGTTCTTACCACAAGAAACTCACAAGGATATCTTGTGTTGAATGATGACCACAAATTCAAGATTACAACTCGATAATGGATAATACAATTTTGAGTGCAAGTGTAATTAAGAAATAAGCCTAGACCTCAAGATGTGAAAGTGTAAGACCTTAGGCTATTACAACAAGAATAATGAAAATGAAAGAACAAGTATTTGCTTGAGTGTATCTTGTTGTGTTGTATCTCAATTGGTTGTTTTGTTGCTCCAAAACTTCCTCTATTTATAGGAGATGATTGATCATGGATAGGCTCCTCTTGGGGATAGAAAATCTACAGAAAAATACAATTAAAATCAAGAATATAGCTGTTAGAAATCAATCCCACAAATTAAGGAAGATATGTCTGCTGTCAACGGCTAGAATTTTGCTGTCAAAACGATAGGGCGACCGGTCGCGTAGAAGTGAGAAAAGATTGAAAACACTAAATTTTTACACAGGGCGACCGGTCGACTAGGGGTCCGACCGGTCGACCCTGTGTTGGATCGGTTGGACTCAATGCAAAATCAATACAGAGAAGAATGGGATTCTTCAGGACCGGTCGACCACACCAGTCGACGTCCAGGTCGACCGGTCGACCTTAGTAAAATATGGCTTCGTCTCTTTTCTATTTCAAAACTCAATCCAACACGAGACAGAAGTGTTGTCCAATTTTTATCGAAAATAAACTTCAGGAAATACTCCGAAAAATTAGTAAAAATATTTTAAATCGATCGGGAGTATTTGGATAATATTTTGAAACATTGTTTTGGTGTTAAAATACTTTAAAACAATATCATCAAAATCATGATAAAAACATTTATCAAACCTCTTAAGGGACTGTTCCTTACATAACAGAAAATGAGAAGCAATAGGCACATTAACAAATTTAGCACTAGACATAGAAATTTTTGCAAGATTTGTTCTATGTATGAGGACTGATGTAAATTAAATGACAGATTTATTTTTGTCCCCATCAATGTTCATACCTAAAATTTTCATAGCATCACCCAAGTATTTCATGTCAAATTTTGTACTTAAACAATTTCTAACATGATCAATAGTTTTGATGCAAGGTCCAGCAAGCAACATGTCATCAACATATAACAGTAGAAACACAGGAGTATTAACATCAAGTTTAAGGTAAAGACAATGATCAAATTGGCTTCTACAAAACTTTAAATCAAACATGCAGTGATCAAATTATTTGTTCCACTGTCTTGGAGACTGTTTAAGACCATATAAAGATTTTTTAAGTAAGCAAACATAATTAGGCTTGGATTTGTCCTCAAAACCCTCATGTTGTTTCATAATTTTTTTTCATCCAAGTCACCATGTAAGAAAGATGTTTTAACATCCAACTGTTTGAATTCCCAATCAAATTGAGCAACAAGAGCAAGCATGATTCTCACAGTAACAAATTTAACAACAAGGGCAAATATTTCTGTGTAATCAATCCCTTCCTTCTGAGTAAAACCCATAGCAACTAATCTAGCTTTAAACCTAATACCTTATACAACCATTTACAATCAACAATAGAACAGTTGTGAGGTTTTGAAACAAGTATCCAGGTTTTATTAACATATAGTGAAGTCATTTCATCATGCATAACACTCAACCACTTAGAAGATTCAACAGATTCATAGCTTCAGAAAAGGTTTTAGGCTCAGAACCATCAATAGATTTAAACACAGAAAACACATAAGAAGTCATTTGAAAATCAGCAAATTTGTTTGGGATTCTAACATTTCTCCTGGTTCTGTCCCTAGTTAACACTTAATCATTAAATTCATCATGAGTATCATTCACAGGTTCATTTTCTGTGTTAACATCAGGAAATTCAATATGCACATCATCATGTTGAATGTCATTATCAATATGTACATTCTCATTATTCACATTATCAAGAAAAGCATCATTAATGTGAGCATCAGCAGGTAAAGCAACAGTAAGAGACAAGTTAGAAGACTCCACCTTCAGAAACAGTTTGAGGAGTATGATGCACATATCAAGGGAATTCAAGTTCATTGAACACAACATCCCTACTTATTATAGTTTTAAAACCAGGTTTTCATCTTCCAAAGTTTGTAGCCTTTAACCCCTTCAAGGTAGCCAAGAAAAACACATTTAACAGACCTTGGTTCCAATTTATCATTCTTTTGGTGAACAAAAGTTGTGCATCCAAATATTTTCAAGTTTGAGAAATCAACAGCCTTTCCAGTCCAAACCTCTTCAGGGTATTTCCCTTCCAAGGGGACTGGGGGAGACTTATTAATTAAATAGGTTGTTGTGACAACAGCTTCTCCTCAAAACCTTTTAGAGAGCCCAGAAGTAGCAAGCAGGCTCCTCACTCTCTCTAAAAGTGTTCTATTCATCCTTTCAGCAACACCATTTTGCTGAGGAGAATAGGGCACAAACTTGTGCCTTTTAATACCAAACTCCTCACAAAGATTGTCCATTAATGGATTACAAAATTGCAGGCCATTATCAGTTCTCAAAACTTTTATCATTTTGCTTGTTTGGTTTTCATTAAGAATTTTCTAAGTTTTAAACTTATCAAAAACATCAGATTTATTCTTCATTAAAAACACCCAAACTTTTCTGGAATAATCATCAATTATGGACAAGAAGTATCTATTACAACCATGCGTAGACACATAAGAGGGACTCTAAACATCAGCATGCATATATTCAAGAATTTCAGAGCTAGCAGATGATTTAGGATTAGTAGGGGGAAACTTAACCTTTTGTTGTTTACCATACACACATGCGTGATTCACAGAAGGACAAAGTATCAAGTTTGTCTTTACCAAAACAACCCATATTCTGTAATAAATCAAGCCCTTTAGAACTAATGTGACCAAGACTTTTATGCCATAAATCAGTCACATCATTAGAAACAGGGTTAACAACTTTATTCACAGAAGAATCAAGTTTAACATGTAAAATATACAGGTTTCTGTTTTTCTCAGCTTTAGCAATTATCATAGAACCCCTCATGAGTTTCATAACACCTTTCTCCCATCTTCCCTCATAGCCATCATGTTCAAGCATAGCATAGGAGATCAAATTATTAGACAAATCAAGGACATGTCTCACATCATTAAGAGTCAAAACATAATTAGTTTCAAGTTTCAGACACACAGTACCAACACCAAAGACTTGACACTTTTTATCATTTGCCATGGAAACAGATCCACTTTGCACTGAAGCATAAGTATTAAACAAATGTTTAAAAGGTGTCATATGGAATGTCCATGCAGAATCAAGAAGTTATTCATTGTCGCTCAAAGCATTTGAAGGCACATTATTCACAGAATCGGGAAATTCATGCACCATGAACACATCACCCACATGATCATTAGAAGTAGTCAAGTTCACAGAGTCATCAACTTGGTTTTTATTATTCTGGTTAATGTTTTGATTATTGTTCTGGTTATTCCTAGGTTTTGTTCATTCTTTTGATGTAATGACCATGCTCACCATAATTATAACACTTCCTATTATTCCTAGGTCTAGAATTAGACCTCCCTCTACTTTTGCTTCTCTTTCTACCATTCTTATAGTTATTGTTATTTCCATTCCCTTTGTTCTGATTTCTACCCCTAACCTGCATCACTTTCCCTGACTCATGTTCATTCCCCTTAGATATTTTAAGATCAAGTTCCTTACTCTTAAGGCCATTAATCATAATATCAAGGGTAATAGAACCCCTGCCATACTTAATGGCAAACTTAACATCAACATATGAATCAGGGATAACATTCAGCAAAACAATAGGAGTATAATCATCAACGTTTTATCACCAGTCAACTTGATATCTTGTATCAATTTAGTAAAAACATCAAGGTTTTCATCCATATCCTTTGTCAAATCAAGTTTGGACCTGGAAAATTTTTCAAGTAGAAAGAGTTTTGAAGGTAAAGAGGTTTTAGTAAATAATTTTGTAAGTTTATCCCATAGGGCTTTGGCATTGGATAGTTTGCCAATTTTTCTTAAAACAGAATCAGAAAGATTTAGGATAATGGATGAATAAGCAAACTCATCAAGCTCAGCTTTGATTTTAGTAGTATCTTTATCAGTATACTTTTGCTTAACAACTTTAAAATATTTTTGTTGAATCAAAATGCCTTTCATTTTTTGTTGCCAAATAGAAAAATCAGTTTTCCCATTGAAGGGTTCCATGTGATAGCCAGAACCACCAATCATTATCACAGATATAAACAAGAGTATATCACAAAGATAAGACACATGATATTCACAAAGCACACAACATGTACTCAGAAATCACAGGGAACAAATCAGCAGAAGCAACACAAGGTGGACCACACAGAGTCCAAACATAGCAACAAGAAAATGATCAAGAGACAAGTAAGGATCACACAAAGTCCAGCACAAAGCAACAATGGACCACACAGAGTCCAAAACTAACAACGGATCAACATAAATGAATTAAAGGACAAGGGTGGATCTCTCTCGCACCTCAGGATTCCACTGCACTCGCAACACAGGGTCAAGAGGCTTGATGCTCAGTGTTTTCTTAAACTAAAACTGACTGAAATTAAAGAGAGAGAAGGGAGAAGAGTTTTCCTTAAAACCAGGAGCAAGTCCTGGGTATCAAACCAACCACAAAGATCACCAGGAGCCAAGAACCACCAAGATTCCACCAGAACCAGAAGCACCAACCCACTACGAGGCGGATATATAGGTGTTCTGATACCACTATTGGGTATCTATCCGCCTCCAAATCGATCGATACACAAAGTACAAAACACAAATTAAAGACGCAATAGCCTATTAGTACATAACTTTACTCTAGACTCAGATTACAGAAAGTAAAGTACAAAAAATCGGAATACAAGTAAAGATATAACAAAAATATATGAGGGATAAAAACCTAAACCGCATATAGAAAATGATTCGGCTCAGGACCAAGTTTTCCCCAAAACCACCAAGTCAGTCACCAGAAAATCACAAGATAAGCCAAGAGACAGAGCCTCACTAAGCCACACCTCACAAACCCCAGAAAGCGCTCTCCGTATTTCACAAAGAAAACCCCAGAAAACCCACCAAATCCTAACCTCACGAAGAAGAAGGATAATACACCGAGAACTGGTGGATTAACACAAGTATCACACAGATCTATCTCACAAACACTAGAATCACACAAGAACACTAACCAGATATTGAATTTCTTAGAGAGAGAGAGATCGAACTTTAGAGAGAGACAAAGAACCAGAGAGTTTGAGAGATGAGGGAGAAAAAATCACTAAGATAATGAATTAGGATTACGGTGGGATGGGGTTTTATAGGGTTAAGTAAAGGCTCGAATTAATCTTTAAAAACGAACGAACAAGATTAAACTAAGAGGATCCGCGGTCTTTGTATTCGTAACTAATAGAAATAGGGCCAGGCTTTTGGTTGCTTATGTGCTGCAATTAGTGGGCTCACTAGGATAAGTGTAAATAGGCCAAGCAAAGCAATGGGTCAATATCATCACACCTCATCCATGAGGGCCTCCACTGTTCTTGCCTAGAGCTTTGTGGAGGAGGTGAATCATGTGATGTTGCTCAACAAGTTAGGGACCTGAGCTGTCATAGACTGAGTCACCACACAAGAAAGCATCATCCATCCTGTTACCAAGGGGATTCGGACCTCCACGTTGCGAGTGCCAGCAAACAATAATATGTCACTCGGACCTTTACCAGTTGAGCTATGTCCCTGAGGCAACTTACCTATCGTATTGAATGAGAGAGAGAGAGAGAGAGGGTTTATAACCTAACCTTAAGGTCCAGGCTCTAAATTGGGTTTCATTAATAGTACCATGAGTATCTATCTAAAAGTTAATTCACCACTTTGACTTTGATTCTAGCTACTACAAAATTTGTTGGTTTACTTCAATAGTTTTTGATCGACATCAATAGTGATGCATTTGGCATGGTTAAAAGAATCAAGTAGAAAACTTTTTAACCAGAGGTAGGGGTGAAATAAAGGGTGGAGGGAGGGGCACCCTTTTTTTTAAAAAAAAAATTACACTAGAATTTTATTTAAAATAATTAATTATAATTTATATGATTTTCTTATCTGGTCCATCACATTTTCGTATATCAGTCCATCCCAAATTTATTCCCGGCTCCGCCTTTTGGTTTTGTGAAGAAAATACAATTTTTTCTGTTAATTTCTGAGGGATAAAATTTTCAAATTTAATAAATTCTATACTTGTCACAAACTGAATTATTTCATTCCTATTTCCTCTCTCAGAAAAAGTCTTATTTGTATTTTTGATTTACTCAACTCTTCTATTCTGATTCGAAACGATTCATCATTTCTAACGTCTAGCTAGCCATTTTGCGATTCCTACAATTGAGTAAATTGAGTATAAACTAATAATACGAATTGACTCGTGTAACTTCATTCAAAAATGATTAGAGGGCTTATTATATTTTTACTTAAAGAACTACTCAAAAAAATAACTCTTTTTTTTTCAATTTGTGTCGAAATCTAGAGAACTATAGACAAAGACAATAGAATTTCCTATTTAGCAAATAAAGATGGAAGAAAACATGTCATATTAATCGGACCAATAGATAGATGACGGATTATGGTTGCATTAAGTGATATATAATCATTTATTTGATATGAAAAATCTCAGCCCCACTTGAATTGTGGATCAATTAATTGGGACTGCTTAAATTAAACAGGATAAGTAATCCTAGCTATATATATTTTTCTTTTGAGGAAATCCTAGTAGCTATAATAGATTAGAACAATTTGTACATCTCACCAGGGTCCCCACCCCCCCTTTTAAATTCTTTTTTACTTATAATTTTTTTTGAGAAAAAATTTTTTTAGTTAGAAGTTATATGATTTTTTGTTAGTTTTAGGGATGTCAATTTCCTCCAACCTCGTTGGAGGATCCGATACCCGACCGTAGTGGAGGAGGATATAGTGGGTATTTTTATACCCGATGAAATAAATGGGTGCGTGGGTATGGGGATTTTCGGGTATGAGTATGGAGGTGGGTCTAGGTACATCCTACTCATACCCTACCCAATACCCGATTAAATAATAATATTATATAATATATACATATATATATATATATTTATTAATAATTTTTACATATATATATTTTTTTATTTATACAAATCTATTTATTAATATTTAAAAAAAAGGATTTTTTTTTCAAATCCCAACCAAAATCTACTAACTTAGTTTTTCATTCGTCACACTCAATTTTTGTGTATCGGCCCCAATAAAAATTTTGGCTACGCCATTGCATCTCACTTACAAGCACCGCTATAGTTTTGGTTTAATTGTCAAGTTACTAATAATCATTTTTCTAAACATCAAATTATAGTCTTTATTAATTTGATTTAATTTTTTCATTTAGAGGCGTTAATCTCGCTTCTAATGAACAACATATTTTTTGCAGTCGGACACGGGTTTAGCCTGAGAATTTTTTTTTTTGTTTTTTGAGCAATAGCCTGAGAAGATTTTGAAGTAATAAGAGCATCCCCAATAGGCTCTTCAAATCAAAAATACTCTTTATTTTAAAGAGTTATCTACCAAAAACACTCTTCAACAAGTTCTTTAGTTTAATTTTTAAATTTAGAGAACCAATTTTCACTCTCCAAATTTGGAGAGCCAAGATAACTCTCCATAATTAATTACATTAAATTTTAATTATTTCTAATATCCCATTTAATGATTTTTTGCACGTTTTGATGACCCTTTTAATGACAATTTCTACGTACAATTCAAAATAAATTCTGAAATCTCAACATATATTTAACATGGAAGAATGCGATTAAAATTCCAAAGATCATTATGAGAACTACGTGATTTTAGAAAATGAGTCAGAATCATCTTCAGAGTCAGAATCATCAATAAGTATGTTTATTATTTTTCTTGAAGACATATTTGAAAGGGCTTAGAGATTTGTTTTGATTTTAGTTGTCAGGAATATATTTTGAAATCTTGTGGTATTTTTCACTGAATTAAAATAACATGATGTTCTCAATGTAAAACGATATGGAGGGAAACAATTGAGAAATTAGGAGGGAAATAAGTGAAATGGAGGAAAACAATGTGTGGTTAATTAATGTTGGAAAATTAAAAAATAAAGAGCCAAATTTAAAGAATCTCTTGGAAGATGACAAAAAATAACTCTTTAAATTTAAAGATGTTCTTTATTTTACAAAATATGCTCTTTAAATTTAAAGAGGCTCTTGGGAATGCTCTAAGATCGTGTAACTAAATGGTCATTGACTGTTAAATTTTTTATAAACTCCTACACAATATAAAATATTTTAAGAGTTTATAAAATATTAGATTTTATTTTAAAAAATTAATCGTTGAAGCGTTTGAATAAAATAGAATGATATATCTTTCAAAATGTTAATCATGCTAATTTTATAGTTAAAATTGACACAATAAAAAAAGTTTGTTAAAATAAAATCTTATTTTGGAGAAATTGAGGGTGTCTGTATGTGTATTAGGAGTTTATATGTTGTAAACAACTTTAAAGAAAAAAAAAAAACCAATTATAAGCTTTTCGAAAATATATTTTTTTTTCAAAAAATTTGGTTCTGTCGTTACAAAGACTCGAACTCGTGACCTTCACTAAAGGGTAATATCCGTAACAATTGGGCAAACTGCAATTGTTAGCTTTTGTACATAATTTTGTTTTAGAGTTTATGAGCTTTTGAAAAATTCATAAGATATTCTTAAAAGTGTATGTACCCAAGTCCCAACTGAACACCCTTTCTTTAGGCAGTAGGTTAATTTAACCAATTGCCTAAACTTATATGGAAAGAACATGATGGTGGTCGGCAGAACTAGCTAGCTTTGCAGAATCTAAGATTATTGGCTGGCTTTTAATAAGGGGTAATCACAAATACCCCCTTCAGGTTCGAGTTAATTACAAAAAATTCTAGAAATTTTTAAAAATTACAAAAAAAAAAACCTTAAGGTTTAATTTCTCTTACATTTTTCCCATTCATAAGCATAAAGTATTTCAAAAATATCCCCACTAATATTTGTAAAAATATTAATCAAACCTGAGGGAGCTTTTTTTATTTTTGAAATATCTCTAGGATTTTTTTGTAATTAACCCAAATTAACATTAGGGGTGTTTTTGTAATTATCCCTTTAATAAATGATGCTACTAGATTATGCAATATTGCTATGGATACTTCTAGATAACTATTATAAACTCTATGTAGGCTTTAGTGTGTTAATTAAATCAATAAGTTGAATTATTTATGTGGGAGGCTGTTGGCATTATAGTGGATATTTAGTGTGTTATTTTTATTATCATAGCTCATATTAAAAATTATATCTTATGTTCTTTTTATTAAATTATACATTTTACATATAATTTTTTCACTCAACCTAAATATCAATTATTAAATATATTTTTAATTATTATTTATATGAATAAATTATTACTAATTATTTTTCATTAAATAAATTATAAATACATTATGGAAATAATATACTAAAGTAACACAGTTACTATAATTCATGATAATTCTATTAACATATTTATAATACATAGTTAATAAAATATTGCTAAAATATATATATCATGTGTATTTTGATTTAAATGAGTATGAAATTCATAAGTCAATATACTTATATTAAAATAACATAATATAATTAAATTCATATGAGGAACTACATGAAATTACAAATTATACAATATTTTTAATACAATTTTTTTATAAAATTTAAATGCAATAAAGTATGCATAATACTTACTAAAATACAAATAATATAGTTTTATAAGTAATGAATATTACTAAAATCAAGTGTTATGAAATTATATAAGTAAAAATAATTCATTTCTTTCTATGTGTAAAATGAAATAATTGAAAAATACTAATAATTAATTGTTGAATACATGATTGATTTTTTAAAATATTATGTGAAATTCTAGTTTAATTCTTTATCAATGATTGAACTAATATGAGTCAAGCTGTGTTTAAATAAAATCGCAGATGTTTTTTAAAAGTATAATGTATTATCTAATAATAAAATCATATAGTATAAATTTTAGTAATAGCTATGTTAATAAAAAATAGTAATTCAATTTGAATTAAAATATATTTTTAAATAATTATAGTATTAATTATTAAAATGATAGTTAAAATTATATAAAATATAAGTATAACAATCAATTATCTTTATGGGCTAATATTTAAATAAAAGTTGAATCAAATAAATAATTGGATATTAGAAAATAAATTACAATATAGTTATTTGTGCTTGTACAAGCAGAAATAACGGCTGATTGCACAAAAGAATAATAAAACAAAAATTAGAATTTTATTTCCCAAAAAAAATGTTTAAGTGCCTTTGCTTAAGATTGTGTGCTTTTGACAAAGATTAGGTTCTACTAATAGAGGACTTTAACAATAAGTGCATTTGGATTTGGTGATCTTCAAGTAAAATTTTAGGACATAAATTAGGTGAAGATCTAAGGAATTATGATGCTACACCTGAGTTTAACTGCCAAACCAGCTACCATACCTAGTGTAGACAGTTGCAACACAAATTTATGGACATTGATTAATTAAATTTTAATGGATTATTGGGAGTGTTTGCAAAAATTTATGCTTTTAGAAGAAGTGATTTATTGAAGTAAAAGTAAAAGTAGTTAATAATCAAAAGTTTGTAGTATTTGAAAATAGATTCAGAAGTTGAAAATCGAAAATTGAGAGTGTTTGGTGAAAAGTTGGAAAAATACTTATTTGCTTGTATTTGTAAAAATCAAACTAGGAGTAGAAACAGAAATTTAAAGCATCACTCTCCTCGCTTTTAGATTTTGATTAAATAAAGCAGAATCAAAAGTAGAAGTCGGTATTTGCAAATGCTACAAAGTGATTTTTTCAACAAAAAACTACAAGTTTTTTTAGTGATTACAAACACTCCCATTATATATCAACTTGCTTAATTTGTAACTAATATTCTGGTTTACCACGAGCTTGTAGTTCAAGTGGTATCGCTCAATCTTTGTAAGGGTATTGATCAGGGTTCGAACTCTGTATCTTTCAGTTGTTTTACAATTTATTCATTCCCCTCCAACCACTACTCCCAACTTTATTTAAAAAAAAAGCTAATATTCTGGTTTGAAATAATACTGAGAATGTTGGAGATGGGGTTTTAATTTTTGTATTATGTAGTATTCTATAAACAATAAAAAAATAAGTGAAATAAAAAGGGAAAGCTGAATGAGTTTCCCAATTGTTGGCAAATTAAATATTATATGTCCCTCTCATTTATGGGTATTAGTTGGGTATTCAATTTGTAGTCAATACTCAATAGATTTCAGCATCTAACAAGGAATTATGAGCAATTGGTTGTGAAAACATATGGTTTCTTGTTCACACATACAAATGTGGGTCTCTCCTCTATCTACACTCTGTTTCACACTCTTTCAATTATTAATGCTTTCTAACTACAAAATTACTAAATAATTATTAATATAAATATTATTTTTTGATACTTTCTGAAAATTATTTAGAATGTTCGTATTTGAAATGATATGAATATTACAAACTATTGAAATTTAAAAATTAAACTAAAGTTTTTACACTACAAAAAAGAACTAGTTTACATACAGAAAATATGTAGGTATTTAAAATTATGTCGGAACAAAATATACGATAGAATTCCTACAAACCAAGTTGTAGGTAAAATTTTTGTAAGTAAATATTTACCGACAGAATGTAGTTAAAATTGTTGGTATATATATATATAATATTTATATCGGTAAATTTAAAGATAATTAATGATTTGCCGATAATTGATCGATATTGTTTTGGGGGAAATAATATTTTGTTGGGTTGGTATTTTGTCAGTAACTATAAAATTTTAGTGGTAAAATCATTTCTATCGATAAAATAGGCCAATAAACTGTAAGTCTTTTTTAAACTACAAATATGCTAAATGTTTACTTGATTTAACCTTATTTAATAAACACCGTAGATTATAAGATGAATATTAAATAGGGTTATAGTAAATAAAAGAATGGAAATAGTATTATTAAATATAGAAAATGAGCTATATATTTGGGATATCCCAAAAAATAGTGGACTATATATATGAGATGTAGGGAGTACAATGTAATATTTTGAATATCAAATCTCTTCTGAAACTGCTTATAGGAGTTGTGACTTATTTAATTTTGCTCAATTTTTTTGGTCCAAAAGCAGCGCTGCAGCCAAAAAGTTTTATTTATGTCACTAATGGAAGTAGCTACCCTATAGCCATCCCTAGTGAACAATAATAGTATCTTTGTCAATAAAATGCTTTTAACAAAAGCATTTATATGCTTCCAATCTCCAAGTATTCGTGGACTCCCGTTTTACTGGAAACAATAGTCCTTTTTTTTAAAAAAAAAAAAAAAATTATTACAACTGGATATAGTCTTCAGGAATATCTATATGCAAAAATGGGTGCAATAGAATGAACATACAATTTTACCACTGAGAAATTCTCAAAATTACCTTTATAGGATAGGATCCGATGGATGAGATCTCCTATTCAACTTTTCCTATTTCACTCTATATTCCATATATTGGATGAATAACACGTGTACAATTACGGTATCATCATTTACACGTGTCATTTATCTGATGCATTAATAATGGAATGAGGAATGTAATAAGGAAGTGAAATGGGAGATCTCAACTGAGATGCACACATTTTTTAATTGAAATAAAATGAATTTGTACAGGAATCGTAAACTGTTTAATTTGGTCCCGAATCGACCCTAATGATAGAACCCGTCTTTGAAGTATAGGACCCTAGATCTTCATGGTGGAAGACTGAAAGTCCACTAGATTTTGCCGCGTGGTTAGTTGGGTACGGTTAATTTGGACGATCGATAAATTATAAAGAGGACACATTTTACAAGAGGTTAAATTATTATTCATTCATATTTACTTTGTTGCCCTTATCTTCTAATATATCACGACCCAACCTAACTTAGGCATATAGAGTTATTGTTGGGGATAACCCCCAGCTAGCTAGCCTAATGACTATACGTTTCGAGTCATCTCTTCATGTACCCGAAGCGAAGTGACACGTAGGAAGTCCAAGGTACACTGGTTTAACTGGTCGAATCAACATTATGTAAAAAAAAAAATCACCTAAAAAAATAGGATATTAGTGATAAGAAGTCGACTGACAATATAAACGATACTACTATTTACTAAGGATAAAAATAACCTTGTTTTGTCAAAATAACAATACTTACATTGACACACACACACAAACAAAATACAATTACGTTGATAAATATAATTGGGTAGCATTTTATTCTAAATGTAAATGATAATTATTTATAAAAATATGTATAAAACTACTACAATAAACAATAAATGACTCGTACATGTATAGTGACAGCCTAATAATAAAAATATATGGATGTGACTATATTTTTGTTGTCATTGAATTCTCAATATGTATGTGGAACTAATTATCAAGTATCAACACTCAGAATTTTAATATACAAATTTGTAAGTATTAAAACTTCAGAAAATTGTATTTCCCAAAATCTAAAATTGTCATTACTTAATTCAAAAAATGTTAAATTAGGATATCGTGAACACATAATTAATGAAAACAAATATTCGAAATGCACTATTTTTAAAATTAAGTACGACAAGGAACCAACATTATGCTTCGGTGGACGGTGATAGAAGTTCATGCTTTCATAGAGGAAGTTTACACTCTTCAAAAAAAAAAAAAAAATGACAATTATGTTTTAATGATCTTATTAGCAACGTTCCATGTAAAAATATGGATATTATTGTCAATTGAATCTTATTAATTACAAAAAGTGGAAATCGAGTGTAAAAAGTAATATATGAGATTTTCCACGGATGGACCATGACTTTACAGAAAAATATTTATTAGTCTCAACTCAACGGACAACTATCCCAACCATCCAAACACCTCAACTTTATTTACAAGTCCACACTCTACTAGGTGTACATGGCCGTGGGTTGAAGGGATTTATATTTCGATTGGTTGTACTTTCATTTCATCATTTTTCATTTTCTAAGAAAATAGTTGTGCAATTTTTTTTAAAAGTAAAAATTGGATGTGTAGAGAAAAGGTGGATTATGTTGATTTAATAGAAAATCTTTTAGAGATGTTGATTGTTTGCGAATTTTTGTGTGTAAATAATAGTGTAAAATATAATGTAAGAAAATTGAGCAAAGACAAAAATAAATTGTTCCAATCTTCTATTTCATTTTCTATTCAATCATCGAGACAAAATGATATGTGTGTAGATACATTAAATCAATCAATCACTCATGTTTATCTCAATGATATGTGTTATTCCTCCGGTCATGTGGAACATGAAGTGAAATAGAAAAATGGAACAGGAAATCTGGTCTTAGGTCGGAGACCGTCTAATTTCGAGTTGGAAAATTTTACCCTTTAAACCAGTTAATTTCAAGTGCAACTAAGGTAATGTTTGCAAACTCTAAAAAAAAGGTAATTTAATTTGATGCATACATTCATAGAGGGTGGTAGCATATATACAACATAAAACTCCAGCTAAGAGAGCGTTGTGCGTAATGAAGTTGTTCATTAAATCCCTTTACCTGCCTGCATTCATTACACACTGATATCACCTTTTTTTCCACCTTTTTAAATCCCCCTCCTCCTCCACCACCTCCTTCCTCCTCCACCGCCACCACCACCGCCACCTTCTTTCTCTCTCTGAAAAAAAACCAGAAACAAGAAAAAAAATGCCAGAAACACCGCACAGAGTCTCCACCTCTGTGAAGCTCAAGTACGTGAAGCAGGGCTACCAATATCTCGTCAACCACATTCTCACTTTCATACTCATCCCAATCATGTTCGCCGTTTTCGTCGAAATCCTCCGGTTAGGCCCGGAACAAATCCTCACAATCTGGAACTCTCTCCAGTTCGACCTCATCCAGGTCCTCTGCTCCACATTCCTCGTCGTTTTCATCGCCACCGTCTATTTCATGTCGAAGCCCCGATCGATTTACCTCGTCGACTACGCCTGCTACAAGCCGCCGGTCACCTGTAGGGTCCCCTTCTCCACTTTCATGGAACATTCCAGACTAATTCTCAAAGACAATCCTAAAAGCGTGGATTTCCAAATGCGAATTCTCGAACGATCGGGCCTCGGCGAAGAAACGTGTTTACCCCCTGCGATTCATTACATTCCTCCGACGCCGACGATGGAGGCCGCCAGGGGAGAAGCCGAAGTTGTTATTTTCTCCTCAATCGACTCGCTGATGCAGAAAACAGGAATCAAACCGAAGGATATCGATATTCTGATAGTTAATTGCAGTCTGTTTTCTCCTACTCCGTCTCTGTCCGCCATGATTGTGAACAAATACAAGCTCAGGAGTAATATTAAAAGCTATAATCTCTCCGGCATGGGTTGCAGCGCCGGATTAATTTCAATCGATTTAGCTAGGGATTTACTCCAAGTTCACCCAAATTCGAACGCCCTAGTAATTAGCACAGAAATAATTACCCCCAATTACTACAAAGGATCCGAAAGAGCGATGCTCCTCCCAAATTGCCTCTTCCGTATGGGCGGTGCCGCCGTCCTCCTCTCCAACAAGCGCCGCGACAGCCGCCGCGCGAAGTACAAGCTCGTCCACGTCGTCCGCACGCACAAAGGCGCCGACGACAAAGCGTACAAGTGCGTCTACGAGCAGGAAGATCCACAGGGGAAGGTCGGCATAAATCTCTCGAAAGATCTGATGGTAATCGCCGGCGAAGCCCTGAAATCGAACATCACCACCATCGGACCTCTGGTTCTCCCCGCATCCGAGCAGCTCCTCTTCCTATTCACCCTAATCGGCCGGAAAATCTTCAATCCCAAATGGAAACCCTACATCCCCGATTTCAAACAAGCGTTCGAGCATTTCTGCATCCACGCCGGGGGCAGGGCGGTGATAGACGAGCTGCAGAAAAACCTCCAGCTGTCGGCGGAGCACGTGGAGGCTTCTAGAATGACGCTACACCGATTCGGCAATACGTCGTCGTCTTCGCTGTGGTACGAGATGGGGTACATTGAGGCGAAAGGGAGGATGAAGAAAGGGGATAGGGTTTGGCAGATTGCGTTTGGGAGTGGGTTTAAGTGTAACAGTGCGGTTTGGAAATGTAACAGGACGATCAAAACGACGTCGGATGGGGATGGGCCGTGGCAGGATTGCATTGATAGGTACCCAGTGCATATTCCAGAAATAGTGAAGCTCTAAATTAATTAAGGAATAATAATTTAATTTGTGAATGTATTGATAAAATTTCAAAAGTTCACTCGTGTTTTTTTTTTTTCTGGTAATTTATATTAGTTTTCTAGATTTTTTTTTTGGGTGTTTTTTTTTGTTGGAAATGTATCTGCAAAAGATGTGCATGCATTTACTCGTAGGTTGCATGGGGTTATTTACTGCTGTGAGATAAATTCTGTAAGTTTTATTTTTACTTTTTTAATTTATGGAAAACATTGAGATATACTATTGTCATCATCAGTCAATGTCAATTATGGATCATATATCCATTAGTTTTAAATGAATGGAAGATGCAAAATTTACTGTTCTTGAAAAGCAGTGCATGGTAGTTATATTTTGTCCTTCACGTTTATTATCCTTTCGGTAAAAGCATTTCTGTTTCTTGAAACGATGAACCTTATCCCTAATGGCCTCTACTTCCCAGCCACTAGAGCTTCCTCGAAGAGGTAAATTGCGGGAAATAAATTTTTTGTTTCTTATGTATATTATTGTAGTGTTTGCAATCAATAAAAAAACACTTCATAGTTTTTGGTTTAAAAAAATCATTTTGTAGTTTTTGCAGATGCTAACTTCTGCTTCTGCCAAGGGCGGAGCCAGGACGCTTTACTAGGGTGGGATCTGCGATAACTGAAAAAATGGGGTGGGCGGATAGAAAATCCAAGAAAAATTAATACAAATTATAACTAAATTTTTTTTTTAAAAAAATCCTCACTAAATTTTTTTTTAAAAAAAATGGGCTGGGCCCCAGACTGGCCCAGCCCTGTCTCCGCCAGTGGCTTCTGCTAGTACTTTATTTAATCAGGATATAAAAGCAAGGAGTCGGGTGCTTTTCTACTTCTACTTCTAGTTTGATTTTCACAAATAAATAAGTATTTTCAATACTTTTGACCAAATACTTTTAACTTTTGATTCTATATATTTTTAAACACTATTGCTTTTGATTCTCAACTGCTGTTACTTCTACTTTAATAAATCACTTCGTTTAAAACCAAAAGCTTTTGCAAATACTCCCTATTTCGAGTGTGGATAATCTATTATACAATTAATTTTAAATATATATTTAAGTAAATATTTTATATACACACACAATACGTAGCTAAGACTTAAGTGAATATAAAATATGCAAATAGGTCTGTCTAGACACTTGGCCCAAGTCAACATCATTTTTCGCCATTTCTGGAAAAAAAGTACATTTTCAGCCATTTTGACCAAAAAAATAACAGTTATACCTTGTATTCTTTACTGAGTTACTTGATCATTTTTTTTTTTTTTTGAAAACTTGATCTGGTGTATTTCTCGGCACAATGGGCAATTCAACTCAAAAATGGCTAAAAGATATTTGATTGAAAAAAATGGCTAAAAAATATCTCGACTGATAAAAACTTACAAATATAAGATTCAAATTGCAGCGTAATGGCACCAGCTAATATTGTTTCAGTGTTTAAAATGTTCACATATCTCTCTCAAGCCCAGCTGTAGGTAGATTGAAGAATTTAATAGCAACAATGACAGTGGATATATATCATCAACTTTGTTCATACAAAATAAATAAATAAATAATAAATAAGAAGAAGAAGAAGAAAAATTGAACAAAGGTGTTTATGCATTTGTAGCAGATTGAGACAAGTGACAAAGCATCCAACAACCACACATGAATTTTAATGGATTGTGTTGCTTTCACAATTGTTGCAATCTAAAAGAAAGGTGGTTTTGATGCTCTTACTGACTTAGTCTTGTTGGGGCAACCATACTAAATGCTATCTACCAACCTGGCTACCCCAAAATTAGCTCTAACATGGAGGCTCTTAATTATGTGAACCAAAGGGGCCATGTAAATGTAATAAATAGTACATAGGTGGGTCATACTGCCTGTTTAGAAGGGAAAAACTTATACGAGACGGTCTTACGGATTTAATTTTGTGAGACGGGTTCTATAATGATCCGTATTAGCTAATATATTTTAATTGGATCTAACTTGCTTTGATTTATGAAATGGGTTTAATCCGTCTCATGAATTAATCCATGAGACGGTCCCACAAGAGACTTACTCTGTTTAGAAGTACGAAAGTCATGTGAAAAAATATAAATTAAGTTACGACTTATATGATTTTTTTGAGTTTTACGTCTGGTTCACTGTACTTTCTATTTGGTGTACATGTGGTGTTCCAATAACATCAATGAATGTCATGTATGCATGTATTGATGATGTTATTTTTTACATTTGATTTGACATGTAAATGTTGATTTTGGACTACGTAGACGAAACACCATTTGAATTGACGATACATACAGTTTGGGTCTAATGTTGGATTCATAGAGTTGGGTTAGATTTAGAGGATGGTAAATAGACTTCAAATATTTAAATTTAGCCATATTTAACGTAATTAGATTTCGTGTGGCTATTGACGAGACATGAACAAGTTAAGGTTACAAGTACTTGTAGTGGTTGAACTTCTCTAGAAGAACGTTTATATCCAAGATTAAGAAATTTATATCTCTTGTGGGGTTGAGGTCGTCAAGTTCTAACCTACACTCCATCAAAATGCCTCCTGGGGCATATGTGGGCTGGTGAAGGATTTGGTGGGAACTCATACTGAATAACATCCGTGTGAGTTCGATTCAGGGGAAATCAACTATACTTTGATTCGTGGGGTTGAATATACTTGTTTTCTTTACTTGGGAAGACCTGGTTGTACGTCATCAGACCCCATCAAAGACATCGACCGTTAGACATCCCGCGATTTACATTGGTAACGATGAGAGGTCAAGTTCTTCGCTCGGGCGATAGTCGGTGAAAACCGCGAAAATTGAGTTACCAAAAAAAAAAATCTTACATGAATTGTCATTGATGTCCAACCACAATATTTTTTCTTAATAGTAGAATATTTCCACGCTTTTCAAGTTGCACAATTTTTCAGTAATTCGTATTTATTATGTTAATATATAATATTAAATTTTGTATTTCATACAACACATATATAAATAACTTATATAAGATTTCTATTTAAAAATATAATTAATATATATATGGTATGAATGTATCGAAAAATACAACATGAAACATAAAACTGAAATATAGAACTGAAATGATTTTTCAATATGTATCATTGAAGGTACGAACTCTGGTGGTTCTCATAAATCATGCTACATTTGGTGTGGTATTTAGATAATTAATGAGTGTTCGTTTCATAAAAAAAAAAAAGGAAAATAGAAACTTTGTCAGTTCACACATTTGATATATTCTTCATTGTGTATATAGTAATTATAATATCATCAGTTACCTCTTTTTACTTTCTATTTATAGTTCTTACACTATTACACTGAGATAACCTTTCATTTTGAAATTGGTTAGAGAATAGTGATGAAAATATTTTTGAATGAAAAGGAATGAAATTTAATAATTTGATTGAATATGAAATGAAAAATGTAGTGACCAAAATTGATTTGATGTAAAAATAGTGAAATAAAGATTGAATATGATTAGTAGTTAGCTTTGATATGCTTTTCATGTAAAAAAATTTCGTCTCCTCATCAAAATTGAAAACATCGTAAAAATTCAGAATGTACTTTCAACAATATGTATATGTAAAAACAATGTAAAAATTAAAGATTCCACTGGAAACAATATATGCTAACAGCCAAGAACCAAAAAGGAAAAAAATGATTTGCTTGGGAATTTTTCTCATAGTACCACTCAAGTATAGAGGCCGTCGGTTTTATTTATTTCCTTTTTGGGATATTTAATAAAACTTGAGATTCGGGCTAATTACTAAAAATCACAAAAAACCCCGAGATTTAATTCTACCTTACATTTTCCCCTTTTATAAACAAAAAATATTTCAAACACCCTTGATATTTAAATAAATATTACAGTTACCTCTTAACATAATCAAGCCTGAGTCTTTTTTCCTAAATTTGAAACATCTCAAGTTTTTTTTTTCTTTTTCTGCAATTAGCCGAAACCTAGGTTTTTTTTTTTTGTAATTATCCTTTATTTTTTAAGTTACCTGGGGCACTATTATGATGTAACAATGCAATCATAAAAACATATGGTGGTTAATATCATCAGCCAGCCACGCAGAAACAGAGCATAGATAATAACTCAAAAGTACAAACATAAATTTACCTCGGACCATCTGCATTAAGCTGATAAAATAACAACATTTTGGAACATAAACAAATCATGGTACAAAATACGAAAACCGAGCATCAATATCGGTAAGAACCGTATGCTCTGGTGTCCTGATATGAACCTTGCAGTGTATATTTGTTTTGGTAGGCAGCTGGCAAGCGATTAGGGTTCTGATAGGGAACTGGAGAAGGACTATCATTCGGATATGCTGCAACATGCGGAGAATTATAGCTCTGGTAAGCACCTGGCTGAGAATAGTTATGAGGTACGGGTGGAGAGGCCGGTGCACGATATATATCGCGTGAAGAATTGAAGTGCTGCTCTGAAGTGCCAAAATCAGAACCAGATGAATATGGATCGTGTAGGCTCAGCCTTCTTCCACCAAACTACAATTAACATGATTGAAATTTATAACTCTTCAATTGATTAGACGGTAAAATTTGTTATTTATATAATAAGGATAATTACAAAAACACCCCTAAGGTTTGGGCTACTTACAAAAAGACCCACAGATGTTTTAAAATTACAAAAAAAAGCCTGAAGTTTGATTTTGTCTTAAATTTAATAAGGGGGCAACTGTAATATTTTTACAAATGTCAAGGGGTTTTTGAAATGTTTTATGCTTGTGAAGGGGAAAATGTAAGATAGCATCAAATCTCGTGGGATTTTGCAATTCTAAGAAAAATGGGTTTTTTTGTAATTAGCCCGAACCTCAAGGGTTGTTTTTGTAGTTATCCCTATATAATATGACAATAACAGATTGAATACAACAGAGTAGAAGCAACTTTGATTGCCCAATTCCTGTCCAAGGGAAGCAATATAACTACCACAAACAACTTAACAAAGATATTCTTCAACACACTCATAATGAAAGTCCGCCTTAAATGTGTTGTTAATTTCAGCTGGCACGAACGGGTCAAAGAGAAATATGATGGGACATGAAGATTGTATAATTCTATGACGAACTGCCTTCATTCTTCATTCCACAACCAAATATAATAAAATAAGAACCCTAATAGGTATATTATTAAAAATTAAAATCATTTTTGTCATGAACTATCAAACTGGTTGATTCTCATGCAATTATTACAATGGGTTAATTACAAAAAGTACCCTTGAGGTTTAACCTAATTACAAAAAAGCTAACTTTCAAAATTACAAAAATACCTTTGAGGTTTTATTTTGTCTAACATTTACTCCCTCTATAACCAAAAAATATTTCAAAATCCCCCCTCATATTTATAAAAATATTACAGTTTACCCCTTAATTTTAACACTAAATCAAACCTCAGGGGTACTTTTTGTAATTTTGAAAGTTAGCTGGGTTTTTTTGTAATCAGGCCAAACCTCAGGGGTACTTTTTGTAATTATCCCTTATTACAATTAATCATCAGCAATCAATCACATATCCTAGTAAACAGGGAAAAATATAATAGAACAGAGTGCTACTCTTGTGGAACGACTAAACAAATATGCCAGCGATGAATTATGGCTTCAATAAAAGACCTGAGCTGGCTCCTATATCACACTTTATTCGGAAGCAATTACTTCCAAGTCTTCAACGGCATTACATCCGTTCGCCAATGAACCATGTAATGAATTGAAGGAAATTAGTGTGTTCATGTAAATCTCTCGCCACCCTTGCTTGAGGTACTCTTGGGAGCGTTAGGTCGTGACCACCTATTCCCTTTTGTCCTCAATTAATTGGTTGGAGATCTTTTGTTGTATTTAGTAAACCTCTGTTGAGGTTCGTTTAGGATATGTTGTTGCTTTTCTTGATACAATTTTGGTGTGTTTTGGGCCTGTCCATTTTACACACTTTTTCAATTACTGGGGTATACCCCTTTCATTTTGTAATTTTTCACCTTTTTTAATGAAATTTTTCACATTTTCATCAAAAAAAAAAGGAAATTAGTGTGTTATTTTCCTATTCTAAGCACACCCACCCACACCAATAACCACAAGATAAAATACAAATAGCTAGCAGCCAACAGCGGAACTACGGGAGGGCAAGTGGGGGCAGCAATTTTCAAAATTTATTTTTCTTGTTATTTGTTCTAAAATTATGTCTATACTGATGAAAAATTACAATTGCTCCCCCCAAAATTTTGAGGAAAATTCATTCTATAGGTCTTCAAAATAGGTTTTGCCCCCCATGTCCCGAGTCCTGCGTCCGCCAATACTAGCAGCATGCTTTCATACTCCCCCGCAGACAAGCAAGCATTTCAAGAAAGACAAATATAAAATATCCAATTTCAGAAATTCACAGCATAAAACAATTAGCATAAGTAGAAAGAACAAAGTTCAGCAAACTCGGATCATCTTAGAACAGGGTGGGAATGGAAAAGCAGGCAATATATCACGCTAATTATTGAAATATGACATCTCCTAAAGGGTAATCAACATAGTGGATGTAATTCTAACAGGTACAGTACATCTCACCTCAGCAATGCGGCTCCCTGCTGCTGCTGATACAGAACTATACTTAGCCTCATTGACATCCAAGTAACTGTAATACAGAGAAAAAGTAACCAGGTAAATTAAAATAAAAATATTATATGCTTCTCGGGTTACCAGATACGTAGTTGCATAATGCAATCATATAAAAAGATAAAAGATATGCCAAACTTAAATAAGTTGCTATGTAATTTATATCACTAATTAACAGTACAGAAAAACAAAGAGGTACAGTAAAACTTTAGTTGTATTAGTTTACAGTGTGAAATCATTACTATCAATATTAAATCATAAGAAAATAGTTGAATTTAAACTGAAAAAATGTCAAGGCATGCTTACAAATTATAGGGAAACAATAAAGGGGGAAATATTTATTTGCAAATGCATATCCATGTGGCAAGTATGGAGATGAAACTTTGACTATTAACTTAATAATGTATATTAGATCATGTAAAGATATTGAAGAACCGTATAGCAGATGTCATTACCCAGTAGCACGAGGAGGAAAACTTGGAGGGTCATACTCACGAACACTATCCTGTGGATCAGCATAAGAACTGTTTTAACAACAATAGCAAAACTTTGTAATGATGAAAAATCTTAATAAACAAGGATCTTTTTTCATAGTTAAGATAACACAGCTGTCAACATATATTTTTATCATTTAATTAGATATTTACATGAGTTAGCAGAGACTAAATTTTGCATAAGGGCAACTCTGCAAAGTTCGAATAAATGCATATGCGTGTGGGACCTTTAATATTCCAATTCTGGCCCTTTTCATTTATCTTGGTGAAAAATGTTTGGTTTGAATACATTTTTCTCACTTAAACAAATTATATGCAATGATTTTTAATATTTACCTGAGAACAGTGGCTTTAGTAAGAAAAACTTATGTGAGCAAAGATTCAACCACTCCTCTCGTATCTTAGAATGTTTCACAAAATTTGTACACAGACAGGACAGCAATCGTCCTAGTATCCTCTCTAACAATCTATGCCTTTTCGCAACAATCAGTTCATATCCTGTTGAATTCATATCCCCAAAAGATGCTACATATATAAAGGTTGTGGTTTATATAACTTCCAGGTTTCAGACCAAAGTACTGATGACAATAGTACATATAATGTAGCCCACATTTTGTCATTGTTTGAACTACCTTACTGTTAAACAGACCTCCATAGCTGTGGAAGTTTTTGGCCCCTACATTCGCTAAAATTTATGATTGATGAGCACTTCAGCTAATACTTAAAAATCCCACAACTTGCAACAATTGAATTGCACTTTCATAGCAAATTAATACAGCTATTCAAAGTTTTTAATATATAAATCAGCTTTTTCGAAACATGCTGAATATGCGCACCTTCTACTAGTGTGGTAACTGGTATATAAAGATTTTGCATTTTGGAAGATAAAAACTTCAACCACATAGACATGAAATGATACAGGCAGTTCAATCATATTCTAGGTAACAGAAAAATGGAAAACATTATACAATTGCCAAAAGGAATGGTGAATTTCAAACCCTATTGAGATCAACAAAACCAAACCAAAAAATGGTCCCAATTCTCTCCAATTCTTTCCCCACTTCAATCTGTAGGTCATTACTACTTAACTCCTACTTGTACATCTATTTTACTTTCCCATCATACATCAAGTAGACCAGACCTCCCTAGGCTTTGTGCATATATGTAGTGTCTGATCGCAGACAATTGATTTATGTGCCACGAAAATCAGACCCAAGCGCACATGATCATACAAATAACATAAATATGTTATTTGCTGAAACCACAATTTTTGGCAAACGTATAGTTTTGAGTTGTGTTAAATTGATCTCTTTTCTGAAAGTGCATATAATATTAGCACACAATTAGCTGATGCGACAAACGTAAGAGACAGGGAAATGCAGGGAAATAGACAAACCAAGAAGAGAGAGAGACCGTTATGTCATTTACCATGCATTACTTCTTCACATGCCAAGATTAAGTTAGTTAAATTAAATTTCACATACAAAATGCTAGTAAAGCTACACGCTGCAACCAAAAGTCCAAGCCACAGATCTTGGCAAGGAATTTTCATGATACAGAATATGGAACAGAGGATTGCTACCTGTAAATGTTCATATCTTCCCAAGCTTCCAGGTACAATGTTACTTGATACAGGTAGGCCACCACCACGTAAATTTCCTGCAGGACCAAATCCTGGGAGTGGCCTAACAGAAGCAGGTTCTCCTCTAGTATTTTCATCACGAAGACATCTTGTTCGAAGTCTTGATGCGATCTCTACTAAGGCATCTCTAGCAATCCCAAAACTCCCAGATATCTGATGATGAAAAGCATGAGCACACAATCATATGGGTATATCTTGATTATAACATCTCAGCACGTAGCATCATTCGCACAATTAAAAATCACGAACACATGCATCACCTGCACAAGCTCCTCGTCTCTCGATGCGCATTTGGGCTTCTCTTCTTCCTTAGAAAAAACACGTATATCTGCATGCGTTCTCCTTCTCATATCATTGATTACATGGCCTCCTTGTCCAAGAATGCAGCCAACCTTACTTGACGGAACAAGAAGTCTTGTCGTAATGGTCCCATCCTCAGAATATTCACTAGTTTTATTTTGAAGATGAAGAATGGCATCAATAGTCTGTGATCTTGGATCCCAAAGAGCCTGAAACGATATTAAGCTCAGCAAGAGCCAACATTATGATAATAGAAATTAGTCCTAGCCAGTAGAAGAAAAACTAACCTCAAACGAAGAGACACAAATAACCCTTTCATCTGATTCTTTAGACACATTATCAACATGGATGCTAGCTCCTGTTTCCTGCTCTAATTGCTTGACATTAGAGCCTCCCTTGCCAATCACACCACCAATCTTTTCAGCAGAGCAGATTATTTTTAAAGTGAACTCACTAGGAGCTTCCCGATCATGTGGAGGAGTAACACCATCAAAATCATCAGGTCCAAATGCAGATGGCCGGATTCCATATTCCCCCTTGTAAGGCAAAGGTTGCATTCTGTGTGTATCAGTATTACGTTCCAACCAAGCCGGATATTCTGGAGAAAGCATATTTCTCGTTGGAGGACCAGAAAGGTGAAATCCTTGACCATCATAGGGAGGGGGATGACTAGCATAAGGAGAGGAAAAACTTGAAGGAGGTTTATCCTTCCGTGGATTCCGATGTAGAAGGGTTGATACTTCATATAGAGTTTTCCTCACAATTGCAGGTTTACCTGATATCTGAAATAAAAAATATCAACATCAGCTGTTTTATGGTTCATGATAAAAACCCAAGTAGGATACTTGATCATTTTAACTTAAATACAAAAACAGAAAGTGCGATCATTTTCCTCAAGTGGCTTAACAAAAATGAGCATCTTAAACTTAAATTGACTGGAACATAACGCATCACTTACAGTTGCAACAAGGAAAAACTGCAAGAATAACCAATAAGATACATATATGTACAATTTTACATGGGACTCGCAATTGCGCTGTCAGAATTACACTTTTAAAAGCATTAACCAACTTCAGGCTGGATATATAAAATAAATCTATGTCCACATTCCACTAACAAAATTCTACATGGAATGTGCACTGTTTAATAGACTTTAATTCATTGAAGATAGAGGCAGCATGGAATATGCTTCTCAACCACCAATATGAATTGCTGGAAAAACACAGGGGCAGGTGACAAGACCTCATTTCATTTAGAATAATATAGAAGTTTAACTCACAGCCGGAGCTCAAGTAACAAGTGCATAAGTTATAAAATAAAATTAAAGTTCAGTGGATAAACTATACTCATCATACTTCTGTCATAATTCAAATACAAACTCCAATCTGAACGAATAGCTGATACAATGGTAAATCAATGTTCTGAAACGCTCTAGGCACTAGTCAGGCGGCTGACTGAGGCCTAGCGCCTAAGAAGAGTCTGGGTGGGGTTAGGTGGGCCCTAATCGGAAGAAAAACGTAGGCGGACAATGGGAGCTCAGCGCCTAGGCAGGGACTAATCGGAGCTAGGTGGGACTAATCGGGCTAGGTGGGGACTTTTAGAAGAGAGGGTAAAATAGAGGAAGAAGAAAAGAATAATGGAAGGCATAAAAGCCACAGCCTAGTAATCTATATGTACACCATGCCCAAAAGCAGCCAGGCTATCAAGAATAAAAGTTATTCCAAAAGATGCAAAAATACTCAATGACATTACTAAATTAGGTCAGGTATATCATATTTTGACTCAGTGCATGATTTTGAGCCCAAAAGACATCAATAATCATAATTGCAAAAGATGGATAGTAATTTTACTTGCACCAATAAGTCATTTCTCCTAGCACAAACAGGAAGATGGTCTGAAGGAAGAACACGTATGTTGGCACCAGTCTCACTGCGTAATCTTTGGATGACATCTCCCTTTCTTCCTAAAAGACATCCGACCATATTATTTGAGACCAGAAGACGAGCACTGACCACAGTTTCATCATCATTGCCTTTTTTAGTTCCATCAAGATCTTCCTCAACAATTCTGTTATGAACTTTTAAAAGAGCATCTTGGGCTGCACAATGTGGCTTCAAGGCATCATATTCTTTCTCGGCTTTGTCGCCATTATCGCCACTATGTCTTTTGGCTTGTTTGTCAGAAGGGCTAAAAATTATTATCACCCTCTCATCTGAGCCAGGAACAGAGTCAGAAACGGTAATCTTTGCTTGAGTCTCTTCTCTCAGGGCTTTCACTATGCTACCACCTTTTCCAATTACACTACCAATCTTTGTAGATTGGCAAAGAATGTAGTAGACAGTGTCCGATAAACGAAAGTTTTCAGAAGATTCTCCATGAACTGTATTATGTTGTTTCCCTTTCCTAGGGCTTCCTGATTTCTTGAAATGTGGATTAGAACGTTTATTAAGAAAGTTTCTTCTATTTCCTTCCATGAGTTGATAAAGTCTAGCACTGCAGCTGATTATTGCTATTCTATGTTATTCAAAATTAGAGAGTATACAATGACACCTGAAAATAGAAAGTAACAAAGGCCATAAATTGGAAGGCATCAAGTAAAAGATAACTGAATCAATAAGCACATCAGCGATAAGTAGTTCAACAACTTAAAAACTTAATCAGATAAAATTAAAGATGATAAAAATGGGAAAAGAAGCAAAAAAATAAATCTTAGGTCCTAAAAGCTCGATTGCAACAATTTTTAACAAATAGTCATGTTGCTCACTGAATCCAATTGAGTTGTACCAATTTCTAATATTAGATTCACATAGTTACTAGTTTCTTATTTCTCTTATGTTATATATATATATATATATATATATATATATATATATATATATATCTATTCTTCTGTCAGTTCAAAGTACAGGCAACTAGGCAAGTAAATCTTTCTTCAATCTTTCTATCTAGTATAAACTCATACTTCATCCCATGCCACAATGTGTTCTCTCCTTCCATTGCCTGAATGTCTTATCCATATTATAAAGTTCAAAATTTGTCCTTGTGTATACCGAGTGCAAGTTGTCCATCCCCTTGTGAGTCAAGTATCTGTTTTGCCTCCTAACTATTGCAATTTTGGCTGCTTCCACTAACTTAGAAGCCCTTTACATTTTTGTCTTCTTTCATCTTACCAAGAAATCCCTAGGCTTCAATTCTTTAAAAGATGACGTTTTTGCGAACTTCTTTCCTTCATCTTTAAGCTCTAAGTAGAGTTATATCTGAACATACAAAAATAAGTTGACATATAGACTTAATTTAGCATCGATTTTTATGTCTTCAAATGTTATGCATGCATGTATAAACACATTTATATGTGCGTGTGTGTGTATGTGTGTATATATATATATATATTAAGAGTGTGTGCATGCGTGTGTATTTAAAAATCTCGTTTATATTACATAAGGAATGCCACTTCCATCAATTTTTATAAATGTCAATTATTGATATGCAGTTACTCTATCTCTAATATTTATAGTATTTGTTTTCGTGAAAAGCAAGTACACTAAATATCCTGTCCCCATGTATTTTTCTCCAAGTGGACCAATAAGGAACAACAGGCTATTGATGCAACATAAATGATTATTAGCTAGGTAGCTGCTTCTTTTACTCAATTTAGAAGTTTGAAGCTGGAGTTACTCTCCTTACATTTCATGTTTTCTTCAGCTTTCATTTTTGTCATGCTGAATTAGGTTTGCTGCGCATTTTGTGTCTAGGAACTACTTTTTGTTTGAATAGCTGCGCGAATATGGGTGTATATCATCAAAATGGTTTCATATACTAGCGCTTCAGCATTAATGACTAATTCACTCCCGAGAAAGAAAAAAATAGAGGCCAGAAAAAGTTAACATATGTATAATTAAGTAGTAAGATATATGTATTCTCGATAATCCAGCCTGACACCCTAAGCTATAATTAATTGATCTGTCCTATTCCATTCCACATTTTTTAGAATTTAATTTGTCACCTTTTTTTCTCAGCAGCATGACAAGGATATGTGATTGAGATCCCATACCAATCGGAACTTTGTATTTTTAAGACCACAACAGACCACCAACGAAATAGTATTTGCTACAAGGGATAGGAAAAAGAATAGTCAGCTAATACATCATGTCATACCACATTGCACAAGTGAAGTAGATGTAAAAATAAATTTAGGCTTCCTTGTCATAACTAACAAAAACTACAGTTTCAAATTCGTGTCATTAAGACGTATATTTCTGGTCTCAGTCCAAATTACAGATCAAACACTATCAACATATATTAAAACCCTAGCCCAACCACACTTGGCAATTCCCATTTGATAACTTTAAACTTCATACCCGCAAACTTCCACATAATAGAATCAAAATTAACGCAAATTCAAAGGGCAAGGAGTTGTTGTTAAATACCTTGTCGAGTTTCAAAAAACCATTCCGGACTACCTCCTTACGCCAACTCTAAAACTCGAAACCATCTTCTGTAGAACCCCTGCAACTACAGTAAACTACATTAGCAAAATGCCCTATCAATTGGATCAACATTCATGAAAATTAGCCGCCCAACTCCACTATTAACACACACATGCATCAATCATCATACCCTAGCTCAAGGCTATCAAACCGCATACAAACCAAATGCCAAAATTCTTCTCAGGTCAAAACATGAAAATGGAATTTCATCTCAAGCATATTCTATAACAGCTGCCACATCCTTTTTCCTCAGAATTGATAAACAAAAAAATCCCGTACGATTTTCTATCACATTTTCTCGGAACGTAGATGAAATTAGGTTTTGCAATTGATGCAGAGCATACCAAAGAAAGAAGAAAACAAAAAACAAAAAACAAAAAACAAAAACAAAAAAAGCATAAAGATTGAAGGAAAAGGACGTACAATAATCTCAGAATAAAAGAGTGGGGTTTTGCGTTTTCTCCATCTTGAAAATGAGAGCGGGGATGAGAAGCCGACTGTGTAGGGCTTTTACATTTATATTTTCTTTTTCTCCTTTTTTTTCCGAGCTTTTTAGGTACAGGTGCGTTTTTTTTATCGGGAAATTGCTATTTCGCCCCAAATTTGTCTCAAATTTGCACGTAGGCTCCCCAGAAAGGCCAGAACCAAACTCAATAACCTCTTTTTTTTTTCCCCAAAAAGATAGACTTTCATTAACAATTATGAACTCCCAATTTTCTGAATTCAAATCAACGAATCCAAAAACTCAAGACAAAAACTTGCGTGAGACGGTCTCACGGATTTAAATCCGTGAGACGGAGCCCTTACACAAAATTTTAAAGGTTTTTTTGTTTTCAGATTTTATTTTCCTTAGAGTTTATATATATTTTTTTAGGGTTTATTTTGTTTCTTGGGTTTATTTTTAATTGATTTGGGTTTTTAGGATTTTTAGTTTTTTTTAGGGTTTATTTTTTTATTTTTTGGGTTTATTTTTATTTTTCGGGTTTATTCTTCATGGTTCATGTTTTTAGGGTTTATTTTTGTTTTTTCATTGTTCATTATTATTTTTAAATTTATTTTCATGGTTCATGTTCTCAAGACGGAGCCCTTAGGAGGTCCGTCTCACGGATTTAGATCCGTGAGACCGTCTCACAAGAGACTTGCTCAAAACTCAAAAGTGCAATTGCAACTAGAATTGTAGCCAAAGGGCTAAGAGCCGACAAAACTAACAACTAAGTCAAGCGGGAAATTGATCAAACCAATTCAAATCAACACAACTAACCTCAACAAGACAAGCAAATCAATAACAAAGAGCATAACATTTTCTTGGAGAGAAAAACACACAATGCTCAAACAAATATCATACTAAGTAGGTGTCTTCAACTATTTTCTCTCTACCCAATTCAAATCTGGATTAAGAATTAAGTTTTGAGACGGTACTTCATCATCTACTTGTACTCGAATAAATTTGAGCCCTTGTCTGTATGCAACACACAACACATGACGGATCCCAAGCAGTGGAAGTTCCACTGGATCATTATTAATGTCCCTAGAAGCAACACATGTTTGCACCAATATTCTTTTAATCATTCCTAATCCAGCCTCCAAGCGCCACCAAATTGTTCAACACCACTCCACCACTGACCATTATGGCTAATGGTCATACTAAGGTGGTGTCGATCTCATCAGTTGCAGAAACATGATCCAGAATTGTTTACTGGGTTCAATGTAAATCTTTTTTCCTTGCAAATTCTGAAATTATCGCCATTCCTTTTGAGCTTTCTCTATCACCTTTCTTTTTGTTTGAATGTTTTTTTTTATTTCACATAGAGAAAAAAAAAGGCCAGGGAGGTGGAGATTCAAAGCCTCCTTGAGATGGAGAATTGTAGAGTCCTCCTAATCCTCTACAATTCCATACACATACTTTCAATGATAGGGTGGGGCCCATTTAAGGTTGGCCACCTCCATCTTTTCACCATTGAGATGATACTCCTCAAATTCCTCTGGTTTTTATTTTCATATTCCCACTACAATTAGCCTTCATCTCCTCATCAACAAGTTCCAACTGCCTTTTTTGTCCACTGAAACTGCCATCAAAATCATGAGTAGTTTCCATAGGAGTAACACATGTAAGACTAGAGCTTTTTGCTTTCCCTCATTTTCTACTAAAAAAAATCTTTTTACCAACTTTCCTCCCCTACTAGTCGATGTATTTTGGATCTCCTTAAAAGGTGTTCGTTTCCCTTCCATTTGAACCACTACATCAACCATCTCCAATTTGTCAATTTGTATCATATTTTCTTTTTCCAATCTGTATCATGAGCTTTAAGGCTATCAACACATGAATCTTTTATAATATGACTCTCAGATTTTGTTCTAAGTGTTGATGTACGTTTTGGATCAACAAGAAAAATACATAGATATTATGACGTGGAAATTAAGCAATACGTAAGATAGATTTAGATGAAGGGCTAATTCTGCCTTGTTGTATTAAAAGCCGAGCAGAGGATTTCTGGTCGGTTTAGTCTCTACAACTGGATTTTTACAAGTGTATTTCTCTAGATTCTTCTTCTCTCTTCCTTCTTCTAATAAAATGAAGCTTATTCATACCCATGCAATTAGTGGGCTTTAATCATCATTACACCTAGTTGTAGAGTGATTACAAGGGGACACGTGTATTCTTCTGGATATGCATGCTGGCCGTGTATTTGGTATTTTACTGACTTATCTTGCGAACTTGTTGACAACTGGCACCTTGACTTGCTAAGTAAGGTATGTACCTTACTTAGCAGGATAGTTATCTTCGTTTCACCTACCATTAGAACATCATGTCGCCATCCGAGCCTGGGCTCGCGCCACGTCATCAGCTCGGTCCACGTCATCCCGATGGTCCCGCGTGATTGCCAGCTGAATAGCCACGTGGAATAATTTTTTGCCAACTCAGCTCAGATATCATCAATGGCCCCCAAATTTAATTCCGAGGAGAAAATTCTTTGAGTCGGATTTTAACTTTAATGTCAATCATGAATCTTAATAAGGAAGAAGGAACCTTAAAAGTCCAAAGTATCTGACAACTGTCAATTATCAATTAATGCTTGAAACGATGCATTAATTGGGAGTTATGATGGTTGACACGTGGCGTCTTGTTGTTGGACCTCTCTGCACATGATACGGGGAGACATGACTGTAGCGCGGAGGATTGTGACGTTTCTGACAGTTTTTTGAATTTGAAAAGATGTGCCTTTTGGGTTGGTGTTTTACTTCCAAGGGTGGTTAACCTATAAATACCCCCTCTTCTTCTATTCTATACGTTTGCATTCACAATCTTCTGAGCAGTATCAACAGAGACCGAACAGAATTTTCAGGTCGGCCTGGAGTACATAAGTTCCCCAAGCACTTAGATATTTTTCAAAATTTTCTTTCTTTCATCTTTTCCCTTTTTTCTTCAAAGAAATATGTCCGGTTACGAGGATAGTCAGTATCAAAACCTTAGTGTTGAAGTTGACATAAAGGATCCTCCTTCTGACCCTTATGTTCTTCTTCTCCAATTAGAGAGATCCTCCCTTCCAGTCCCAGTATCGTCGAGCTTTCAAGTTCGGAGCACACCCCCGAACCAGAGGTTCCTCTCGAGGAGACGCACGTGATATTTGACCCAATTCCCTTTACCATATATCGCGAAGGCATTGTGTACAAACCGAGGCTAGTTCAAGAAGAGCCCAGCGAAGAAGCTGGGAATTCTGATCCCCTGAACAGTCAGCAGATAGAAGACATGGATCCGGGAAGGCGTGAGCAGGATGAGATAAGAGCGGCCGAGGGTGCAGAGGTCGTGAGACCGGCTGGGCAAGGCCGGGGGCGATGAAAGAGCAGGCCTTAGAGACGGGGATCCAAGGCGAGGAGGAGGGCCTCCGCTGCGTGTAGAGGCTGGGTGGAGGCCGTCTGATCAAAATGACCAGCCTAATATGCCAATTCAACAGGAGTTGGAGGCTCTCCGTCAGACTTATATGATTGGAGACCGTACATTTTTGGTTGCCAGACCACGCGGAGGTGCCTGAGCATCCACTGGAGGGGTGCATGGCCGCATATGCTCACAGTCTCTTATACGGGCTAAGGTTTCCCTTGCCGCTGCTGATCACCAGATGGTTCCAGAAGTGGGACCTTCCCCTATCCCAGGTGCATCCATTGACCAGGGGTTGGATCATCGGGTTAGATTATTTTGTTTCAGCAGATGGAGTATGAGCGCCCCGCTTTGCGGACCTAAATGAGTTGTTCGTCTGGAAGGCGACCCCATCGACCCCAGGCTGGGGGGCAGCCATCAGGTTGGTATTACGTGCAGACCAGAGCCGGGTACCCGGACGGGCTGGGCGACGCCTTCCAAAATCCTTAAAGGAGTGGAAGGAAATATGGTTTTGGGTAGATGGTGAGTGGCAGACTCGCCTGAGGGCGGAGAGGTCGGTCCTTCTCCCTCCGTCCAACTTTCGATACGAATTTCGTAAGTTTATCTTTATCTTTTTGCCTTTTGAATTTTTCTTTTTCCTCTTTAGTTTTTTGATGACTAACTTCATCTCCTTTCTTATCTCTCTTTTCAGGAAATCGCCCCTCCACGGGTCGTCTTTCGGAGGTCTTCGTCCGCCGACTGGACAATATTCAAACTCTGGCCTAGTCGGACAGTAAAATCAAGGCCTTGGCCACCGAGGCAAGATTGTCGAAGGCCGGTCTGCAGCCAAGATTACCAACAGAGTCCGAGGTCGAGGAAGTGGTCGAGGAGGAGGAGGAAGAGGCTCGAGAGGAGCCAGAGGAAAAGAGTCTGCCGCAGGCTAAACATGAAAGGACCCCCGAGCTGGGGAGACAGCCAGTTCAAATAGGGTAGACTGGGCCATCTCTGGTGGGGCCCAACCCTCAGGGGCAAGTGCCTTTGACGGCCGAGCAGGCCAGGCCAATCGAGCGACCAAGGCATACCGGGGCCCAAGGTGCATGTTTATTTAAAACACAATCTTTGAATCTCTTTACTTTTCGATTATCACCTTTGTTTCTCATTTGGCTCATTTTGTTGCAGGCCGAGGAGTGGACGTCTTCACCCGCCTCCACCGAGTGAGAGAGACTACTGCCTATGGGGCCAGGGCAACCCATTGATGCCGAGGCGGCCTAGAGGGAGGAGATCCACCAAGGCAAACGTCAAGCCGACGGCGTCCCGGAAGAAGAAGAACCCCCACTGCAGAGGAGGAGGGGTGGAGTGATCATCAACGAGCCTGGGCAAACTGAGTGGACCAGGCCAACCTCACAGGTTTCCCCCATCCAAGTTCCGGCAGGTAGGGCACCACGGGCCTTCTCAGACGACCTGGGGTGAGAAGGCCACTTCATCCCTCCGAGCTGGGAGAGGGAGAAGGCGTGCGAAAGGGTGGCTGGGTTGCGGCCCAGGTGGTTCGTTGAATTTGCCAAGTGTTCCACGCCCATCGAGGAGCATGAGGAGGCCTTTCCAGACGTCGGGCGATCAGCGAGGGACGTACTGGCCCGCGTCTGGACTACGAGCATTGAGCAGTTCTGCCTAGAGACTGAATGGGAGGAAAAGGCCCAGTATGCCATGGGATTGTCCGGCAGAATCATTGGCATCCTGTGGCATATGATTGGAGGGATACGTGACCTGGAAAGACGCCACACTGATCTACAGGATGCTCACGCCACTCTACTCGGGGTCTAGGAGTCATTGAAGACTCAGGCTGAAGAGGTTGTGGCCATAGCCAACACCGAGGAAGGGTCCACTGCAAAAGCTAGGGCCGAGCAGGAATAGGCTCGCAAGGCTGAGGACGAGCTCTAGGCATATATTATAGAATTGAGAAGGGCAGCTACTGCTCATGCCGGAGAGCTGGCGAGGTGCGAGACTGAGGTCCGGAGGGAATTAGGTGAAGCCTCCAGAAAGCAAGTAGAGGAAGCTCGGCTGGAGGCTGTACGGGATTATAAGAACTCAGAGGAGTATGCCTACATGCTGACTTGTGGGCATGCTAAGGAGTATGCCTACATGCTGACTTGTGGGCATGCTACCAATATCGGGGAAATTCTCCTGGACCTCAAGGAATGAAAGTCGGTGGCCGAGTTAGAGAAAGAACTCGACCAGTTAAACATGGACTTGGCCACTCTTCATCCTCGATTCCCTGACAATGCCGGCGAGCAGGGTGGTGCTCCAGCCGTTGAGAAAGAAGTGGCCTCAAGTGAGCCGATCGAGATCCCTCCTCACGTCGGGACTCATCCTCCTGCACCCTAAGACGTCTTTTGTATTTTTGCTTTGTAGAATAGTTGGCCTCGGGCCTTTTTGATATAACCGGCTTCGGCCCTCCATGTAATTATTTTGTTAATTAATGAAATTTCCTTTTGATCGTCTCTTTACTCTGCTATGCTTTTGTTGTTTCAAATTTTTGCTAAGTGTTGAGCTCGGCCCCCTTTGTATAGATGTATGATCTCAGTGATGGGTTGGGTGCCTGAATATTTTTTACCGAGTATTGTGCTCGGAACTAGGCTGAGTCTTTGTTTAGGGTTGACTCGATGCTAGGTCGAGTCCCCTTTTTCTTGAAGGTGCACGGATCTTGGCCGAGATGAGTGATTTGCGCTCGGGACTTAGCCGAGGCGAATAGAAAATAACCTTTAGGAAGAGCTCACAGAATATCAGATGAAAGGATAAACCCCACTGTGTTAGAGTAACATCTAGGAAGATGGATCAAGTAAAATTTCCAGAAATCCCAGGCTTTATTGATAATATTTCTTCAGGTAGGATACATTCCACGGGTGAGTAAATTTTTCTCCACTCAAATCGAGCTCGTATGCCCCATTTAACAAGGTTTTACTAACTCTGAACGGACCTTCCAAGGTCGACTTCAATGGACTGGGCTCGGTCCCGGTGACTCTCTTTAGAACTAGGTCACCGACTCGAAGTCTTCTTTCCCTCCCTTTGAATTGTAGTACATTTTGCTTCTTTGTTTGTACACGGCATTCCTCATCTCGGCACTACATCTCTTTTTTTCCAACAAATCTAGCTCAGCTCGGAGAGCGTCCTCATTACCTTCTTCAGAAAAATTTGCAATTCTGATTGTTGGGGCTCCGATTTCCACAGGGATGACGGCCTCGGCCCCATAGGCTAGTGAGAAGGGTGTTTCCCCCGTAGCTGCTCGGTGCGTCATTCTGTAAGACCATAATACGTCGGGCAGCTCCTCGGGCCAGTTCCCCTTGGATTCTTCTAACCTTGCTTTCAATGTATACTTAAGTATCTTATTCACCGCCTCGACCTGCCCATTGGACTGTGGATGGTACGGGGTGGAAAAATGATTCTTAATGTGAAAACCTTGGCAAAAAGTTCAAAATCTCCGATTATCGAACTGCTTCCCATTATCCGTAATAATTGAATATGGTATCCCAAATCTGCATATAATAGATTTCCAAACAAAACTGACGACTCTTTTTTTGTCTATTTTTGCCAAGGGTTCGGCTTCCGCCCACTTTGTAAAATAATCAACTGCGGCGATGGCATATCTCACGCCCCTTTTTCCAGTGGGGAGTGGTCCGATGGGGTCCATTCCCCATTTGGCAAATGGCCAAGGACTGAAGATAGAAGTGAGCTGCTCAGGATGATACCTGACTTGCGGTGCAAATCGTTGGCATCTTTTGCACTTCTTCACCAGTGAGATCGCATCTTTCTTTAGGGACGACCAATAATATCCTTGTCGTATTAACTTGTAGGTGAGCGTCTTGCCCCCAGCATGATTTCCGCATATTCCCTCATGCACTTCTCAAAGAGCGTAGTCAGCATCTGTCTCTGATACGCAACGAAGGAGTGGGACTGAATACCCGCGCTTATACAGAATACCGTCTACTAGGGTATACCGGGCAGCCTGAGTTTGCAACGTCCTGGCCTCGGCTTTGTCTTCTGGTTGAACTCCATTCTCCAAGTATTGGATGATTGGGGTCATCCAGGTTAGCTCAGCGGATTCGTTGGCATGTATTTTCTGTGTGCTTAGTGAAAAAGAGGCTAGTTAGGTGACTGTGATGTCTGCAATCGTGTCGGTCCCCGGACTGGAAGCTAGGCGTGCCAAAGCACCTGCCTACATGTTGTTAATTCTGGGGATATGCAACACCTCGGCCTTGAAATGGGAGAGTTTTTGCTTCACTATTTCCAAAGACCGAGCGATTTTCTGTTCCTTTGCTTCGTATTCACTGTTTATTTGATGGACAACCAGTTGGGAGTCGCTATGAATGAGTAACTGCTTCAGGCCCATCGACGCTGCCATTTCCAACCCAGCTAAGAGTTCCTCATACTCGGCTTCGTTATTAGTCGCCGAGAACTGAAACCGTACGGCCAAGCAGTAGCACTTGAGTTTTGGATCGATTATCACGATCCCACCCCTTGCTCGGTCTGCGGTGGAAGAACTGTCAACAAAAAGTTTCCATTCCTGGTCTTCAATTATATCCAGCTGAACCGATGGGGTAAATTCGACGATGAAGTCTGCCAATGGCTGCCCTGTGATTACCGTTCTGGGCTTGTATGAGATGTCAAACTAACTAAGTTCAACGGCCCATTTAATCATGTGACCCGAAGTGTCTGGTCGATGTAAAACTTGTTTCAGTGGACAATTAGTTAATACTATAACCTTATGCTCCATAAAGTATGGTCGCAATTTGCGAGCAGAGATAACCAGTGTGTATGCCAGTTTCTCCAGAAAGTATGGTCGCAATTGTCCAACCTAATGAGTACCGAGCTAACGGCGTACTTGGAAACCACGAGATATGAGTATAAATCTTCACCCTGGTGATGAACGTTAAAAATGTATAATTATTTTTGTCTTATATTATTATTTTACCTTATTAATATTATTAATAAAATAAATTTATAGTATTATTAATATGTTAGGAATAAAATAGGAAATCAACATAGAATTGTATTTGGAAGTATTGTTTAGTGCAGGTTCGGATCAACGAGCATAACTTTCATTTCCGACATGATTTTGGGATGATTCTTGAAGATATGGATTCACAATCCATTCATTTACAAGTTTTCAAAGATATTGAAACCAAAAATTAAAGTTTGGAATGATATTTGATAAAAAATTCATCATAAAATGAAGATTGAAGGGTTGCTCATTTAAATATCCAGACTTGACCAAGTTTAGTATTTTGGACATAACTCGGAAAATACAAGTTATTTGTATCTGAAAATTTACTGAGTATGTACAAATCATAGATATACAACATTGATGAAGACCCCAAAGTCAAATTCGTATTGGATGAATTTATAAAAAAATCTAAGAGGCTGTTGCACTAGTCAATCGCGTATGCCAACCACATCTCAATTATTCAACCATATCTTGGCCCATGGTTGTTGGAATTCAATGAAATTAGTTGGAAATTCAAGCTAACACATTTGATAATTGATTTGTGGAAGAAAATTGAGCAAAGATGGCTGATATCATGGACAAAATGACCTGTCAAAGAAGGTGGCAAAGTTGGTGTTGATTTCATTATTTTCTTACTTGTAATAAAAATAAAGAATAAAATAATTGTAAATTAATTTTGTGTTGGCTATAAATAGAAGGCATTAGCATTAGCCAAGAGCAAGTTTTATGTAGAGAAAGTTAGAGTTACAAGGTTCAAAAGAATTTTTCTTTCTTGCTTTTCTTAAATTATAGTAAGATTTCTAGTATTTTATAAAATGTTTGCTTTAGTTTTTCTTCAATCTTTTGTTTTCTCTAATTTCTTCATGTTATTCTAAGTTTATTTTGTTGAGAAAATAGGGTGAACTCTTGATGAAGGATAAGGAATGATTGTAGATTCATATTAAATTTCATTGTTTGTATCATCAATTTGTTTTTAGCTTATACATTTTTTGTTTGGTGGTGTTTCTTGATTTATGTATATCTATTGGCACAACAAATACTTGGTTCCATTTAGTTAAATGTCTGGTTTTATTTCAACCGACTGCTAATGTGGATACCTTGATTTGTTGTAGACAAAAGAATACATAAATACTTGATCCCATAAACAAGTATTGATGTTATAAGATAAATTATAATTGATGATACAACATGATTACCTCATTGCATGATTTATATGTATAATATCTTCCCATTGTAACCTTCTTTGTGTATGGATTCCAATAGTGGCAATCTAAGAGGTAAGAAAATATAATCATTCCTTTATCCGAAATCAAGAGTGAATCCCTAATCCTCAATATTTCTTTAATTAAATTTCTTGTAACAAAAATATATTCTTACTAGTTAAAAATCTATTTACTCATCACTTAAATAAGATATATCCTGTAAACTTCCATCAACTTCCCTGAGGATCGACCTCGGACTCCCGAGAAATTTATTACTTGAGACAACCTGAACTTGGGTTTTGCAACCTTAAAGTTGTAGCACCTGGCTCGACTTTTGTAAAATAGGAATCGACGCTAAGTGCTGCTTTAGTAATTCAAAAACGACATGCGTCTGCTCAGTCCACTCAAAGTCCTTATTTTTCTTGATTATTTCGAAGAATGGTTTACACTTGTCCGTGGATCTTGAAACAAATCGATTTAAGGTGGCTAGGCGCCCTGTTAAGCTTTGTACTTTTTTTGACGGAATTAGGGGGTTCTAGGTTGATTATCGCCTTGATTTTGTCTGGATTGGCCTCTACCCCCTTTGACTAACCATGTATCCCAAAACATTTCCCAAGTTGACCCCAAAGTTGCATTTTTTGGATTTAACATCATCTTATACGCGCGCAAAATTCCAACATTTTATTAAGATCAACAAGATGATCAGGTGCATACAAAGACTTTACCAACATATCATCTACATAAACCTCCATGGTATGACCTATCAATTCTTCGAACATTTTGTTGACTAACCTCTGATAGGTCGCCCCAGCATTCTTCAGTCTGAACGTCATCATCTTATAGCAATACACTCCGCGAGCCGAGAAGAAGAAGGTGTTCTCCTCATCGTTCGGATGCATTAGGATCTGATTGTAGCCTGAATACGCATCCATAAAACTCATAAGCTCATGGCCTGTTGTGGCATCAACCATGTAGTCTATATTAGGCAAGGGGTAACTATCCTTCGGGCACGCCTTATTAAGGTCGGTAAAATCAACACAAAGATGCCACTGCTCGTATTCTTCTTCACTAAAATAGGGTTGGCTACCCAGCGAGGATAGAGAGTCTCCCTTATGAATTGATTATCCAGTACCCCTTGTCCCATTTGGATGGGCAAGTCTACTTCTTCGAGCGGGATGATTCTCCCACCTCCAAACCCTAAAATAATGTCATTACATGGCCGAATATAGCTATCATCCACATTCAACCTTCTAAAGGCTCGGATGTAGATGACAAAAGAGTAACTGCCCGAATCAACAAGAATTATGTGCACTGGAATGCCCAGAATTGGTGATGTGATGACCAGGGGGTCGGAATGAGAATATACCACCTGGTCGGCATCCTGATTAGAAAAGGCAAAGTAACCTATCGGTTGGCCTTCTCAGATTTCTGCGACCTGGACATGCCTTTCTGCATGGGCAGTTTCCCTAATATCGGCCTTCCTTTTCCGATTGGAGTTGCTATCTTTGGCCGCATTTGTGTTTATAATGTTAGTATTAGACATCATTAGAATCTCCCACCTCGGGTTCTCATTGGGTGGCAGTGGCAAGTGAGCCGGATTTGCCACTCGCTCCGGATTTGCTCCCAGAACGAGTGCGGGCGGTGGTGGCAATTGATGGATGTACCGCTTGAGGCCGCCTCTTTGCACTATTTGCATGATTTCCCGAATGAGATCCCGACATTCATCCATCTCGTGTCCTATGGACTTATGGTATGAGCAATATCTCCTAGCGTCCAACTTGGCAGGATCCAACCTTAAAGGACGAGCTAGCGGCAGTTAGGTTGAGACCTTGTATGTCATTCCATATAGCTGATGGAGTGTGCGTCAAAGCACTCCTCAGCGCTGCAATCTCAGCACGAATCTCCTGATATGACTTGTACCCGGTGGTCGGGTTCTCAGAGAAAGACTTAAACCCTGACCCCGAGCCAGAGACAGCTTCCTTCCTATTGTCCTTCTTCACGCCCCCCGGTTTTCTGCTCGGGACGCTGGCTGGCCATGGCCTCCTCGGCGCAGATATGTCGTTCTGCTCGGATGGTGAACTCTTGAAACGAGGTCGCACTCGACTCATGAATAGAGTAGTTGAACCAGGTCTCATGTGTGAGTCCGTCCATAGCCGCGATAAGGACTGCATCGTCCAAGATAGGCTCCATCTCTCGGACCTGCTTATTAAACCGATCAATATAACTCTTCAAAGGCTCGTCCTTGCCTTGTTTAATATTGACAAGGGAGTCTTTGGGTGCAACACGGACTTTAGACATCAGAAAGTAGGTCGTAAATGCAGGCATCAAATCTCCCCAAGATCGTATAGAGTCCTGTGGTAGGGTACGAAACCACCGGTGGGCTCAGTCGCCCAAAGTCAGCGGGAACGCCCTGCATAAAATAGCGTCGCTGGGGCTATATAACTCCATCTAGACATGTCAATGTTCCAACCGCCCGATTCTGATTCGGAACCGCCGATTCTGATTCGCCCAAAGGTGGAACCGTAACCTAACCGTCTTATAGAAGGTTTCGGTTCGGTTCGATTCGAACACGCGGTTCGAAACCGCCGGTTCGGTTCGGTTTTTTTTTTTTTTTTTTTTTTTTTTTGAATTTTTGAATTTTTGAATTTTTAAGTTTTTAATATTAATAAATTAACACCATTGATAAATTAACACAATTGATGAAGGAAATAAAATTGAGTAACACAAAAATAATTTTATTGATTTAAAAGTAAAATTACAACTTACAATTTACAAAATGAAAAATTCTAATATATTACAATTCCAAAGTACAATTTAAAAATAAAATTACAAGTTAATACAATTTCGTATAAAGTTTAAATTACAAAGTACAAAAAGTACAAACCACAAAGAAAGGAAAAAAAAAAAAAAAATGGGTTTGAGTTTTATTTTAATATTCTAAGTTAAAAATTTGAAATTTAACTTTGAATATTGAAATAAAATTGCCTACGTATCCTCATAGAAATCAAAACCCTACGTAGTTCTCTTACCTTTTACTTACCTTAGGGAAGGTGGCAATTGGCAACGTGATTCTTCAATTATTTTGTGACCCGTTGCTTGAATCGGTATCAAGATTATCGCTTTCTTCGGAATCATCAAAATCGACTTGTTGCTCACGTGTTTCGGCGTTTGTCCAATCGTGGAGCAATACTTGAGCCTCTAGACTTTCTCTTTGTTAATCTAGATCGCTAGGATCCGAATATAACCTCCTCATCTTTGAATGCTTGCTCTACGGAGACGGTTGAGCGGGAACGGCTAATATTTCCCTCGCAATTAAAGTTACTATAGGAAAAGAGGAAGACCTCTTTGACCACCACTTTAACAAATCGAACTTTGAATTCCCTACTACAAATTCAGTATAATCAAAAGGAGATGTTAAATATGTATCAAGTTCAAGATAAGGGGATGTGCCTCCTCTCGAACGTTTTGGTATCCTCGCGTCATAAAAATTATCTAATGGTGCAAATACCGACGCCTCACTAAACGTACCAATATCACTAGTATGTTCAACATCGGGTGTAGAAATAGCGAAACTAGATGAGCCTCTAAAACTATCACCAAATTTTATTGAATATTCTTTAAAAATATCATATAAACATGATTTAGCATTCTCTACTACAACACTTGGAATGGGAGTGTCATGTTCTTTAATAGGAAACAAAGCATCATAATATATTCCTAACAATTCTTCTAAACCATCTAATCTTACTCTAGGATCTAATATTTTTGCAACTAAAAATACATTAGGAATATAAGTGAAATATTTTAACCATTTTAATCCCATTTGGGCAATAGTTGGTCCTATAGTAGCACAAGGCATGAGAGATCTAAAAAGTAGTGCAATTTTAACACAACGATCTACAACTAAAATTGATGTAGGATAATAAACACCGGATAATTCTTCGGTAGCATCTTTAAAAACCTTTAAAAGTTGACATAAATTAGATCATGCATCCCATTGATTGAGAAATAAAACTATGCCACATTGTTGATCGGCAAAAAATGAACATAAAGCTTCTCTATATGCATAACTATCATTTATCATTTTATATGTAGAATTCCAACGAGTTGGCACATCGGCCGAGAATTTTCTTGGGTATAAACCATTTTCTTTACAATATCTCGCCCATTTTTTCAAAACAGAAGAAAATCTGTTTAAATATAAAAGTGCATCTCTAATAGGTGCAATTTCTTCTTTTAAAGTAGCTAAACCATCTTGAACACATAAATTAATAATATGACATATACAACGAACATGAAAAAATTTGCCACCAATAGAAGGTTCACAAATATTAATAAGTGATGGTAAACTAGCCGTATTAGCACTAGCATTATCAAATGAAATTGAAAAAATTTTTGTAACTAAACCATATTCTTGTAAAATAGTATGAATTTTATGAGAAATATTAATAGCGGTATGTTCAACATTAAAATCTCTATATGCAATTAAACGTTTTTGCAAAGTCCATGAATCATCAACCCAATGACAAGTAATTCCCATAAAAAAACTTCTTTGCCAATGATCACTCCATACATCCGAACAAATTGAAACTTTTGTTTGTAAATTAGCAAATGAGTTAATTAATTGAAACTTATATTCACAAACTGTTCCGGAATCCCGTCGGTAGTTGTGTTTGAGCACGATCTAGCCCAACTTTATCCGGATGCTTTTTGTTGAGGTGGTTCGTGAACGTCCCATAACCGCCCCCTCCTCTAAACTTGTAGGAATTAGTGCAATAATTGCAAGTAACTTTGAAACCGCCGGTTGTAGGATCCGGAATTTTTTTAAAATGAACCGAAAAAATATCGGATCTAAGTGGCGGAGCTCGGCGACTTTGAGTTTGAGTTGGCGATTGCGATTCCGGTTGAGCCTCACCTTCTTGTTGCAAACTAGCAAAACAAGCTTCGATTTCATCTTCGTTCAAATCGAAAGCTTCATCAAAACGTGGTGGTGGTGGTGGTTGTTGCTCGGAGCCGGACGCCAAACCTTTGCCCTTAGATTGATGGGAAGATCCTCCACGTCTCGACATTTTTTTTAAAATAGCTAATGAAATTAAAAGTATGAAACTACTAAAACTTAAATTGAAACTTGGAATTTAAACTTGAACAAGTTGAATATAGAGAATGTAGAGAATTGAGAGATTAGAAATTTGGTGTGAGGAAAAATGGATGAATTGGAAGGGGTATTTATAGGAAAAAAAATGAAATTCAAAAAAATAAAATAAAAAAAAAACGGAAAACCGCCGGTTTTAACCGAAACCGGCGGTTTCGGTTAAACCGGCGGTTTTCAACGGTCAAATGATCTTGACCGTTGATCATCAACGGTCAAATGATCTTGACCGTTAATTTTTTCAAATTTTGAATTTTCAAAAAAAAAAAAAAAAAGGTAAAACCGGCCGGTTTTAACCGAAACCGCCGGTTTACGGTCACAAAAGTGACCGTTTGAAATTTCAATTTCAATTTGAAATTTGAAATTCAAATTTCAATTTCAAATTGTAAAAAAAAAAAAAAAAATAGAAAAACCGCCGGTTAAACCGCCCGTTTTAACCGTGATTTCGGTTTGAGAATTCGGAACCGTAACCTAACCTTAAAATTAAGGTTTACGGTTCGGTTCAACCGAAACAAACCGAAACCGGGTCAACGGTTCGAAAACCGTTGACCACGGTTCAAAACCGCCGGATTCGCGGTTCGGTTCGAACCGTTGGACATGTCTAACTCCATCCATGCAAGATACTTGTGGATATGAGTCGTGGGGTCGGTCTCTCCATTATACAAGCCAATTTGAGGGACCTTGGACTTAGTTGGCAAAGGGGTTGACAAAATACCAGAAGCAAATGGTGACACGACGCCAGACCGACCTATTACGAGGCTCGGTCGCTGGTACCGAATATCATCGGGACTTTCCTCTAATTCATCTAGGTGGCGGCGGAGACGTAGTATCTCCATCTCTAGCTCATTCACCGGACTAGGGTCTTGAGCCAAGTTGGCTCGGATCGGCTCCCGATCATCGGAAATCGAAGCCTGGAGTTGATCAACTAAGCTGGCCGAATCGGGTCAAGCCCAGACGACCTGCAAATACGGAATGAGTATGATGGGGGCACGGGAGTGCCGACAATGATTCTGCTACTCGGCTTTGCTTGCCCACGTCGTCCCATGGTCGTCTTCTGTCACGCCGCTTGATGGGCTGCTCATTATGTGAACTGACTTCGTGATTTTCATTATTTGGAGGTGTCAGGACTTAGAGATTGGTATCTAATGGCAGATTGACTTGGTGAGTATTTACGGGTGGGGGATGTTGCATTTGTGGGGGAGTATTGGCTAGAGTTTGGGAAATAAGCTGGTTCATTTGTTGCACGAACGTAGGGTTCCTAAACAACTGAATGAAGGGAAGCAGCCACGCTCCTGTTTCTGTTGGGAGCACAGTCTGGCCATTGGTATTTTGGCCAGTGTAGTTATTTTGGGGCGGGTCCTCAGTCCCACGCGCATTTCTAGTAGTCTGACTCATTTTTACAAGAAAGTAAAACTAAATTACCTTAGTTGGAATGGCTTAAGTAACTGGAAATTATGACTGGACCAAGACGGGCCTTCCTTCTAGCGCGAATTTGTTGATGTACGTTTTGGATCGACAAGAAAAATACATAGATATGATGACATGAAAATTAAGCAATACTTAAGATAGATTTAGAGGAAGGGCTAATTATGCCTTGTTGTATTAAAAGCCGAGCAGATGATTTCTGGTCGGTTTAGTCTCTACATCTGGATTTTTACTAATGTATTTCTCTAGATTCTTCTTCTCTCTTCCTTCTTCTAATAAAATGAAGCCTATTTATACCCATGCAATTAGTGGGCTTTAATCATTATTACACCTAGTTGTAGAGTGATTACAAGGGGACACGTATCTTCTTCTGGATATGCATGTTGGCCGTGTATTTGGCATTTTACTGACTCATCTTGCTAACTTGTTGACAAGTGGCACCTTGACTTGCTAAGTAAGGCATGGACCTTACTTAGCAGGATAGTTATCTTTGCTTCACCTGCCATTAGAACATCAGGTCGCCATCTGAGCCTGGGCTCGCGCCACATCATCAACTCGGTCCACATCATCCCGGTGGTCCCGCGTAGGGCTGCAATCGAACCAAACCTAACCGAGCTTTTGAGTGTTTGAGTTTGACTCGTTTATTATCGAGTCGAACTCGAGCCTGAATTTATCGAACATGTTGATGGCTCACGAACTTTATCGAGCCTTATCGAGTCTAAACGAGTTTAGTAAATATTAATTAAAAATTATAATATTATTCAATTTATTACAAAAAATAAAATTATTTATATTTAAAATTCATAATATATTTATTAAAACTTATAATTTTATTCAAAAAATTAATTTTATTGAAATATTTGTATATTATTTTAAGTAAAAATATGAAAAACTGAAATTGAAATTAAATTATTAGTTCAATTTATACGAGCTTACTATCGAGCATATTCACGAGCTTACTAACGAGCTTGTTCATGAGCTAACGAACCGAATATCTCTAAGTTTGAGTTTGGTTTGTTTATTTTAACGAGCCTCATTAAACGAACTCGAACGAGCTTTTATCGAATCGAGCTCCGAATATCTCACGAGCGGCTTGGTTCATTTGCAGCCCTAGTCCCGCGTGATTGCCAGCTGAATGGCCACGTGGAATAATTTTTGCCAGCTCGGCTCGGATATCATCACTAAGCTTCTCTTTATCAACATTTGAATGTTCCTTTTCATTTTGTTCAAGAGGATAATGTAATTGGATACCTGAAAATTTATTAGACGGAGGAAATTAGTTGGCAATAACTTTGGATTATGAATTCATGAGTTAGAATGTAAAAGAAGATTTTATATACTTATAAACTCCTTGTACAAAGTAATCATATTTAAAATTATATCTTACTTTTTCTTCTCTTTCTTGTCATTCATCCTTAAATAGTGATTTTTTTATCATTTTTGTCTGAAAGCACCCCCTTTATAACTTTTTTATAAATTTATTTTCTAAATAAGAGGTTTTTCCACATAGATATGAGTTATTTGCTTTCTTGTTTGTGATTTTGATGTTTGTTATGAATTTGGTTTGTCGATGTCTTGTTGCAGTATTTTTCCTTTTGCGAATGATTCACACAATCAAGTTTTCGATCCGATAGAGATGTGTGGTCTTCAACATATTGCAGAACTAGAATCATGGGTAATCTAGACACTATATATTTTTTAACAATTGTAATATTTAAGCTGACTTTTGTCATTTTTTTAAATAAATGGAAATATATAAAAAGAGAGGAAAAAGTTATGATCACAAGTCGATTGGGTAAGCAAAGGAAAAATAGTGTTAAACTTCAGAAAAAAAGAAACAGGAAAAAGAAATAATAAAAATAACTTGAAGACACATTTAAATGAAGGACATTTATTTCTATAGGATTTTTGAATGACATTGTCATTTAATTTTTTCGCACGTGCTCGATTATCATCTAGATGGTCTGATGTATCCACTGGAATATCAGCCCAAGATCCTCGAGCCGCAATTGCCATAGTCTGTATAGCTTATGAGGAATGACATGAGTGAAAGACAAGCCGCAATTGCCATAGTCTGATAGCCGCAATTGCCATAGTCTGTATAGCTTATGAGCAATTGCCATCTTTAAAACTTCCAATTGGTCTGCATAAACTTGAAAATCAAAATTAAGAGGATAGTCAGATGTTGGAGATGTTGAAGCATGAGCTGAAGTCAAAATCGTTTCATCACTCTCTTTTATTTTCAAACTTGATTCAACAAAATGAGAATAAACCACAATAGCTAGCAAATTATCTTGCGTCATTGGTACGGTGTGATCATTTGTAATGGTTTCAATATACTTGTCTGAAACGAGACCCAGACTGCAATATTTTTCATGTAGAGCCTCAACCAGATTTCAAGTAGAGATGTTTAGTTGAGGACGTGAAGCGCTTTTATTGATGGCCATAATTCCGTCATTTCCATTTGAACTACTGGCAGTTGGACTAGAGCAAAAGATTCCCCAGTAGAAGGTTGGTCCTCAACACTAGGTTCCTCTGCATAGTCTGCCCACCATTTACTGACAGAAACCTTTGCAATATTATGATTATCCCCGTCCATCCCATCGAGAATGGCAAACTGATTAGAAGAAGCAAGAATAGTTAAATTAGCCCGTGATGGAGAACGAGCCAATTCAACAACTTTCTGAACCACAACATCTGATCGAACTTGGACAGTCCCATCTGAACCCGAGGGATCCAAGACAGGTTTCTTAGGTTGCATACCAACCACATGACGAGGGGGCCTGGGATTCCGAGAGCAGTTGCGGCCCCTAATAATCGACTGCCCATCTGAAATTTTCCGGCAAGAGGCTGCCAAATGGCCAATGATTTGACAATGACAAAAATCCGGGAGACACACATAAAGGAAGAAAATGAATCGTGAATGATTCGTTCTTTCAATCATCATCTTTTAATGTAAATTAGTACTCAAGTCAACGTTGACGAGGACCCGTGCAAAATGTCCCATGGAACCATTCAACGTTATATCATCAATTTTGATAGGTGAACCAATGGCTCGGGCAATCCCCATCAACACCCCGGGATGCCAGTACTCCCAACTTATTCCCAATATCTGCACCCAAATCTGTGATATCGAAGTGGTAGTATTATCAGGATCAAAATCCGGTGTCCAAGGCTGTAAGCGGAATGAACTCGGTGACACGTACCAGAATTGATTATGCCAAACAACATCACGATCTGTGAGCTTATCAAAGTAAATATTATAATATCCTTTGCCAAGAGAAATATTCCGAAAAAGAGAGTTAAGACGCCTTAGAGCTTTTAATTTATCATGCAATTGTGGAAGAATCAGTGGCTTACAACCCTTGACGTAAAGGGTGCGTCCAATCGTTGATTGTTCACATAATTGACGCCTAAAGTCATAGATTTTGTCACTAATATGCATGAAATAGAGATTACCTTTCTCCATAGGCATAAGCGGAGAACTGACCGCGACATCATGCATCGAGGCCACAATATTGGATTTTGTTTTAGCATACCACTGTAAGACGGAGTAACATTAGACGGTAAAATTTGGGCAACATGAAGACCTGATTCAGGAGCCCTAGGCATCGAAATATGGGCGGAAACCCTAGTCGGAGCGGAAACCCTAATTGAACCATGAGGGTTTGCAGGTAGAGACGAAACAGATTGCATAATCTGAGAGTCTCCGGCGTGCAGATGCATAGGAGGAGTAGGGGTCGGAGTTGTTGACAGTACTGCCGAACATGACAAAGGTGGCGATTGTAGCAATAGTGGAAAAGAAATTTCAGGGAAGAGAGAATTGTCCAACTCAGTATGGACACAAGCAGGTGACGTGGACAAGATCAACGCCGACGGGGAAGAAAGACGACTGGAATCTTAGATTTCATCTTTTAGCGGCGGGCTTTTTTTCCTAGTTTTCGTATTTTCGCTGATTTTTGTCATTAAACATAGATGCTATGAATAATAAAATTTCCATAATTTCATCTTTTATGGTTTTAACGGGGTTGTTTGTCTTTTATTAATGTATTGCTAATTTGAATTAATTAATAAACTTATTCTTCTTGTAAAAATAATTAATTAATTTAATTTATACATTACAAAAGTATCCCAATCAATATCTAACAAATTTTAAGATAGTATATCATAAAATTGAGAATTTATTTTCAACTTTATAAGATTTTATAACCTCTAATAATTTATTCATTTTACCCACACCTATGAGTTCACTTAAACATATCATAAAACCTTTTAGTTCTCCACCTATAGGCTATAACATTTTCATTGAATTTCCACCAAATACACCTTGTCGATGATTCCACTTTCATACATAAAATTGCTCATCTAATTATGCAAATCTTTTAACGAAGACATCTGATTCAAAATAAGAGCACATCCTAAATGAAATGTCATCTCAGACAAATTCTTTTTTTGGGAAATAAAGCTTTATTACGGTCTATGACAGTTAGGCAACCACAAAGAACGACGAGTCTATCAAAGTGAAAGGACTAGCATAAGAGATAGAAGCTCTCGCAATAGCATGAACTACCATATTCGTTTGTCTTCTAACATATCGAACTGAGAACACTGGTTCTGTAGAACACATACTAATCTGGATAATTTTTCAGAATTCCGAGAAATCTAGTTCCGAATTGATTAGTGCATCGACGACACCTTTAGCTTCCATTTCGAAGATAACATTATGAAACCCCAATTATAACATCTTACATTACATGTCATGGCAGCATTTTGTTTCCTTAATAAATCATATTTGCATGAATTGGCTCACAAATTCACTTACATGGTACTCAAGAAAATGGCATGAGATTTTCGTTCAAACTTATTGCCTAATTATTTCTATAGTTGTATCAAGTTGATTAACGAGAAATACAACGTCACTAGCGGATAATGAGAAAATGATTTAACACAGTCGTACAATACAAATACATTGTGGGGGGGTAAATGAAAGTTTTTAAAATTAAAACAAAGATAGTATCATCATTAGCAATTAGACAATTCATATATAAAGCAAATCAAATAAATGATGAAAAACTTTAAATTTCATTTTCCCTACTCATCTACCAACTCTGTCACATTTTTGTACATATATATGTAAAACCCAAAAAGACAAAGAGTAGCATTTAGCTCTATTTTAATAACAAAAGAAAAAGAAAATAAAGGGTTGATCTGAGGCGTCAAAACTGATCACCAAATCTCTCTCCTTCTCACGAAGCCGGATAATCAACCCGTAGCTCCATTTTACAAAACCCACCGTCGTCAGCCAAGCCACCACCTTCGCTCGGCTTCAATTCTTTCGCTTTCACACATCGCTTAATCGGCTCGAAGCCGAAGCCGAAGCCAAGAGTCAGATCCAGCTCAATCTCATCCTCATCGGCATGCTCCGAGTCCAAACTCGGCTCAACTCCGGCTCGATGATCAGTACTTTCCGGCTCGGCTGTCTCAGCCGAGCCCAGACTCTCACTCCGTGGGCTCATCCTCTCCACAACCGGCTCAGCCATCTCAGATTGGTGGCTCAAGGACGACTCATGGCTCGGCGACCGGTTCACCTCCTCCTCTTCACCCGAACCAACCCAAACCCGGCTCCGTTTCGACTTCGCCGCGGACCGCTTGAACCGGCACCGAGTCCTGACCCGGCGCAGATCACTCGAACCGGACAGGTTAACATGCCTTATGTCATAGGGTTTGAGAGGCGGCCCGTTTTTTGCCTCAGCAACATCAGTTTCTATTTGGGTTATCGGAGCCCCTTTTAGAACCGCCTCAACAGCGGTCTGACATAGCTGCCAGCTTCCGGCCCACATCAACCCGACCGAACCGTAAATCGGGTTCACAATCCTCCCACACGCCTCGTATAACAAAGACCTAAAAATAGCTGCAAAACAGAAAAAAATAAATAATCCGTCATAAATAAGGACTCGTTTCATCGTTTGGCGGGTAAATTGCGAAATATGTTAATTAGGGTGGTGGTAAAACATGACAGTAATTTATTTAACTTGTAATTATAACGACAATTTTCAAAAGAATGGCAGATTTATTACTAAATTGGCCGCGATTTCAAAGTTTCCTGAAATTGATTTTTAAATTGGGGATTTCATTTTTTTCGATGATAGTTAAACATATGACATGACAAATTCACGAAGATTTGGATGTAAAAAAATAAGCATATATTCGATTTTATGGATTTTCTCGAACTTATTTGGTGCTCGATTTTGCTGAGGAGATGAATAATTTTATTTATGTTTTTTTTTTCATCTAAGTTATCGTTAATTTACTATTTTATATGTCTAGTCAGCAATTATGTTAAAAATAAATGAAATCCCCAAATTGAGAATCTATGCCGAAATTTTTTTGAAATCAAGGTTTAGTCATCAATCTACCATTTTTTAAAAATTATGGTCCTATACTGCAAGTTGAATAAGTTATTTTCTTGCAACCACACAATAATTACAAGACATATTTTGCAATTTAGCCGTCGTTTGGCTAACGGAATATGAAAAAGGAGAAAATGATGAGAAAAGTGGCTAACCAGGGCGGAGATGGTTGGGCCCGGCATTAATGAGGTTCATGAGTCCGGCGCGGCCGTAGAACTTGGCGAGGAATACGGTGGCGTTGGCTTGTGACTCCGGGGATTTGATCCACTCCAAACACGGCCTTATGCTGCAATCGTCGCTGCAACCTTTTCGTAAGACTCGACATCCATTACAACTCATCCGCATTTTGTTATATCTAAATTTATGTAAATATTTGCTATTATGGTTTTGAGAAAGTTTTGATGAAAGAGAAATCAACTGTGTGTAAGAAGATGATGAATATATTGTGTATATAATGGGTTTTGAGAGTTAGTACAAAGTGGAAACTAGGGTCGCAGGTAGTTGTTTTTCATGTATTGTAGGGAAAGAGGGGGGAGAGTGGTATTTGGTAGGGAAAACCAGGTTTTGCCACATTCATGGAATTGGGAGGTGTATTGCTACTCAATTTCATTAAACTATGGTCCCTTTACTTTATAAAAATGTCAAACCATGAACAATCAATGTGTGTTATCTAAAGAGTCACCTCACTTCCATTGCTAGCGCGTGAGAACCACTACCCAACCATTTTTTTTTAGTACAACATAGATAGAATAGTGGGTTTTTTTGACAAATTATAGGTTTATTTAACAAAATGTGGTGTTTGTGAGAATTGTTGGCAAATTTGTAGTGGATTTGGGGATGTGTATAAAATTAAGTCTAGACGCTATTGCAAATAGCGCCAATAACTCAGGCGCTAATACCAATAGCGCCAGGTTTAAATTTTTTTTTTTATAATTTCTGAGGGTTGGGCGCTAGTCAAATTAGCGCCCGGTGACAAAAGCTGCCGCTGCTGGGCGCTATTTTGACTAGCGCCTTGCCCCATTTTTTTTTTAATTTCGAAATTTGACATCCGTCTATGTAATATACCCACTTTTCATCTATCCCAAGACACAATACAAAACCATCCCCTTCACACAACACAAAACCTCCCCAACTCACGGCGGCAGACTTGCAGCGGCGGGCGGCGGCGGACGCCCTTCACACAACACAAAACCTCCCCATTCCACAATCTCACGGCGGCAGACTTGCAGCGGCGGACAACAGGCGGCGGGCAGTTTTCTGGCGTGATTTCCGACCAATTTTCGAATTTTCAAGCCCAATTTTCTTTTTTTTTTTGCGTTTTATATTATTTTATTTATTTTTGACAATATTTTTCCTACACCGTTTCTTTCACTTGGGACTCGGTATTTCATTTAATTCCCAACTAGGTGTATAAATGAATCAATTAAATTCTAGCCATTGATTAGAAAGTTGTCTTAGTATAAATAAAGATAGGTTAAAATTTTGAATACAAATATTCAAATTGATTCATATATATTCCAATATATTTCAAATAAGAATAAAAATTAATTTTTAAATTTGAATTTCAAAAGAAAGAATTATTATGAAAATATTCTGTAAATGAGGCCAATACGAATAAAATATATTTATATTCATCTTTAATTGATTCATTTATACACCTAGTTGGGAATTAGATGTTTTACCGAGTCCACCAAGAGAAAGAAATGGTGTAGGAAAAATGTTGTCAAATACCAAACAAATAAAATAATATTAAACGCAAAAGAAAAAAAAAATTGGGCTTGGGCGCTAGTAAAGAAAAAAAAATAGGTTGGGCGCTATTGCAATTAGCGCCTGATAAATGGGCGCTATTGCTAATAGCGCCTAGACCTAATCCCATAATCATCCTCAAATCCACTACAAAATTGCCAACAATTCTCACAAACACCATATTCTGTTAAATTACCCCAAATTATAGCACTTTTCAAAACAAATGGATAAAATATTGTGATTTTTATATCCTCTTGTGTTATTAAGTGTAGGTGCAACATGTATTTGAGCCTTTTGCAGGTTGCCCTTCTTGCCTTTTTTTTTTTTTTTTTTCTACTGACATATCAAAAGTAGACGTAACATAATGTTGCACTTCAGAAGCTCAATTGCATTTTGAGCTTCTTATTTTTTTTTTTCAATTTTACTTATATTTCAGTTAGGGGCGTCAATTTCAAAACTGACATAAAATTAACAGCTATTGACCTAGGCTTTATGGGTTCCGATCGAAATATATTAATTAAATTGCCAAAGAAAATCCCCATATCTTACGAAAAGGAAAGAAATCAAAGTTGTTTTTATATTCATAAGAATCACACTGAAATTAGGGGTGTCACTCTGGGTTGGGTCCGAGTTTGTGGGTTTTGGATCAGAATCAGTCAACCCGGATCTTACCTATTTAATTATTTTTGTCAGAACCTTGAACCCGAACCCGACCTATTTATTTCACAGATAACCCCGACTCATCTTGTTTAACCCGTATGATAAAATTATTTTATTTGCATTTAATAGTTTCACAAATGTGTTAGACGGGTCATAGCAGTTGACCCGAAACCGATCTGTTTAATTGGGGTTATTCGGATTCTACCCGACTTCGACTGAGACCCATGAAGCCCGGACTCATACCCGTTAATTTCATGTTAGGTTCGAAATTGACACACTTAACCGAAATACAAGTAAAATTGAAAAAAATAAAAAAAAAATAAACAAGAAGCTCAAAATGCAAATGAGATTCTTGCATGGTTTTTTTCTGAAAAAAAAAATAATAAAACAATGAAGTGCAACATTAGGTTGCGCCTACATTTAATCTAGAAGAAAAAGAAATTCGCATAAGGCGCAAACTTAAATTGCGCTTCATATGTCAGCAAAAATGAAAAAAAGAAAAAAAAAAAAAGCAAGAACCGAAGGCTCAATTGCATGTTGCGCCTACACTTAATAATGCAAGAGGATATAAAATCACCACATTTTATCCATTTATTTTGAAAAGTGCTATAATCTGTCAAAAAGCCCTAAAATAGTAGGAGAGTTGATACACACACTCGTGTTAATTGTTTTTACGACATAAGACTCTACCACTGGAACACAACTCTACCACTGGAATACAAATTTGATCCATTTTTAACCACTTCCCAACCTATTTCCACAATTTTTTGTTTCTTTATTTCTTTTCTTTAAATTTGATACTCCAAAATATAGTTACTATTGGAGGACTAACTCTAAGTGATACAAATAGACTTGCATAAATATGTTCATGGCCAATTAAATTAATGACATTTATTTCCAAAAACAGGAATTGATGGCACTGTTTCTTCTTGAATAATTTTTTTTGTTTGAATAATTTATTGGTTGATATGTCTTCAACTTTTCATTGGTCTACTCCAACTCTACTGGAGGAAATTGCTTAAATTCAAAGAACTATTTATTTCTATTTTGTTTTATCCAGTAAAATAATGCATGTGATTATTGTGGAACAATATGAAGTGGAATTTTTGAAATTTTAGCCAATTACATTAAAATCCATTTTCTAATAAATTAAAAAAGGAAGCATATTGAGCATATTTGAAAAAAAAACAAACATCTTAAAGGAAAATATAAAAACAATAAACATGTCCATAAGAGCATCTCCACAAGAGTGATATATCACCAATTTGGAGCAAAAACTTGTTTCATCACAGCGCTATTATGAATATGTGGACATTTTTGCGTTAGAAATACCGCAATATTGTAGTTGCACTATTTTTTTTTCTATTTATAATTTTAATCTATGAAAATATGCACTAAGTTATTATGAAAAGTACAAAATTTAAAATAGTTAAAAATATGCACTATAATCGTACATATGATCTAAGTTGCCTTCACCACCACAGAAGGAACAAATAGAAGCGCGCGTGACAACCACACGAGGCTGTCAGAGTGCGGTCGAATCGCCACATATCGTGGAAGCCGAGGTGGGTCCCACTTATATTTCCTCCCGGTTTTCTGGAAAACCGCCTGCTGTAGTAAAAAACCCAAAACAGGCGGCTGGGTATATGGTTTTCGGGTAACCTGTGTTTGGAACTGTGGGCGCCAATATTTTCTTCTTCTTCCTAATTTGGGGCCCATGGGTCACTTTGAATGGGTCCAACAACCCGAGTCGCCACATCACTCGTGCTTATCCCATAAGCTCGGATTTGTTACAACTTGTGATTATTTATTAATTATTAATCCTTTCTTGGTTGTATTATACTATTACTTATTATCAATCTTTCCAGCTTTTTTTCAACTTTTCTTATCCTTTACTTGGCCAATGGGCATTGTGCTTTGGTTGGTATTATACCATGGACAACAAGAAAAGTTGGACTTTTGTCAAGTTTATCTTTTTTGTAATAGTATGAAGTCGGTGAACTTATATCGATTAATTTTTTCAAGGAGAGTGTGAGGCGTTTTTTTTTATAACTAAAATTCTTAATACAAAAGCCAATTCAACAAATTTACACATGGTTATTGAATAAGAAATAGTTGCAACACACACGAACCATAAATCCATATAAATCTAAAACAAAATTTTAGTAATTTTACATAAGGATATTTTTGGCTTTGTAGACTTTGTATATGTTGGTTAGTCAGCTAGCAAATTAGCCGTTGATGTAGTTAATTCTGTTACTTTCTTCCTGTATATAACTCATCCTTACGATGAATCAGGACAAGCAAGTTTCATTCTCCTCAATGCAGTTTATCTCTAGTTTTAGTACTCTGTTAATATGGTATAAAGAGCCGGATAATTTTTTGTCGGCGACAAATTTTTTCGGTCGTCTTCATCTATGTTTTTCATGGCCATGGCTGTAAGTACCTTTTCTTCTCCATTCTCTTCGAACTTACCTAATCTCTTCACTCTTACATTGCAGTTAGATCGAAACAATTACTATTTTTGTAGAGCTCATGTTCTTTCAACTATTCGTGCACATGGTTTTGAGGATTTCTTACTTGGTTCTTTCAGACCGGTCTAGCCGATTGCCAACTCTAACAATACCACTTGTAACTACCACAAAACAATTTTGACAAAACATGTACAATTTAAAAAATTCCCAAAAAATGGGAACAACCTTGTGCTCTAGTGGTTGAGACATGTGTTGTAAGGGTGAATGACTCGGGTTCGATCTCATACGGGTGCGTGTGTCTCTTCCTCAAGTTTCTCCCATTGTATTAAAAAAAATCCCAAAAACTGAAACTACGGATGTGCTTGGATTACCATAATATTTCATTTTCAGTCCGCTAGAAGAAATTTTTTACCAAAAAATGTGATTGCCTATGAAATATTTCAAAAAATACACTATTCATGCACTCTCATTTTTTTTTTCTCTCACCAATCACTCTACATACTTTTTTAGAAAGAACAAATCATTATTATGCATTTTTCATAATTAATTTAAATATTCAGTCACTCGCGTTTAAATTATTGTTAGAATTGGTCTTTGAGAAATTGGGTGTTGACCCGATTTTGACCAATTAATTAAGTGGTTTCCATTTGTGAAAAATGAAATTAAATTATTTATAAAAATTCCACTAAGAGAGTAGATGAGAATAGCATTTGGAATTTCTCAAAATCGATTAGGGTGAATGAGAAATTAATGCTAGAAGTTAGCCACTTAATACAAATAAATGGTATGGAAAATAGAAAATGTGGGGGATGAGAGATGCTCCATCCCACATAGGAAAAGGGAGGCAAAGTTGCACACTTTATATACCCCAAGTTGGACATATGAGTTTGGGCAGGGGTGAGGACCTACATGCTTGTGGGTTTGGTTCAAAGCACACCAGCCGGCCGGCCGGCCGGCTCGGCCCAGCCCGGGTCAAGGTCGCGGGCCGTAGGCCTGGGCTTGGGCTTCAAGGCCCTTATTCTTTTTGGACCAAAAACCTTTAAAATAATTAATTAATTAATTTTTGTAATTAATTAAATTAAATGGATTTAATTAATTTTTGTAATTAATTAAATCATAGTTCAACCTGGGAAAAGGTTCGGCCCCGCGCCGTGCGTCAAGGCCTGGGTCGTCTTTGGTGCTTAGAAGTGTTGCGCTGCACGCGCGGCGCAAAAAGCGGCCGTGCGTCTGGTCGTGCTTCACTGCAGCAGGTGCGTCTGTTCAGTGCAAAAGGTGTCTTTTCGAGCTAAAAGACGTGTTCTTTCCATACGAGGCGCCTGAAGCCTATAATAGTCGATCCCTGGTGACTGAAAATGAATACGAAATTACCAGATAACATAAAACAAGCATTGCATTTTGCATATTGTTCATCTTCCTCCTTGAAAAGCTTGAAAGTCGAAAAACACTACATTACATTTGTTGTTCCATTTCTTTGTCTTGCTAACCGGGATCAGAAAATCGTTGTATCTTAGGCGGCGCGCGCGGAGAACCGTAAGCACTAGTATACGGGGCGTTTTCGTCTTGCGGAGACTGATTCGAAATCAGGCCTCGACTTAAACCATACACTATATCCAGCCATTTTACTCTAAACAGAAACCTTCCTTATATTTTACCAACAATCGCAAGACGAAAACTTTTATTCTGTTTCTGTTGAAGACGATGGCTTCAGGATCGTTCACTCCAGTTTTGAAGGTTGCTGCTCTTGCTCATGGCGAGAAACCGGCGAAGTTCTCCGGTGCCGACTTCAAGAGATGGCAACAGAAGATGTTGTTCTACGTGACAACCTTGGGACTGTCTCGTTTCGTGAAGGAGGACCCCCCTGCCGTTGGTGATGAAGAATCCGACAATGAACGGAGAATCACTGTAGATGCTTGGCATAACAGTGATTTTCTTTGTCGGAATTATATCTTGAACGAACTAGACGATACCTTGTACAACGTCTATAGTTCGTTCAAAACATCCAAAGAGTTGTGGGACTCTTTGGAGAAGAAATATAAAACAGAAGATGCCGGTGCAAAGAAATTTGTAGTCGGTAAATTTCTGGATTATAAGATGATTGACACCAAGACGGTGATTAGCCAAGTTCAAGAAATTCATATCATACTTCACGACTTAGTGTCTGAAGGGATGATTCTGAACGAGTCTTTTCAAGTAGCTGCGATTATCGAAAAATTGCCGCCATCGTGGAAAGATTTTAAGAAATACCTTAAGCACAAACGTAAGGATATGGGGCTTGAGGATTTGATAGTTCGACTTCGGATTGAGGAAGACAATCGGGATTCCGAATGGAAATCGGCAAATGTGGGGGTATGATCATACTTTGTGGAACACCAGTGGAGTTTCTGTTGCATTTTAAATGTAACAAAAGGTGTTGCCAAAAGTGTTGTAAATACCGAAACCACATTTGCATGAGGTGTAGTCGAAAGTGTTGTAACACTAAAGGCAGACACCGTAACAAGTTAAATCTGAAGTCTTACTAAAGATGTGATAACATCAAATGTTACACACCTTGTAAAAGATGGAGTTGTTGGAACTAAGATCTGAAATCTGGTGGAACGAGATTCTAACTGGATTGTCGGGACGATGTTCTAACAAAATAAAATAAAAAATGGCCGAGAGCCATGAGAATTCTGGATGATCTTATGTTAAACAAGATATCAGAAGTTGAAAGGGGAGCTTTACTTTTAAGCAACCCACATAAAGGAGATTGCCTTGAAATGTGGGGGGTGTTTTGGAAAAAATAGAAGCACCAAAGAAATAAATTCAGCATTTATGATATAAGTGATGGTACGATCATTAAATCAAGAAATGTTGTATTTATTAAATGTATCTTTTCTTGGGAAGGAAAGAGGTAAGTCTAGACGGTTTTGTCGTAGACATAATACCAATAAACAATTGATTTTGAATGGGGTTATTTCGGTTGACTACGTGAAGTCAAAGGAAAACCTTGCGGATCCGCTTACGAAAGACATTAATCGAGATCAACTGTATAAGTTGTTAAGGGGAACGGGTTTAAAATCCACAACTTAAAGAATGTTCATAGCGGTAACCCAACCTTGTGAATTGGAGATCCCAAGACCTTGGTTCAATGGGACAACTAAGTTATGAATGCTCAGCTGAACACTTGGAAAATGTGTTAGCTCATTCTCAATACATCCAAGTGAATGTAAACCTGTTGAATGTGGTGAGGTTAAGTTTAAGACTTTTAATGATTCCTATACCGAAAGGTGGAGTATTGCAGGATACTCTTCAATAGGAGATCACCTATATAAGTGAGAAGTAATGGCCGCTTCAAAAGAAACACTTATGAACCTAAGATATGGTCCAGGGCCGAAATGGACACAACGTGAGAACAACAAGTATTAGAGTTGTTATTGTGTAAGTATTGTTGTCTTGGTTTACACAAACGATCGAGTAGTTGACATCGCGTCACTAGCGGCTAGTAAATCCGATAGTAGTTTACTAAGGAAGGTTCAAAGCCACAAGCTACCTATCCTGATGCAATAACGATTCGCCGAGACTTTCAAGTGAATCTGCATACACGCATTCATTAATTTCATTCATGTGGGGGATTGTTGGAATTGGTCTTTGAGAAATTGGGTGTTGACCCGATTTTGACCAATTAATTAAGTGGTTTCCATTTGTGAAAAATGGAATTAAATTATTTATAAAAATTCTACTAAGAGAGTAGATGAAAATAACATTTGGAATTTCTCAAAACCGATTCCGGGTGAATGAGAAATTAATACTAGAAGTTAGCCACTTAATACAAATAAATGGTATGGAAAATGGAAAATGTGGGGGAGGAGAGATGCTCCATCCCACATAGGAAAAGGAGGCAAAGTTGCACACTTTATATATCCCAAGTTGGACATATGGGTTTGGGCCAGGGGGCACCCAAGTTTTTAAAGGGGTAAGGACCTACATTCTTGTGGGTTTGGTTCAAAGACACACCGCCCTTGCCCCCGCCGCCGGCCGGACGACTCGGGTCCGGGTCGAGGGTCGCGGGCTGTGGGCATGGGCTTGGGCTTCAAGTCCCTTAGTCGGGTCGTGCTATCTGCCGAAGTGTGTTGCGCTGCGCACGGGCGGCGCACGGCGCGTCGTCTGGTCGTGCTCCCCTGCGCAGGTGCGTCTGTTCAGTGCAAAAGGTGTCTTTTCGAGCCAAAAGACGTGTTCTTTCCATACGAGGCGCTTGAAGCCTATAATAGTTGATCCCTGGTGACTGAAAATGAATACGAAATTACCAGATAACATAAAACAAGCATTGCATTTTGCATATTGTTCATCTTCCTCCTTGAAAAGCTTGAAAGTCGAAAAACACTTATGTTCATTTGTTGTTCCTGGTTTTGTTGTCTTTGCTAACCGGATCAAAATCGTTGTATCTTAGAGGCGAGCGCCGGAACCGTAAGCACTAGTATACGGGGCGTTTTCGTCTTGCGGAGACTGATTCGAAATTAGGCCTCGACTTAAACCATACACTATATCCACCCATTTTACTCTAAACAGAAACCTTCATAATATTTTACCAACAATTATCAATCATTATTGTACTATTCTATATCACATCAACTTTCATCATTACATTGTCATCTCATATGTAATAACACTCTCGGAATTCATCTTTTTCAATATTAAATGATATCTAACCACCATCTAATTTATGTCGCAATAATTTATCAAAATATGTGTGCATTCTCATTAAATTTTCCAATTTCACTATCCAAAATACGTTTCCCAACTGTTTCAAAATACGTAAAATAACTCCAAACACTACTTTTTTGGATGTAGGCTAAACATATTCAATGGCTGACTTCGTATTAAAACATTGACTTCATAGGCAACTTGTTCATCGGATTTAACTAACAAATTTTAAGCCATTGAATGCATTTCTTCAAGGGTTGGTTTCTTGCTCTCGTTGGCATTTGTTTAACATTATTGTAAAAGTATTTGTGATGAATATGTTTACTATCCATTTGCATTATTTATACTTTAGGAAAATTTAATGAAAAATTGTAAATATTTGGCGTGATTTTGTTTAGATCCATTTTTTCAATGAGAAAGATAAATATGAATTTGTGTTGTTTTTAATAAGAACTTCAATACCATTTATTTATTTGCCCAATATGATTATTGTTAGAGTAGGGTGCCCTGCACTCCAATTAGAATTGGATTTATCCTACTTGTAAAAACAATTTTATTGGGAATTATATTAATATAAAACGTGTTTTTTTTTTATCTTATGTTTTGCATTTATTATTTAATTGCTCATAGATAAAGTCCTTAGATCATTTTAAGCTATGGGGTATGGTTGCGCATTTGATGGCGATCATGGAACATGCCTCTAAGACTTTGATCTTAAACTAGTTCCAAGTCAATGGGTTTTTCAAGATAGGACATTGAATAACCCCGTAAGACTTGTGTATATGATGCATGCTCGTGAGACGAGAATGTTACATTCCATTAACATTAGCGTTGAGACGCAAATGCATATATGCGGGTGCTTGTTGGCGAACAAGTTCACTGAACATGACCCAATGGAAATTCTTATATGGAAACTTTGTTTGTCGAATAAGAATTTTCATATTGCAATAATCATGATTAATCCTCGTACTTGAGGCACGGCGGAATGGCCTTGTGTCTATCCCGCAATACTTTGATTTATTTTTGATTGCTTGACAATCACAAAGGGGTATTTTGGGTATTGCATCGATGTACATGGAGGCATGCGTGGCGATATAGAATCGACACTTGTCTTTTGACAAGGAATTTCTGTGTTTTCACGATTTGTGATTCAAAGACCTTGGCCAAGCACGATGAATTTGATTCATAAAAGAATCATTAGAACTTGAAATGGAATCACGATTTATTAAATCAATTGGGTTTCGATAAATCCATACCCAAGATTTAATCGGAAATTAGTTGTTGAAAGGATTGTACATGTATGCAATTGCAATTGAAATAGGTTTACTCGCTATTTCACCTAATCTTTGGGTAATCGTGCTACTTGCTAGATGTTACCATGATTTGTAGATTCTTGAAATTAAAGAGTTAATTTCAAGTATATTAATTAATATGATTAATTAGTAGAATATATTATTCGAAAGTTACAAGAGTTGTAAGCTGCTTTGCTAGTGTTAGTCGTGAACCTAAAAGGGTCACACATAATTTTGGTTGTTGACATTTCAAGATTGATAAATTCAATAGTTGAATGCAATTAATTAATATAAATTAATTAATTGGAGTTTTAATTTAATTCAATAGTTGAATTAAATATTTAATTAAATAATATGATTATCTAATTAAATCTAATTTGATTAGAAGGCTCAATGAAAGGAATAGAATATATTAATTAATCAATTGGATTGATTAATTTGGGCTTTGGGTATTAATTATTTGAATTAAGTAATTGGACTTTGAAAGTTCAAACCCATATCATAATTGAGTAGGCCTATTGTAGAAGCCCACTAGACAATTGAAGATAAATAAATAAATAAGATTTATATATATATATGTGATATATATAATGATATATATATATAGATATATATAATCACTTAAGAAAAAAAATGGCCAATTGGTTTTTTGGTCAATTACAAAACACGACAGTTATCCATTTAACATAATGGAGAAATGGTTTAACCCCATTTTTGGTTAGTGGGTGGTTTTCATTCTCTTTAGTTAATAAAACAAGAATGAGTTTTATTAAGTAAACGTACGTGAACAAAAACTAAGGCAATTTTTCTGTGAGTTGAAAAAGGGAATAGACTGCCGAGTTTTGTGAGAAAAATTAGAAAGTGTTATTACGTTTTTCTTCAATTTTTCTAAAGCAATTCATCTTCAATTGTCGTAGATAATAATTAATTGATAATTATTTATCTACACAATTTATTCTTCAATTAATTATTGATTGTGGAATTAATATTCTAGTCCAATATCAATTCGAAAAACGGGATAAATTTACTAGCGAAAGATTCATTCCGGTGTCTACAATCATAAGGCGGACTCGATTGGAGGGGAGACGTTTGGATCCCTATTGGCGAGCATTTGGAGTTTAGGTGATTGCCACATATCCGGGAATTGATTCCCTCTCAATCTTCACTAAAAGGAGAAGACTCTACGAGGGTAATTTCCTTTTATCCTTACAAATCAAAATTTGTATCTCGCATGATAATGAAAATGCCGATCGTTACAATCGCTACGTGAACCTACGGGGTTAGTGTTTATTGTGATGAATGCACTTGTTTTAATTAGATTAAAAATTTTAAATTTCCGCTGTGCGAACCCCGTGTGGTATAGCGAACTCAACAATTATTGGGTGAATAAGAAATTGAAACTCAAAGATAAGAATTTTTGAGAATTTCTATTTAAATATTATATGTCATATTTTTTCCCCACTTCAGATCTTATATTATCCAAGAAGAAGGTTCCAATGTAGGAATTGAACTTCCTTGTTTTCTGTATTGAAGCTTGAAATTTGGGGAGAAGGTTCCAACTAACTGGGTCAAAGTAAGACCAAAGTTGGCCCAAGAGCACTGGACTTCTCCTCAAACGGTTTACCTACAGAAGTTTGCTAGAGTGATGGGCTTGTCCAACCCATTTTTTTCTCCCCTGTTTTTAGGGTTATTCATCGAATCGATTTTCAAAATCTTCGACCTCCTCGAATCGAATTAATAAAATAGATATTTTAAAACCCCAGTTCAAAATTCGATTTCTTTCAAATTGATTTTAAATAAAGTGGATTTGTTCGGATACTGTTGGGATCTAGACCCATACTTTTTGGATCCAAAAGCAATATTTTTAAGCAAATTTTTAATTCTTTAAACAAAAGAATCATAAAACGAAATAAAAACATAAACAAACTTTATAAATTATCAAAATCATATTCTTAATTTATAATAATATTATAAAAACTAAAAACAAAATTATCGTAAGGTAGTAGACTTTTAAAATCCAAAGCATATTGTTATACATTTAATATATTATTTCTATTTGCATATGCAATCTATATTTGTATAATATTTAAAATATATAATATATAAATTAAATTTGGATTATATTGAGTATGAATCAGTACAGGAACTTGAATTAAAATATGAATATAAATCGATTTTTCGAATCAAAATTCACCTCAAATTATGATTATCGAATATAATTCAAAAAAAAAATCCCGCAATCTGTTATTCGATTCAAATATGAAATATTCATATTCAAAATTCAAGTTGATTTGAAATTTATTCCGAAATTCAAATTTGAGATTCGAATTCAAGTCGAATCAAATTTCGAATTGATCCAAAAAATGAAACTCCTACTCGTCTCCACGGTGTCCAATATAATTATGTGTTCGGGGGGACAAATAAATCTATATTGAAAAATTACTCACAAAGGTCCTAAAATTGTCAAAAAGAAAAGGAAAGAAAGAAAGAAAGAAAGAAAATGCTTATTTGTTTTAGATTGATGTTTTATTCGTACTTTATATCATAGAATCCACGTTAATTAATTTGGTATTTCTTTAAATGTGAATTCAATATATATTTACAAATTGTAAAATATAAGATGATATACCAAATAAAAATAAAAATACATGATCGAAAAATGCAGTAAAACATGAAATCAAGTAATACTTAAGAACTTTCCTAATAATTCAGGAAATAACTTGCAACAAGATTGAATAATTAAGTGAACCTTGACACACCTAATCATAAAAAAGGATAAAAAATTGTCACATTATTATTATTTCACATATGTAATCCCAGAAAGTCTAGTCCATTTCACACAGATGAGGTTACTGTGAAAAAGAATTCACAGAAAATAAAAAAATAAATTAAACCCTCTTAATTTCTGGCCTTCCATTTTTTTCTTGATGAGATAATATAAAATGGGATCTCGCCACGTGGCACACTGATTCTGGTACCTAATGATAAGGACAAAGCCCCAAATATTTCTTTTCAACCACCAATAGCTTTTATAGCTTCATCAACCACATGATAATCCAATGGCCAATAAGTGTCCAAGATTACATCAATTCAATCTTGTCCCTTCAATACATAAGAAATGCTTAGGACATATGTTTATACATATGACAAGGACAAAACGGTAAATACCCCTCCACCTATGCCAAATCAACCACATAATTCGAAATTTTGAAGCCAAACACCCCTATACCCGCCATGTCAGCAATTTAGGAATGTCATATCCTAAAAATTAAGAATTTGGACCAAATGTGCTAATTTAAAAGAGATAATGGTTGCCAAACGCAACCCATCGATAAAGGATTATTTCGCTAATCAGGCCAAGTTAAAGGACTAAAAGTATAATTTTGCCCGCCGTGCACTGGCCTCAAATCGGCTTCAGCTTTTCCGATTACCAAGAAGTCTAACAACATTACTTTGATTGATAGCAACGGTGGAAGAGTGCAATGCATGAAAGTAACATCACAACAAGAAAATTGATTTGTAATGACATGAAATTTAGTCATTATATGTTCAAAATTCGTCATTAATAACTCTTAATGATGGGAAATTCCCGTCACGCACCCCTCATTATTGCCCTCCTAGGTAAAAGTAAATAATAATGTTAAATATGCCCCGTCATTATTACTTCAATATATTTAATGATGAGATTATACCGTCATTAAAAAATCAATTTCAATGATAATGAATTTCATCATTATATATTCATTTTCCCTTATTAAATAGTACTTTAATGACAAAACATCTCGTCATTGTATCTTCGTTTTCACGTCACTATATGTTATTTTTTGTTAAATTTTATGATGATTATTATTTATTAGCCCAATTACTAAATTTTTGTTTAGCAATAAAATTAAACCTCATAAAATCAATAATTATCTTGATTAAAAATTATTTTTTATTATGAAAAATTTATATGAATGGCTATTACATAAAACACATCATTACGAATAAATATTAATGTCGCTAAATATTCTTAACAAATGATTTTTTAAACAAGAAAACTTGTATAAATAACTATATCGACATTCATTTATTCAAAATATAAACATTTATAACTTGCCATAAAATATGAATATAAACTTGATGGATAACTAAAAAATACTCTCTAAGATCTACTCCATGAAATATAAAAAACTTGAGCACCATAAAGGTGAACCACTTGGTTGCTTGACTACTTCAATGTACCACGTACCAATTTCCTAATACATGCTTGATTCTTCTTTATGAATCAACCTACAAGAAATTTAAAAAAGAGCGCATTCATGTCAATAGCAAATAATAATATATAAAGACTAAAAAAATGAATAACATATAAAGACTAAAAAATTCTAGAAGTTTGATGAACAAAACATATACTACTATTGCAATGTGGTCCCCAAATTAGTGACTGATGCAAGTGAATTCGGCATATATAAAAAAGAGTAGGTCTCTTGTGAGACGGTCTCATGGATCTACACAATGACAAAACATATACAAATTTGCCACCGTTTAATTTTTCCAAATTGCCATGGTGGACTTGGGTATAGATCCGTCTCACGGATTAAGATCCGTGAGAACGTCTCACACAAGTCTTTGTCTATAAAAAAAGACAACCAATATAGTCTCATGTATGTTCTTAAGCAAAGATAACCAAAAGAAGAAAAAAAATATCTAAGGTTCTATATAAGGTTTCACAACTCAAATTTTATGTGGAATAATAATGAAAGTTCAATTTGAAGATAACAAAATGACAGATGGTACAACTACTAATTTTATTTAATATAGTCATTGTGTATTGGTTGTGAAAAGGTGAATTGCAGTGTTGTCATATTTTGATATGCAATAAAAAGAAATTTGTAATGTAAACTTAAGAAAATTATGAATATTTTAAATCAATATAATTCAATTTACCTTCCAGGCTTAATGATACCGCTAATTAACATCATTGATGATGTGTACACGAGCCTTTCGCGATGGTAAACCAGGCAATCTTGTGATCTCCTGTCAAACAAAATGCTTTATTAAAAATATGCGAGGAGACAATAAAAGAATTAGCTATTCAAATGTAAAAGAGATGTACAAACCAAAACTTACATCAAGTGCTCTTTTTTTGCATCATACCTCTGCCTTTCTTAAAATAGAGAAATTGCATAAATCAATATAGAAACGGAGAACAACGAAATGTAAAAGCATTTAGATAGACAGATAGGCATGACAACCATTATTACTTGTTTCAAATTGAAGTATCAGACAAAAACAGAAATGAAGGCATAAAACTATAACAAAAGAGGCCTAATGTTCATGTGATTCATAATTCATATTAGCTCAAAATTCTAATTTTGACTAGTCAACTGAACAAAAGTTAAAATTGTAACCAAAACTTGAAGAGTTTTATACAAATTAAAAAGGTGAACTACGAATATGTCTAGAGAATTATGCTAGGCTTACCAAAATCAAACTTTTCAGAGAATTCCAAAGAGTCGGAAAGGGTTTTCCATAAATAACCTCACACTCGGCTTCTACCACAAATTGGTGCATCTGACCTTGATGGTGGACATTTTTATTTACTTAGTCTCCTGTTGTAGGAGTGTCATATTTTCTCTATCTAGAGAGAACCCTAGTTTTTGATTTTGTCTTTGTTTCTTCTTGGTTTCTTACTCGCACGGCCGTCGCCTTCATCATCCCTTGTTTCTTCCTTTGTTCTTTCTTGTTTATTCTTTGTATTGATGTGTGTGTCCTTGTGCCGATCTATTAAGTTTAGTAGTTCTTTTCTTTTGAGAATGAGTCTTCCGCTGAGGGGTATAGTGCTAGTTTTTCCATGGCTTTTAGATCTTTAATTGATTGTGCCTCCATTAATGGTCTGCATTTATACACCTTTCAGCACCCAAACACTTTCTTTTAATTAAGTCTCTTCCAGGTTCAACCAAAAAAACAAAAAAAAAAAAAGAAGGAGAAAAAAAGTAATAAAGAAGCTTAGAAAATCTTCACTGGTCTTATAGTATTCTATTGAGAACCCACTTGCATCTTCTCTCATTTTTTCGTTTTTATTTCCTCCTATAAAAAATGGATCGAGAGACTGTCGACCGACTAAATTCATTCTCTCTGACTTTAGAGGAAAAAGATGAAGTTTCATTGGAGGAAAGAGATATTGCTAAGGGTAAAGCAGAGTGTGAGCACAGCCTTATTGGAAAATTTTTTGGAGAAAAGAAAGTAAACTATGCGGGGTTAAGAAATACAACGACAAGCATATGGCAGACGCAAGAATGATTCTCAGTGCGTGAATTAGGTATTAATCTATATCAATTTGTTTTCCTCTCACAGGAAGATAAGGTAAGGGTTTTAAAGGGGAGAACAAGGTCTTTCAATAATCAATACCTTATTTTGAGGGAGTGGGAAGAAAACATTCTTGAGAATATTGATTTCTTTAAGACAGTTGAGCTGTGGATTCAAGTGTGGAAATTACCCTATCATTGGATCGGATTAGAATCAGGGAGAAAAATTGGGAAAAAATTTGATAATTGTGTTGATGTCGTTGTCCCTGAGACATGTAGTAGCAAAGGAAGGTATTTAAAAATTTTGGTTGAGCTTAACCTTGACAAGCCTTTGTTACGGGGTACAAATATTAGGTTGGGAACGAAAATAATTTGGGTCGACTTTCGGTATGAAAATCTTCAGAGTTTTTGCTTCTATTGTGGATGGGTGGGCCACATTAAAAGGGGATGCCAAGCTAGAAGAGAAGATATCAAAACAGATAAACTCATCGAGGGTCAATTCGGCGAATGGTTAAGAGCTACGGAGCTGTATACAAGTAAAGGGAATCAAAAACCATTGAGAGCTAACTCCCCAATCAAGAAAATGACCCAACAGAGGTGTGGTTTAGAACATGAAAACAAATCACAGTCTATGGATATTCCAAACACCAGCAATGTGCAAGACAAAAACTTAGAGGATAAAATTAGAGAAGAAACGTCAGGGAGTCCGGTCTCTGTCTTGACCCCATCATCACTGGTTGTGGCCAATTCTAATGCTGATTTTGAAATATTGAGAACAAGAGTGGGCAACCTAGATTCACCCCGTGCAAGGTGGAATAAAGAAAATGGGATGCATATTGATAATTTGGAGATGGTTGATTTGGTAGTTCAGATGGATGGTAAACGAACACCATTTAAGGAGATCCAATACACAACAAAGATGAAAGGAAACTTTGGAAAAAAATATCAGTTTAGCAAGAGAGGAGGACGACCAAAGAGAATGAGACATTCTATTCCTACACTTATGGAAACCACCCCAGGCCAAGAAGTAAGCACTTGTGGGTATAAAAGGCAGTTGGATTTAGCTTATAACGAGATGGAGGCTCTGAATAGTGGAAATAAGAAACTGAAACCAACCGATGGTGGTGAGAGTCTCGAAATAATGGTGAAGAGGTGGAGGTGGCCAGCTAAAATGGGCCCCACCCCATCAATGAATATTTATGGGTGGAATTGTAGAGGATTGGGAGGGCCCTCTACAATTTCTCAACTAAAGGAGATTATGAAACTCCACTTCCTTGGCCTTTTATTTTTATTTTTATGGGAAACAGAAATGAAAAATAAATTCATTCAAATGGTGTGTAGAAGTGAAAGATGGCAACTTGTTAACCTGGTGAGCAATTGTGGTGGTCTGTTTTCTCCAGGTTTTAGAAAAACTTTGGTGGATCGACTCAACAACGAATCGACAACTCGGACTCGAGTAGGACCATTAGCAATAGTGGTCGATCTTTAGGCCGATTTTGAACAATCTGTGGCTCTTGGTTGTGGGACTAGAAATGACAATGGTATGTTGGTTCAAGTGTTGGCTACTTCTAGGGACTCTTTTCGTGGTCCAGTGGAAGCGGCACTACTTGGTATCCAATATGCTTGGTGTGTGACATGAAGACAAAGGCTCAAGTGTTCTTGCTTTCAAGTCGATGATGAGGATTTTTTTCTCAAAACTTAATTCTAAATCTCCTTTTGAACTGGGTGGAGAGAAAATATCCGAATGCATCTATTACTCTGGTTTGTGTTCGAGCGTGGTGTGTTTGCTATCCAAGACTTGCAGAGTTATGTCTCTTTGTAATAGATTAGCTTGGCTTGTTGAGGATATTTGTGTTGATTTGAATTGATTTGATCAATTCCCCGCATGGCTTAGTTGTTAGTCTTGTCGGTCCTTAGCCAGTTGGCTACGTTTGTAGTTGTATTCGTACTTTTGAGTTTAATTTTATGAAAGTCTATCGTTTGAAAAAAAAAAAAGACCTTGATGGTGGGCAATTTTACACTAACTCTCTGCATCAACATAATGAAAGAATCTTTGTGTATTGACTTTATTAAATTCTCAGCACCAATCAATCATTCACCTTTACAACAATGAAGTAAAAGACATGAAAATATTAGCCGACTCATAGAAATGTTAACAATCTATTATCTTCCTCATTTTATACAAAGTCTGAGGTTGTCATGTTCAATGTGTTTAACAAACTTCTCAATGAACAGATGCTTCTTAAGGACACCAAGCTTAGTAACATTGACCACCCTTTTTCCTTTATTTCAATCATTGTCGTCGCTAATTACATCAAACAGGGAAGATCTCATCCAATCATATGTTGACAGCCTATCAACATATAAATTATAAATAAGGGATAGTAAAAATCTTTCTACTGTCAAGCAACTAGTATTGATGCAAACCAGAATCATAATAAAGTACTTTCAAAAAGAACAATACTAGAACCATAATATATATAAAAATCACTATCTAAGCAAAAATCGAAACTAATATTCAAACAACAACAAAAGAACCCAGATCCCGATCCCAATTTAGAAAATCATAACTTCTGGGTTATTGGCTGGCTAAAGCTCTGCAAGAATCGATAACTCTTAATCCTGTAATAGTCAAAGTTATTCATCAATTTTAGTATAATAACATCGAAACTGAAAAGTAATCTGAAAGAGAAGAAACTTTAGTCACAAAACTGACTATGCGAACAGGCGCAAGAACATATGATCATTCCCATAAAGGTAGTAAAACTAGTGCAATATTTACAACTTTTAGCAATATAAGAGCTAAATAGTATAAGCATGGAACTCGTACTAGTCAAGGCATATTAGTGAGTAGTACCAGTTATAAGAAGTCTCAATTAATATTAAGATAAAATATTTTTCACTTGAAGTTAACCTTAAAGAAGACAATCAATCAATCATAAATGTGTCACAAACATAGTTATTAAAGTGATAGGCGAAGCCAAGATGACAAGTGTTTGCCTAGGGCCTAATCGCCTAGGCGACAAAAGGCGATGACCCGGAAGTTCACCGAGGCGAGAAACCGTGTCCTAGGTTGGATTTAATAACTATGGTCTCAAGTGTATTTAATAACTAGGGCCTGAATTCCGAGTGAGTTCTGCCTAAAGATTTCTGTATTGACTTGAATTTTCTGTTGTGGCTTGAAACACTATAAAACAAGATTGTAAATAGAAAACTCAAACAAGAACTGAAAATGAAAATCCAAATTCAAAGACAGAGTCTTTCCTTGTTTTAATTTCAGTGTTGTTGTTACGGACCAGGTCGAGTCTATTCGATTCGATATGGATTGGGTCACACCAAATATCCAAGGTATCAATAGCAATTCAATAACTATTGAGAAATTCCAAATTGTAAATCCTAACGAAAGACACCCTCTACTTAGGCCTCGTAAAGTCATCGTTCGGGTAAAATTTAATATGAAACAAGTTGGTTTAGAAACCATGATTTTAATGACGATTTTTTCATACCGTCATTAAGTTTTTCTCATTATAAATCAAATTTCTTGAAATGATATAAATTCATACTCAACTAGAAAACGGATAATTACAAAAACTACTCTTGACAGCTGGGAAAATTTTAAAATTACAAAAACTGCCCTAAAGTTTGATTATGACTTAATTTTAAGATGTTAACTGTAATATTCCTATAAATATAAGAGAGCCATTGAGATAAAAAAATTCTTATAAAGGGGAAGGTGTAAAACGAAATCAAACATCATTGTTTTTTTGTCATTGTTTTTTTTGAATATGGTACAATGCCATAGAAGATGGTACATTAGCTTAACTATATATTAAATCAATCACAAATAAATATAAATCCAGATAGGTTTATCACTATAATTACAAAAAAAAGGTCACTTGTCCTTCAAAATAACAAATATCCCATTTACAAATTGCACCAATGTTTGAGGAGGGTAGTTGTAAATTAAAAACAAACATTGATAGGGCATTTGTAATGATTTAACGGATATTGTAATTTAAAAAAAACTATAATTAGACTAAACCTCAAGTTATATAATTCTTAGCAAGAGTGTTGATCACAGTTCGAACCTTAAACCTTGCAGTGTTTTGTGTGTTTTTGTTAGCATTTTGTGTGGTTATCTAAATGGACATTTCGTATTTTTACTTGTATGTTTGCATGTTTGTTGTTGAGTCTATTTTTGCATGTGTTATTTGTTTTTGGTGGAAAAGCATAGGTAAAACGAAGAAGAACGAAGAAGTGTGTTATTTGTTTTTGATGGAAAAACATAAGTAAAACGAAGAATAACGAAGAAGAAGAGTAGGCTAAGACACAGCCAACGACCGTTCACGTTGAACAAAAGAAAAAAAGAGGAAAGAAGTAGAGGGAACGGCCGTTCCCTGGTCGTTCCCATTTGAAAGAAAAATAAGAAGGAACGACCGTTCCCCTAGCCGTTCCCATAAAGCCTTCTGGCCATTTGATGACCGTTCTCCTGGCTGTTCGCAAAGTAGGATGCCGTTCGGTGACCGTTCGCGACAGAAACTGAACGTATAAACCTGGTTTCATCGAGTAAACTTCTTTTAGGATTTGGACTCCTTCTAAGTTGTTAGGGCCTTTGGCTATATAAGGGGGAGTCTAGACTTTAGATTTTCACACATTCAAGCTAGATACAAAATTTGGATTGCTCTCTTTTCTCTTCTTCTCCTTCTTCACGTTGAAGCTAAGGTTTCTTTTGGGGGATCTCTTTGCAACTTGAAAAAGTGTAATTCTTCTCCACCTTTATTTATCTATTTGATTTTCTTTTGATATTAATTTCTTCATGATGGTGTTTGTGATTATTATCTCTTGTTTAATTGAATTGATGCATTTATCCATGAGCTAATTTCTTTGTTCTAGGGTTAGGATGATTTGATTCAAACAAAAAAGCATGAGTATTGATTAATTGATTTGCTTTCCTGAATGAATTGCTTTATTTGATAATTGATTGTCTGATCAGTTTTTGATTATTTTGGGGGAATAATTGAGATCGAGAGAAGATATTATTCCTGGACTAAATTTATTCAGAAGGTTAGATATGAATCAGAGATGTATTATCTAATCCTGGGCTTAATGAAAATAGCAAATTATGTTGGGATAGCCCTAATCTGTGAATACGTGAGTTATCAGATCTAGGCCTAGTTTTTACATGATTGTTATATTTGTTAACCGCATGATCAATTAATTGATATTCTGCTTGCAAGTTTGATGAGATGATTCCGAAATCCTAGACTTTCTTCCATATCTTTTTCTCCAAGTTTAATCGTGCTTAGTTTTAATTCGTCTTTTTAATTGTTTTCTTTTAGTTTATTTAAATCAAACAAATCTGGTTAGAGTGTTTAGGTTTTATTTTCTGTTAATTGTGTTGCATAATAATTATTTGCCGGCTAAGTCTTCCTTGAGAGACGACTTATGGTTAACTTGCTACCCTACAATTGATCTCGTTCTCTTGCGAGGATTGTTAGACTTTTATAGGTATTTAGCGGTCGAACAAAATTTTGGCGCTATTACTGGGGAAGGCTTTAGGCGTAATAATTATTGTGTTTATTTTTCCGTGTTCTTAGTTTAAGATTTCTTTTTGTTTGCTTTTTTATTTTTACCTTATTCCACAGATACGTTTGATTTGTCTTCCTAAGTTTGTTTACGTAGGGACGTCGGAATCTCAATCTGGAGCTTGCACCTTTCGTAGACGGCATTCACCGCATTTCGAGACGTATAAGGAACGAGGGGGACGATTCTTCGATTAGCAGCGAGGATTCTCAGGATCACGTTCCAAAGAAGGAACAAACAGACAAGCTAGCAATGGGTGATAATCAAAATGGAAATAACGCGGAGACACGCCAGCCTTCGATGCGTGAGTTTGCGCGCCCAGTCATCGGAACCAAGACCTCTTGCATCACTCTGGGACAAGCAACACAGAACTATGAGCTAAACAATATACACTTCAATCAGTTACCGTCTTTTTATGGAATGCCCAATGAAGATCCTCTCAACTTCATTCGGGAATTCTATTCTGTCATTCAAACTTTTCCTCTATAGGATTTGAAAGAGGACCAGCTTAGGATGCGCTGCTTTCCATATACTCAAAAGGATCGGGCAAAAACATGGCTTATGTCTCTACCTCCCAACTCTCTTACTACTGTAAGATAAATGTTTTTATCATGATTTTGATGATTTTGTTCAAATAAGTTTTTAAACCAAAACAATGTCCCTAAATGTTGTCTAAATACTTCCGATCGTCTTAATATGTTTTCACTATTCTTCGGAGTATTTTTTGGAGTTTATTTTCGATAAAAAATTGGACAACACATTTGTTTCAGGCTCGACCGGTCGCCCTATAGGACAACCCGTACCTGAGTTGAGTTTTGAAACAGAAAATGGGACGTAAGAAGAAAAAAAAAGAGAAGCGGCCGGTCGACCAGGTGGGCGGCCGTCGACCCTGGCGCGCCGTACACAGGAGCGACCCTCTTGGTTCGATCTTCTCTTTTAAGTAATTTCGTCACCTCCAACCGGTCACAGACTAAGGCGACCGTCGCACTTCCCCGACCGGTCCCCTGTGTAAAAATTCGCGAAATTCAATTTCAATCTTATCTCTGCGCGACCGTCAAACCCCTATTTATCGTGAAACTATCCGTTGCGTTTTGAATGACTTTTCCCTATTTTGTGGGATTGATTTCTAACAGTAATATTGATCATTTTAAATGGTTTCTTTTGCAGCAAATCACTCCCCAAGGAGCCAATGTGTCGAAAATGAAAGCTAAGTCCTCTCCTATAAATAGAGGCTTCATTCAAGCAACAAGACATAACACTCCATACAAGCAAAAGAGCAAACAAAGCAAACACTTTCATATATCTTGTTGTATTAGCCTTAGCACTTTCACTTGCACAAATTTGAGGTCTAGGCTTTCAATTCTTGATTACACTTGTACTCATATTGTTTCAATCATTATTGAGTTGTAATCTTGATTTTTGGTCATCATTCAACACAAGACATCCTTGTGAGTATTCTTGTGGTAAGAATACACTTGGGTGATCTAGGTGATAGGTGTTTGAAGGTTGTGGTAATCTTCAAGGTGTTGTAAGAGGGTTGTGGTAAACCTCAAGGTGTTGTAAGAGAGTTGTGGTAATCCTCAAGGTGGTGAAAGAGGGTTGTGGTAACCCTCAAGGTGTTGTATTAATTTTTGGTAAATTAATAAAATCTTTTTTTCTTTTTGAAATCCATCCCGGATATACTGGGGTGGTAGTAGATTAGGCCCTAGGTGAGTTGAACTACTATAAATCGATGCGTGCTATTTACTTTCCGTACTTAGCATTTCATCTTTGCTTGAGTCTTTCGAAAAAGAGGGCAAAATCTGAAAAATCGGGATAATCTATTCACCCCCCCTCTAGATTATTGTAGCCACTTGGACTTACAAGTGGTATCAAAGCCAAACTCTTTGGCTAGCTCGTTCCGAGTAAAGAGGAAAGATCCATGGCTACACATGATGCTCATCTCACCACCGGCGCCTCCACCAACAAGCCACCACTATTCGACGCCAACAACTACGTATTTTGGAAAGACCGTATGGAGTGCTTTCTACAAGGGTGCGGGTTCGATATTGGAATGTAGTCATTGAAGGAGTTGATCAACCAACCAAGAAATCGGAGGATGGCACCTTGACTCCTAAACCTTTCAAGGAGTTCGATGAAAACGACAAAAAGGCTTTCTCTCTAAACGGTAAGGCCTTAAATATTTTTCATTGTTCTCTTACGGCTACCGAGTATAATCGCATAAGAGGTATAAGGTCGGCACATGAGGTTTGGAAAAAATTGGAGACAATTTATGAAGGGACTAAGAAGGTCAAGCAAGCAAGAAAGACCATGCTTGTTAAAGACTTTGAAAACTTTAACATGCATGATGGTGAAAACATTTCCAAGATGGTGGAAAGGCTTGATAATATTGTCAATCCTCTTGTGGACCTTGGTAAAGTCATCTCCGAAGAAGACAAAGTGACTAAGGTATTCAATGCTCTTCCCGGCTCATGGTCCGAAAAAGTAACGGCAATCACGGAGGCACAAAACCTTGAGACACTCAAGTTTGACGAGCTCATTGGAAACCTCCTCATCTATGAAGTCTATCTCAAGGAGAGGAAAAATTCCAAACCATCCATAAATCAATCGGGTATGCAAATTATTCCTAAAGGTCTTGCTTCTTCTTCTAATAATGCATACTATGATAATGATGATGATGATGAGGAGACGGCCGCACTTATTCGAAAATTTGCAAAATTTGTGAATAAAAATAAAGCGAGAAAACTAAGAGATAATGCTTGCTTTAAATGCGGAAAACCCGGGCACTTCATTGCCGATTGCCCAAAGCTCGATGAAGAGGAGCAAAAGAAAAAGAAGCCTTTCACGAAAAGAAGGCTCTAAACGCCGAGGTCAAAACATGGGATGAACTACTCGAAACAACCGATGAGGAAGGAGAAAAACCGAACACGGTCTCATGGCCATAGACGATGAAAACAATGAGGTACACTCTAATTCTTCTACTTCCTCCATAGTTGATGACTTGCAATGTGATTTTGATGAATTGCAAATTGAGTTTCAAAATTTAATTGTTAAATACAAAAAATTGAAAAAGGAGCATAAGGAGCTTAAGGTTGAAAAAGAAAAATTATTTACCTCTTATGAATCTCTAGACAAAGCTCATGCTCTTACTCTTACTAGAGTTCATTCTCTTAAAACCGAAAAGGAATCACTCACAAAAGAAATTGAATGCTTGAAAAATGATGTGCATCGTTTCAACATAAGCACGGATAAAGTCACAAAAATTTTAGATGCACAAAGAGGTGAGCATTCCAAATTGGGACTTGGTTATAAGCCATTTCAAAGTGTTTTTAAGAAAAATAACCAAGGTCCGACTTTTGTACGTGCTAATAGTTATAATACTCCTACATGTTTTTATTGTGGCAAAGTTGGACATTATGCTAATAAATGCAAATTGAGAAATAGCTCTAGACATGTTTGGAGACCCAAAGGTCTCAAGACTAACTCCCATGGACCCCAAAATAATAGGGTACCTAAAAAAAATTCTTTTGTAGGTAATAGGGGCTATAACTACAATGGAAGATTCAAAATGGCTCGTGGACAGCGGATGTTCACGCCATATGACCGGGAGGAGAGAACTTTTTACCAACACCAAGCTCCAAGAAGAGGGTATGGTCATGTTCGGCAATGGCAAAGGAAAAATTCTTGGAAATGGAGAAATTGGTAACTCTTCTTTTTCTCTTAGTAATGTTCTTTTAGTTGAAGGACTTAAGTTTAATTTGATAAGTGTTAGCCAACTTTGTGATTCAAATTATGATGTTTCCTTTAATAAAGAAAGATGCCTTATACTTAAAAATGGTGAAATTATTTGTGAAGCAAATAGAAAAGGCAATCTTTACAAAATTTGTACAAGTGATTTGGTTAGTCAAAATGTTTCTTGTTTAGTCGCCAATAATGATTTAACTAGTTTATGGCATAGGCGACTTGGACATGTTGGATACAAGAATTTGAAAAATATTTACAAAAACCAACATGTGAAAGGACTACCCAAATTGAATTTTGAAAATCTTGGCTTATGTGACACTTGTCAAAAGAACAAATTAGTTAAAAGTAGTTTTAAGCCCAAAATTGAAATTTCCACAACCAAACCCCTACAAATGCTTCACCTTGATTTGTATGGGGATATTGATACGGCTAGTCTAAGTGGAAAACAGTACACTTTCGTTATTGTCGATGATTTTTCTAGACATACTTGGGCTCTTTTTCTTACCAATAAAAGCGATGCTATTAATGAGTTTGTTAAGTTGTGCAGACTTATTGAGAATGAAAAGGAAGACACTATCAAGTCTATTCGAAGCGATCGAGGTGGAGAATTTGATGGTGAATTTAGAGTATTTTGTGAAACCAAAGGATAGCTCATAATTTTTCGGCTCCAAGGACACCTCAACAAAATGGAGTAGCCGAAAGGAAAAATCTGACATTACAAGAGATGAGTCGGTCCATGCTCAATGAATTTTCACTTCCAAAATATTTTTGGGCCGAAGCCGTAAGTACCGCTTGCTATGTCATTAATCGAGTTTATATTCGTCCTAAAATGAATAAAACTCCATATGAGCTTTGGAAAGGTAGAACTCCAAATATTAGTTATTTCAAGATATTTGGTTGTAAATGCTTTATTTTGAATACCAAGGATCAATTGGACAAATGATCCTAAGGCCGATGAAGGGATATTTATGGGATATTCAACAAAAAGCAAAGCATATCGGGTTTACAATAAGACTAGTGGAGTTGTTGAAGAATCCATCCATGTCAAATTTAATGAAGCTTCGGGTGTTGAAAGAATACGTAATGATGAAAGTGATGAAGAGGATATTATTGAACAAATTGTTGAAGTTGATGATCAACCGTCTACATCAAATGATCAACCGTCCACTTCAAATGGTCCTCAAGAAGATAGAGGTGATATCTCGGATCTTCCCGTTGCATTGAAATTTAAGGGATATCACCCAAAAGATCTTATTATTGGTGATCCCCTTGACAAAGTGATGACCCGGAGAAAATTTGCCGAGAAAGCTCTTATTTCTCAAAAAGAGCCTAAAAATGCTAAAGAGGCCATTGAGGATGAGGATTGGTTCTTAGAGATGCAAGAGGAGTTAAATCAATTTGAAAGAAATGATGTATGGGAATTAGTACCTTGTCCTCCATCTCAAACTATTATTGGTATAAAATGGGTATTCCGGAACAAACTTGATGATCAAGGCAACATTGTTCGAAATAAGGCAAGGTTAGTAGCTCAAGGGTATTGTCAAGAAGAAGGTATTGACTATGATGAAACTTTTGCACCCGTAGCACGTTTAGAAGCTATTCGTATTTTACTTGCCTATTCTTGTTTTAAAAATTCCAAACTTTACCAAATGGATGTTAAATCCGCCTTCTTAAATGGTATTATTCAAGAAGAAGTCTATGTAAAACAACCTCCAGAGTTTGAAAATTATTCTAGGCCTAATGATGTTTATAAACTTAAAAAGGCCTTGTATGGTTTAAAACAAGCACCCCGTGCATGGTATGATAGACTTAGCTCTTTTCTTTTACAAAATGGTTTTATAAGAGGTAAAGTTGATACAACTCTCTTTGTTTTTGAAAAAGGGCAAGATTGTTTACTTGTGGAAATTTATGTTGATGATATTATCTTTGGTGCTACTAATGATTCTTTGTGCAAGAAATTCTCTAAGTTGATGCAAGGAGAATTTGAAATGAGCATGATGGGGGAGCTCACTTTCTTTCTTGGACTCCAAATTAAGCAATGTCAAGAAGGTATTTACATTTCACAATCTAAGTACACAAAAGAACTTTTGAAAAAGTTTGGCATTGGAGAAGGAAGAACCGTCTCTACTCCCATGGCAACAAAGGTCAAAATTGACAAAGATGAGAAAGGCAAGTCCGTGGATGAATCAAAGTATCGAGGTATGATTGGTAGTTTACTTTATTTAACCGCTAGTAGACCGGACATTCTTCATGCCGTATGCCTATGTGCTCGTTGATAAGCGTGAATTTTGCATGTATTTTGATGCGTATTTCGAGCTATAATGATAAGTAAACATGCATATACTCGCGTTAAACGTTACATATTCACTCCTTGTGGAAAAGATATTACACTTTGCTTATTTTGTAGGAATTTCATGATATTTGAAGCTAATTGAATAAAAATATGAGGAAAGCAAAGTAGAAACGCGGAGAATTGAGTGGATATACGAAACGTGAAGCCTAAAAGAGCGAAAATTGAGCGTTCACGGAAGAAACAGGGGGCACACGGGTTGGGCGTGCCTCAAGACACCACCCGTGCACCCCTGTATAAGGTGGATTCAAGCTGCAGCATGGCGCACGGGTAGGCCGTGCTCCGACGCACCACCCGTGCGCCCTACAGAGAGTCAGGATTTTTTACCGGAGTGGCGCACGGGTAGGCCGTGCTCCGACGCACCACCCGTGCGCCCTACAGAGAGTTGGGGTATTCCAGCAGGGTGGCGCACGGGTAACCCGTGCGTGGGCGCCGACCCCGTGCGTCTGCTTTGAATCCCATAATCTGCTGCATTAAGCCCTAAACATGATGGGGAGTATAAAAAGGCTTTTTGGGGGGCGCACACAAGGGGATCAGACATATTTTGGGATCTACAACACAAGACAAGGGTCTATTCTTGGAAGAAGACATCAAGGAGACAATCGGGTTGCATCGGAGCTTAAGGAACGGAGATATATCGAGAGATTGTCGACTTCCCTAAGTTTTTCTTGCTTCTCTTTTAGTTTCAATCTTTCATTTTAGTTGTAATGGCTTTGAACAATTTGTTTATGAGTTGTTTAGAAATCATGTGTAGCTAAACTCTTGAGATTTCCGGGTTTTGGTAGTAGATTAATGAACTCTTGTTGGATGTTTTAATCTTAGTTGAAGTTATTATCTTAAAGCCTATTTGAGTATTTTGAGCTTATTCTTGTTTTATCACTTGATCAATGATTTAACTTGTTTGATATATTGATTCATAATTCGAGAGATGAGTTTCAATATTAGATCTTGAATACTCGACACAAATATTTGCATGAATCGAGAGGTTTGCGAATATTGTGAGGACATTTGATCTTTGATGCTTTTGGGAGTTGTGTATCTATTGTTGAGTAGAGATGCTAGCATAGATATTTCAATCTACATTTTATATACATCTCGAGAGGGGGGATAAAATAGCTTTGTGATCGTCTTATAGGAATATTGATAATAACCTTGGCTTTGATTGAATCGGACAACAAGAGGATTATTAATCGAAACCTTAACTCGGAAATCCATTCCATTATCTTGATACTTCTATCATTTGTGTTATCTCAATCTTGTGTTTTAGTGATTTAAATTGTCTTAATCTCAATACAACAATCATCAAATTTCGATCGTCTAAATAAAAATAAGACTATCTTAGTTCAATACTTAGCATATTAATTTATTAGTCTCCGTGGATACGACCTTGCTACCCTATTCAATAACGAACACCGTACACTTGCGGTGAAGCTAAAAATATAGGCGAACAAGTTTTTGGCGCCGTTGCCGGGGACTAATACAATTTTTGGTGCTAATATTGCGATAGATAGAATTATTTTTAATTTAGACATTTTTTTATTTTATTTCATTTTTCTTTTGTAAATTCTACTTCTACAATATTTGATTTGTTTTTTTGGATTGGTATAGGTGCACCCGTTCAGATGGAAGATGCAAAACCATCTTTGGAAGACGTCCTCATTTCACTCATGAATCAAATGACTTCAGTTATGAGTCAAATAAATTTATTCATGAGGGAAATGGGAAATAGCCTTAATAAAAAAACGAAGCAAAGATGGACAAGATGCGATTGCAATTGACACAATTGGCCAATACTATGGATTCACGATTGAAAAATCTTGAGACTCAAATGGGCCAATTAGCTAAAATTGTTAGTGGGCAACATCAAAAGAGCGATTTTTAAGCACCACTCAAGCCAACTCGAAGGAACAATATAGTGCCATTCATCAAAGGAGTGGTGCGAATACGAGGAGAGCCACGTCGTTTAAATCGGGGAGTATTTCTATCTCTCACTCAATTGAAGATCCTCATCTTGATAAAAATATGTGCACTCTAGATGTAAGCTTCACTACGGATGTATCAAATTTTAAGAAGCATACACTTGAAGGAACAATGTTTGAAAATGGTGATCAATTCACATGTTCTACGACTTCATGATATATAATGTGAGTAAAGATAGAAATATCTTTACTATGATTGATAAACCATTTTTCATCATTAGGAGCACATTTCTTGATTTCCAAAAGACCATCAACATTGTGATCCTGAATCATCCACATCTTAAATACACTTTGAAAGATCACCTATACTTTTGGAAAATACGAAGGCGTGGCATGATCGACACTTGTTTTTGGATCCCGGTTGAGTAAAACAAAAGTCCAAATAAAGACTTTAAATTTAGCGCTTGTTGGGAGGCAACCCAACGGTTTGTGGTGTGATTTTGTTTTTGTTTGTTTTCTTTTTGTAAAAAAAAAAAAAAAAAAAAAAAAAAAAAAAAAAAAACGAGTGTTCTTTGTCTTGCATGCATCACGCACGGCAGCCCGTGTGCAAGGCGCATGACCCGTGCGTCCTTCAAACCGAGATAATATTAAGGTACAAAATTTGAAGTGATGGTTGAAGGAAGAAGTCCTAGCGATATGAGGAGATGCGAGGAGGGGGCCACCACCAAAATGAATGAATCGTAAATCCACACAATTTTATATTGAAATTCTATCTTCTCTTACGTGCGATATAATTTCATTTAAGTTTGGGGGGAGAGATAGTTATTTTGATATGAAATGTGTGGATTAAAAAAAAAAAATTTGCATTTTTGTGTGTTTTCATATAGTTGCATTAGAGCATGCTAGGTTGCATTTGCATTAGAGCACGTTTATAGTTTTAGCATGTTTATTGATTTAGTAGTGGTTAGAGAGTGTGTTGATCAAGCATGTTGCAACTTGTTGTTTGTGTGTTGATGGAAAATTCATATTGTTGGGATTTGATGCTGTTTATGGATTGATTGAGCCTCAAATAGATAACTTTGAGCATGTTGATATGAAAAACCTGGTGTGATGCTTTGAATTACATTTTGACAAGCCTGTGAGCTTTGAGCCTTTACTGCTTATATCTTGTGCAGTCTTGTTGTAATTTGAGTGTATCATTCATGTTGATTAAAATTCTAGAACTTGCTTGGGTATCTCTGTCAAGGCCACATGTGTATGTGAATTGTGAATGTGATTAAAGGCCATCTTTGTTAGCCTTTCATACCTTTTGCCTACCTAAAAATGTGAAAAATCCTAGTTAGCCAAGTTGAGCCTATAGCCTATTTCTTTGATAACCACAAAAATTTAACCCTTGATCTTACTATATTTCCATCACCTTAAACTCGAATGTATAACGTTGAGTAAAAGGGAAATGAACGAGGTTGAATGGGTGGGAATTGAAAAATAGAATAATTGGGCATACTTGGTTAAATGGAATAAAAAGAGGAAGGAAAGATGTTGAAAATGCACAAATGAAAAAAAAAAAAAAAAAAGAGATTGAAAAAGTGGATAAACTTGGGGGGCGAAGGATTGTGAAATGGAGGTGATTCTCAAAGGAAAAGACGGAAATGGAGATAAATGAAGTTGATAAAAATGAGGGATGATTGGAGTAGCATATGGGATTATAATGAAAATGATTGATATGCTCATCGGTCTATACACTCGAGTTTGATCACTTTATCCAAAAATCTCCTACCTAAACCAAAGAGCCTTCATTACAACCAAATGAGAAAGTCCTTTATGATTCACAAATTGCATACACTCTCGTGGCGGAGATATGAGACAAATTGCAAGCCTATGGTAATTTTGCGACATCGAATTGATTTGAGCGTAAACACGTCCTATAACCTTGTGAGATGAGAGTATACACTTAATTTTGAGAGTTGGATTCAGAGCATTTCACTTTGTTTTATTTGAGGCGTGTTCTTTGATTAGAGATTTGAGGCTTGATTGAGTTGTACTCAACATTCATGACGAGCAATTTGGATTTTCTTGTAGACTCTTAGTGTGCGTTGTTATCTTTATCTCCCTGTTATGCTTTATCGTGTTCTAAATATTGTTGATCGGGACGGTCAACAGTTTAAGTTTGGGGGATTTTGATAAGCGTGAATTTTGCATGTATTTTGATGCGTATTTCGAGCTATAATGATAAGTAAACATGCATATACTCGCGTTAAACGTTACATATTCACTCCTTGTGGAAAAGATATTACACTTTGCTTATTTTGTAGGAATTTCATGATATTTGAAGCTAATTGAATAAAAATATGAGGAAAGCAAAGTAGAAACGCGGAGAATTGAGTGGATATACGAAACGTGAAGCCTAAAAGAGCGAAAATTGAGCGTTCACGGAAGAAACAGGGGGCACACGGGTTGGGCGTGCCTCAAGACACCACCCGTGCACCCCTGTATAAGGTGGATTCAAGGCTGCGACATGGCGCACGGGTAGGCCGTGCTCGACGCACCACCCGTGCGCCCTACAGAGAGTCGGGATTTTTACCGGAGTGGCGCACGGGTAGGCGTGTGCTCAACGCACCACCCGTGCGCCCTACGAGAGAGTTGGGGTATTCCAGCGGGGTGGCGCACGGGTAACCCGTGCGTGGGCGCACGACCCGTGCGTCTGCGCTGGAATCCCATAATCTGCTGCATTAAGCCCTAAACATGATGGGGAGTATAAAAAGGCTTTTTGGGGGGCGCACACAAGGGGGATCAGACATATTTTGGGATCTACAACACAAGACAAGGGTCTATTCTTGGAAGAAGACATCAAGGAGACAATCGGGTTGCATCGGAGCTTAAGGAACGGAGATATATCGAGAGATTGTCGACTTCCCTAAGTTTTTCTTGCTTCTCTTTTAGTTTCAATCTTTCATTTTAGTTGTAATGGCTTTGAACAATTTGTTTATGAGTTGTTTAGAAATCATGTGTAGCTAAACTCTTGAGATTTCCGGGTTTTGGTAGTAGATTAATGAACTCTTGTTGGATGTTTTAATCTTAGTTGAAGTTATTATCTTAAAGCCTATTTGAGTATTTTGAGCTTATTCTTGTTTTATCACTTGATCAATGATTTAACTTGTTTGATATATTGATTCATAATTCGAGAGATGAGTTTCAATATTAGATCTTGAATACTCGACACAAATATTTGCATGAATCGAGAGGTTTGCGAATATTGTGAGGACATTTGATCTTTGATGCTTTTGGGAGTTGTGTATCTATTGTTGAGTAGAGATGCTAGCATAGATATTTCAATCTACATTTTATATACATCTCGAGAGGGGGGATAAAATAGCTTTGTGATCGTCTTATAGGAATATTGATAATAACCTTGGCTTTGATTGAATCGGACAACAAGAGGATTATTAATCGAAACCTTAACTCGGAAATCCATTCCATTATCTTGATACTTCTATCATTTGTGTTATCTCAATCTTGTGTTTTAGTGATTTAAATTGTCTTAATCTCAATACAACAATCATCAAATTTCGATCGTCTAAATAAAAATAAGACTATCTTAGTTCAATACTTAGCATATTAATTTATTAGTCTCCGTGGATACGACCTTGCTACCCTATTCAATAACGAACACCGTACACTTGCGGTGAAGCTAAAAATATAGGCGAATTTTCAAAGCAATCCCAAAGAATCTCATATGAGTGCCGTTAAAAGGATTTTTCGATATTTGAAAGGCACTATTCAATATGGTTTATTTTATCCAAAGAATGAAAATTTTTCTCTTAAAGGTTATAGTGATACGGATTATGCGGGAAATATTGATGATCGGAAAAGTACTTCCGGATCATGTCAATTTTTAGGCGATTGCCTAGTTTCTTGGTTTTCAAAGAAGCAAAACTGTGTTTCTCTTTCAACGGCCGAAGCCGAATATATTTCCGCCGCATTTTGTTGTACTCAACTTCTTTGGATGAAACAAACCTTAGTGGATTACAAATGCTCTTTTGAAAACGTACCTATCTTTTGTGATAATATATCCGCTATAAATATTGCTCAAAACCCGGTTCATCATAACCGTACTAAACATATTGAGATTCGACATCATTTTCTAAGGGATTGTGTTTCAAAACGTAAAATTGAGATATCGTTTGTACCATCTCAAGATCAATTAGTGGACATTTTTACAAAACCGCTATCTTCCGAGACTTTTGCGTCCATACGAGCTCGGTTAGGCATAATGCATATTGAATGAGGCTTATGTTTGCATTTTGCATGTTTTTAAACTTAGGGGCGAAAAATCGGATTTTTGGTTGAAAATTCGGATTTCCTCAAAAATGTCAAGACAGTGGGCTAAACGTTGAGGGCAACCGTCGCCATCAACATCGACCGCGCCCCTCAACCTCGGCCACACCCGAGCTATATTTTGAGTTAAAATGGTTCTATCTTCAGCATTCGCCATATTATTTTTGCCATTTTTCGTCCCCTTTGCCAAATTCAAACAAATTTCACTCAAAACTTGTTTTCATGCATTCATATCACAACTTGGACCTTATATAACATGTTTATCATCATCATAGCTCATCTTCTCCGATCAAATGGTAAGAATTTTCCTTACGTTGCTCAATTGGGTTGAACCCTTGAGTTTATGGCTTTCTTGTATATTTCTTGATATATTTTGCATATGATCTTGTTGAGCTATGCTATTATACTGTTTTGTATGATGTTTGATGTAATTTGGTGATGAAATTTTTTTGGCTTGAATCATTTACAAGGGTTATATACAACCTCTTTTAAATTCACGCCCACAAAGTGTTCGATGAAATGTCACAATGAATATTTCAACTTCTACATGATACCCTTGCTTCCAAAAGTCTTAAATACTTATTGAGATCATGTTTTGGAAAATAAAACGAGCGTATGAACTCTTCATGGTACATTTCTCCCATTTTCCTTGGTTTTTAAGCATTAATTGCTCAATGGTTGATAAACCGTCTCTTTTGCGCACTTTGATATAATTGTATGATGTTTTTATCATCCTAACATTCTTTTTGATGATTCCAAAGAGGGAGAAACAGGAAATTGGCTCGTTAGCCAAAAGAAGCTAATAAAAGCTCGCAATAAAAGCTATAAGCTATGGCTTCCTAAAGCCAAGAATACCAGTCCATGACTTGTATTATGGACTCAATTGCAAAAGATTATAAGTATTGTGACATGGGGAGCTTCTTAGCTTATGTTTTCTATATGCACTTTATATAAGCTTGTTATAGCTTGTGCTTCTAACTTATAATAATCTTTTGTTGATATGCTCATAGATAGGGGGAGCTTTGTATGGAATGCCTTTAATGGATAGTTTACTTGTAAAATCGGAAAATTTATTTGTTTTTCAAAACGTCCTCGAGAAAATTATTTTGGTTTGTAATCATCAAAAAGGGGGAGTTTGTTAGATAAATGTTTTTATCATGATTTTGATGATTTTGTTCAAATAAGTTTTTAAACCAAAACAATGTCCCTAAATGTTGTCTAAATACTTCCGATCGTCTTAATATGTTTTTGCTATTCTTCGGAGTATTTTTTGGAGTTTATTTTCGATAAAAAATTGGACAACACATTTGTTTCAGGCTCGACCGGTCGCCCTATAGGGCAACCCGTACCTGAGTTAGTTTTTGAAACAGAAAATGGGACGTAAGAAAAAAAGGAAAGGTCGACCGGTACCTGGGAGCAGCCCTCTTGGTTCAGTCTTCTCTGTTTCGTAATTTCGTCACCTCCAACCGGTCATAGCTAAGGGCGACCGGTCGCACCCCCTTCCGACCGGTCCCCCTGTGTAAAAATTCGCAGAATTCAATTTCAATCTTATCTCTGCGCGAGCGGTCGAACCCCCTATTTATTAGCAAACTATCCGTTGCGTTTTCAGACAGCTTTTCCCTATTTTGTGGGATTGATTTCTAACAGTTATATTGATCATTTTAAATGGTTTCTTTTGCAGCAAATCACTCCCCAAGGAGGAGCCAATGTCTGGAAATGAAAGCTAAGTCCTCTCCTATAAATAGAGGCTTCATTAAAGCAACAAGACATAACACTCCATACAAGCAAAGAGCAAACAAAGCAAACACTTTCATATATCTTGTTGTATTAGCCTTAGCACTTTCACTTGCACAAATTTGAGGTCTAGGCTTTCAATTCTTGATTACACTTGTACTCATATTGTTTCAATCATTATTGAGTTGTAATCTTGATTTTTGGTCATCATTCAACACAAGACATCCTTGTGAGTATTCTTGTGGTAAGAATACACTTGGGTGATCTAGGTGATAGGTGTTTGAAGGTTGTGGTAATCTTCAAGGTGTTGTAAGAGGGTTGTGGTAATCCTCAAGGTGTTGTAAGAGGGTTGTGGTAATCCTCAAGGTGGTGAAAGAGGGTTATGGTAATCCTCAAGGTGTTGTATTAATTTTTGGTAAATTAATAAAATATTTTTTTCTTTTTGAAATCCATCCCGGATATACTGGGGTGGTAGTAGATTAGACCCTAGGTGGGTTGAACTACTATAAATTGACGCGTGCTATTTACTTTCCGCACTTAGCATTTCATCTTTGCTTGAGTCTTTCGAAAAAGAGGGCAAAATCTGAAAAACCGGGATAATCTATTCACCCCCCTCTAGATTATTATAGCCGCTTGGACTTACAACTACTTAGGAGGCGGTGTACAATAAGTTCATGGGCAGGTACTACTCTCATCAGAAAACTTCGGCTCTACGAGGTAAGATAGCTACCTTTAGTCAAATGGAAGGTGAACCTTTTCATGAGGCCTGGGATCATTTCAAAGATTTACAGACTAAATGCCCACATCATCACTACCCACTGGAATTGTTAAACCAATTTTTCTATGATGGATTATCACATAACTTTCAATATATGGTTGACAATGCTGCTGGGGGTGACATGGGTGTGCATACAACCCATGAAATTTATGATATTCTAGAGATGATGGGTGATAATTCCCAACAAAAGAGTGCCCGAGGCAAATGGGCTACCATGAATGAAGTAGCTCCAGGTTACAATATGACAAAATAATTGGCTGAGTTGACTAAACAAGTACAATTGTTGGCTACACGGGGGCATCCATCTACCGCCCCTCCGTCTGCCGAGTCATGCAGAATTTGTGGTGAATTTGGTAATGGGGCTAATGTTTTGTAATATGGTGATTGAACAACAGCTGAGGACATTAACGCTATCCAGGGTTTTCAACAAAGGCCTCGTAATGATACTTACGCTCAAACTTACAATCCAGGTTGGAGAAATCATCCGAACTTTAGTTGGGGAAATTCACAAAATCCATCTCAAATCCATCCGAGGCCACCTCCCCAAGGTCAGCCATCAAACCAATCTCGGCCTCCATCTATTGAGGATAGCCTAAGTTCATTCATCCAGGTTAGTAAGAAAACTCAAGAGGCCAAAATTCAGCGGTTTGAGTCTATGGAAGCTTCATTCAAACGTCTTGAAACACAAGTTGGTCAATTAGCCGCTCAAGTTGGTGAAATTGCTCAGCATGTGGTAAATAAAGGAAAAGCGACCCAGCTAACCAGAACAAACCCAAGCCGTCATCGTGTTAAGAAGTGGTAAGGTTGTTGATAACAAAGTTGAAATTCTATTTTCTACTACTTTGACTAACCCTGTAGGTGACGAGGAGATCGAGAATGCCTCATATTCAAAAGACATGCAAAATGAAGAAGATGGGGGGGGGTAAGGGATCTGTTTTACACAAAACCAATAATCCTTACAAGCCTCCAATTCCTTTCCCAAGTTGCCTTCGAAACGAAAAACAGGATAAGCAGTTCTTGGATTTTTATAACATGTTATCTAAGGTTAATGTTAATTTACCTCTGCTAGATGTTATAAGAAACGTGCCAGCTTATGTCAAATTTTTCAAAGAACTCGCATCCAACAAAAGAAAGTTTGGCGACAATGAGAAGGTAATAGTCTCTGAAGTGGCAAGTGCAATTCTTCAGCACCAATTGCCTCCTAAACAACGAGATCCAGGTAGTTTTGTTATTAAAATTGCAATGGTAAATGGTAAGGAAACTTCTAGGATGCTTGATTTAGGGGCCAGGATCAATCTAATGCCTTATTCTATTTTTAAACAACTTGATTTAGGGGAACTGAAGCCCACTAGAATGTGTCTTCAACTTGCTGATAGGTCCATTCGGTATCCTAAAGGTATTATTGAAGATATCTTGGTAAAAGTGGGTGGTCTCATTGTCCCTGTTGATTTTGTTGTATTAGAAGTAGGGGAAGTGCAAAATCAAGATAATAAGCACACACTTTTGTTAGGTCGCCCATTTATGACCACCACACACACACTTATTGATGTTAAAAATGGGCCCATGACTATGACTGTGCTCGGTGAAACTGTCACTTTCTCTATTTCTGATACTGACCCTATCCCCTCACATGCGTCACTTGAAAATTGTTCTTTCGTTGATTTGATTGATGGGGCAGTCGAAAATACATTCTTGTATGATTATAGTCTTGACACATTATTTCTTCAGTAAAATGATATTTTTGACGTCATGAAAGATGTATGGGCAAGCCTAAAACGAGGGGAGGATGATGGAAATATTCGCGTTAGAAGACGTGGATAGTAAACCCCAACAAAAACTTGAATTGAAAGAACTCCCTAAGCATTTAAAATATGTGTTTTTAGAAGCAGGTGAGCAGAAGCCGGTGATTATTTATGCTGTACTTTCTAAAGAAGAAGAGGGAGAATTGTTGGTGGTGCTTAGAAAATTTAAAAATGCAATTGGTTGGGGGTTGAGTGATATCAAAGGGATTAGCCTGCTATATGCATGCATAGAATTATTCTAGAAGAAGGGGCTAAGTCTAGTAGAAAAGCTCAAAGAAGATTGAACCCCGTTATGATGGAAGTAGTGAAAAAAGAGGTATTAAAACTCCTAGCTGAAGGAGTGATATACCCGATTACGGATAGTGAATGGGTGAGTCCGGTGCATGCTGTACCAAAGAAGAGTGGGATAACAGTTGTAGAGAATGAAAAAGGTGAAATTATTCCCTATTCTATAAACTGCACCGTACACTTGCGGCGAAGCTAAAAAATAAGGCGAACAACGGGTGGTGGGGTGTGTTGTGCGGGCAAGTGAGCGAATGGCCATCGAACGACGAATCAACAGAGGCCGAGATTTGTCGAACGGGGGGCGAGAGTTGCGTGCAGGCAAGACCGACCAGAAATCTAACGGCTTGCTGGGTATGGCGAACATCCGGTCGGTACTGTTTCGTATACTTTCAATTTTTTTTGTTTTTTTTCTTTTTTTTATAAACCGGCAAAAACCTGGCTCAAAGACGAACAACTTGTTACGGGTTAGTCAAATAAAATTTAAAATAAGGGAAAGTAAAAATTGAAATTACAAGGGTTGCCTCCCAAAAAGCACTTTTTTTAACGTCATTAGCTTGACGATACCTGAGCACGAATTTACACTACCTCATTGAGCACCATGCTCTCAACTTTCTCAGCTCGAGATATCCCTTCATAATATGGTTTAACCCATTGCCCATTCACCTTGAAGGATTCATTAGTTCTTGGATTAAGTAATTTCACCGTGCCATAAGGGTATACCTCTTCAATCTCAAACGGCCCGCTCAATCTCAATTTTAATTTTCTTGGGAATAAACGTAATCCTGAATTGAATAAAAAAACTTTCATACCAGGTTCGAGATTTTTATGAATAATTTTCTTGTCGTGCAACTGTTTCACTTTGTCTTTATATATTTGCGCATTTTCATACGCGTCATTGCGAAGTTTGTCTAGCTCGGAAAGTTGCCACTTCCTTTCGGCTCCTGCTTTATCCAAATCAAAATTTATCACTTTGATGACCCAATATGCCTTGTGCTCTACTTCAACTGGTAAATGACATGCTTTCCCAAAAACTAGTCTATAGGGGCTCATTCCTAAAACCGTTTTATAAGTTGGTCTATATGCCAGAGCGCATCATTTAACTTAGTCACCCAGTCTTTCCTTGTAGGATTTACTGTCTTCTCTAAAGTTCCTTTAATTTGCTTGTTGGTAGTCTCCACTTGTCTGGAAGTTTGAGGATGATAAGGTGTAGCTGCCTTATGTGTGATGCTATTTTTCTTCATCAGTTTTTTGAATAACTTGTTGCAAAAATATTTTCCCCCATCACTAATGATAGCTCTCGGGAATGCAAACCTGCTTAAGATATTTTCCTGCACAAACTTGATGACAGTGTTAGCATCACAAGTCCTTGTGGGGATTGCCTCAACCCACCGGGACTCGTAATCGACATCAACAAGTATATATTCATAACCAAAAGACTTAGGAAAAGGGCCCATAAAATCAATATCCCAAACATCAAATATTTCAACAACCAAGTTACCATTCAGAGGCATCTCATTCCTCCTACTAATATTTCCAGTCCTTTGGCATCTATCGCATGTCAGCCAAAAACTATGCGCTTCTTTGAACAATGATGGCCAATAGAATCCTGATTGGAGAACCTTAAAGGCTGTTTTACGGCCTCCAAAGTGCCCACTACAATGCATTTCATGACAAAAAGCCAAAACATCATTATGTTCGTTTTCAGGAATGCATCTTCGGATAATTTTGTCTTTGCAGATTTTAAAGAAGTATGAGTCATCCCAAAAGTAGAACCTACAAGTAGACAAAAATCTTTTCTTCTCCTAAAACGAAAGCAAGATAATTCACAATGTCGGCATACCAAGAAATTGAAGTAACCTCAAATAACTGCTCATTGGAGAAAGAATCAATTATATGCTCGTGTTTATGAGAAGCAAGAGTATCGTCAGTAAGGGTAAGATGAGACAAGTGATCCGCCACTACATTCTCGCACCTTTTTCTATCTTTTTTTCAACATTAAATTCTTGCAACATCAAAAGCCACCGAATTAACCTAGGTTTAGCTTGTGGCTTACTCAACAAGTATCGCAGGGATGCGTGATCACTATGAATAATTAACTTAGACCCAACAATGTAAGATCTGAATTTATCCAAGGAGAAAATAACAGCTAACAGTTCTTTTTCAGTGGTAGTGTAATTTACTTGTGCATCATTAAGAGTCAAACTAGCTTAGTAAATCACATTGAGCAGTTTATCAATTCTCTGTCCTAAGACCGCCCCTACAGCATGATTAGACGCATCACACATAATTTCAAAAGGCAATGACCAATCAGGATCAACAACAACAGGAACAATTATCAATTTCTCTTTTAATGTGTTAAAAGCGTTCAAACATTTTTCATCAAAATCAAAAGGGGCATCTTGAGCAAACAATTTACAAAGAGGTTGGCTAATTTTTGAAAACTCCTTAATAAACCTTCTATAAAATTCAGCATGCCCAAGAAAACTCCTAATGCCCTTAACATTAATAGGGGGATGTAGTTTTTCAATAACATCAATTTTAGCTTTATCAACTTCGATCCCTCTTTTTGAAACCACATGGCCTAAAATAATTCCCTTGTCACCATAAAATGGCTTTTTTTCCAACTTAAAGTTAAATTTCATTCAATACATCGTTCAAGAACCTTAGCCAATTTATTAAGACAATCAGAATAAGAGGACCCAAATACAGAAAAATCATCCATAAATACCTCAATGAAGTCCTCAACCATATGAGAGAAAATTGAAAACAAACACCTTTGGAAAGTTGTTGGCGCATTGCAAAGTTCAAATGGCATTCGTCAAAATGCAAAAGTTCTAACCGGGCATGTGAAAGTAGTTTTTGCTTGATCATCTGGTGCAATGGCCATTTGATAATAACCTGGCAAACCATCCAAAAAACAATAGAAACTATGTCCTGCAAGTTTGTCAAGCATTTGATCATTAAAATGGAGAGGGAAGTGATCTTTTTTAGTAGCAACATTCAACTTCCTATAATCTATGCACATCCTCCATCCAGTTGTGGTTCTAGTGAGGGTTAGCAAGGTCGAATCCACAGGGACTAATAAATTAATGTACTAAGTACTGGATTGTAATAGCTTTATTTTTATCTAGACTATCGAAATTGAGATGGATTGATTTTATTAAAACTAAAGCAAAAAATTATCCTAGAATAACAAAGCAAAAAGTGGATTAAAAGATCAAGTATGAATGAATGGATTCCTGGGTTGTGATTTCAGTTAATATCCCATTTTATTATCAGATTAATCAAACCAAAGTTAAACGTATTCTTCTCTATAGACCAATCACAAAAGTAATTTACCCTCTCTCTCGAGATGCATGTAAAAGCGTTGATTGGAATATCTATGCTAGCATCTCTACTCAACATGAGATATCCAACTCCCAAAAGATCAAAAGATTAAAAGGCCTCACGAATAGTCACAGACTTCTCAATCATGCAAGCTATTCATGTCAAGTACTCATAGATCTAATATTGAAACTCATCTGTTCGAATTATGAATCAATATATCAAAACAAGTTAAACCAATAGCTTTTTGATAAAACAAGAATTAAAGCAAAGTACTTGAATAGAGTTGGAAAGCATTAACTTTGATTGCAATGAATCATCAAATAAAAATATCCATTAACCTACTCCCAAACCCGGGAATCACAAAGTGTTTAGCCAGACATAGAAAAGAAATAATTCATAGACAAATTATTAAAGTTTATATCTAAACTAATTGAAAATAATGATACCATGGAATGAGTGAACTCGGGATGATGACGATCTCTCGATCTATCTTCAATACTCAAAGGTGTGTTGCGGTCTTGATCGATCTCTCCGAATCTCCGGTGGGGAATTACTCTTTTCTCTGCTTTCTAGGGTAAAAATCAGCGTGTCCCTGTTTGTGACCGCCCCGTGTCTATTTGTACTTCGTTTGGGTCGAAACCTAGTTGAAAACGAGTCAAACTCTGTTTTTCCTGCAGAAGAGCACGTCGTGTCTTTGTATGGCACGCTTGACCGTCTTTGGGTGCCACATGGATTGTCCGTGCGGGAGGCACGGGCCATGCCCTATGGCACGGGCTGCCCGTGCTGGTAGCCGAACTCTGAGTCTTTAGTTATAGGTTGAGCACGGGCCGTGTTACGGAGCACGCCCTGCCCGTGCTCACCTGTAGCAACAAGCACTTGGCCATTTTTTCCTCTTTTTCGCCCGATTCGTCTGACTTCTTCTCGATTCGACTCCAAAATTCGTACTTCAAATCAAGTATTGGCGATTGCAATTCTCCGAATTGTTGCCAAAATGCTACGATTATCGATAAATTCCTACAAAATGAGCAAAGCGTAATCCTTTTCCACAAAACAGGAATAAAACCATATTTACTCATATAATGCATGCATATCAACACATTCTAGCCAAGATTAAGCCCAAAATACATGCAAAATACATGTTAATCAAACCCTCAAACTTAAACTGTTGACAGTCCCGGTCAACACTTTATAAACAAGACAACACAAATGGGGTAAAGAAGAGCAACTCAAGAACACCGCATCACAATTTATGTCATCTATCCACAGACATCAAGCACAAACCAACCAAGTTTCAATTAGCTAACACGAAGCACAAGTCTATTAAAATCATGGTAAAACACTTCAAATCACGCCTCTCGGGGATAAAGTGTATACTCTACTCACTAGAATAATAAGGGACGTGTATTCGCTCAAGTCATATCAATGTTGAAGAATTACCATATGCTTGCAAATTGTCTCACATCTCCGCCACTCATTTGAATGCGATTCACAACCCAGAAAGGACTTTGTTTATGGTTGTAATGAAGGCTCTTTGGTTAAGGTAGGAAAATATGGATAAAGTGACTCTCAAGCGTATAGATTGGTAAGCGCATTATTTTTCTCAAACACTTATTCTTATTCACATCAACTATGCACCCCCAATCACCTTTTCCTATCACATATCTATTTCTACCTTCTTTTTCATACCATTCATTTTCCTTCGCCTTACATCACAATTTCCAGCCTATTTTCTCGTACTGCCGACTCACTTTTTCAGTCGTTTTTTTTCCTTCGTTTTTTTCCCGACTCTTTTGTGAGTATCCTCCATTTTTTTTTATTTTTTAACACAAACTCAAATCATAATCAGTGACACCCATTTGAACATAACAGAACATGAATTACATATGATTGGAGATTCAGAAAGCAGTTCAACACCATAAAAGTTTAACAGAAACATAACAGAAAGATAGTCATAACACTAAAACCAATAAGTCCATTGGTTCCATAAAGCTTAGCTAAAACTACTACTCTAGTACTCATCATTTTCATCATCCTCCCCTTCAGTAGACTCTGCCCCAACCTCCTCATAATCCTTCTCAAGAGCAGCCAAGTCCTCCCTAGCCTCAGAAAACTTTCCTTCCTCCATACCCTCACCAACATACCAATGCACAAAAGCACGCTTCGCGTACATCAGATCAAACTTGTGATCAATCCTCGAGAACACTTCAGCAACATTGGTGGAGTTGGAAATCATACATACAGCTCAATGCACCTTAGCAAGGTCACCACCAGGGACAACAATCGGTGGCTGGTAGTTGATACCACACTTGAAACCCGTCGGGCACTAGTCCATGAACTGAATAGTCCTCTTGGTTTTGATTGTGACAACAGCTGCGTTGACATCCTTGGGGACTGTAAGTCCAAGCGGCTACGATAATCTAGAGGGGGGTGAATAGATTATCTTCATCTTTTTCAATTTTGCCCTCTTTTTCGAACCGAAAGCTCAAAGACAATAATAAAGGTGCGGAATGTAAACAACACACGTCGATTTAAAGAGGTTCAACCCACCTAGGGCCTAATCCTCTACCACCCCAGTATATCCGGGATGGATTTCAAAAAGAAAAAGAATTTTATTAATTACCAAAATTAATACAAATTCAACTTACAACACCTTGAAGAGCACCACACTCTTCTTCAACAACACCTTTGGAGATTACCACAATCTCCCTTCAACGACACCTTGTGAAGATTACCACAATCTTCAACCTTGAAGAATACCAAATTCTTCAACACCTCAATAAGAAGATCACCACAATCTTCTTGCACCTATCACCTAGATCATCCAAGTGTGTTCTTACCACAAGAACACTCACAAGGATATCTTGTGTTGAATGATAACCAAAAATCAAGATTACAACTCAATAATGAATAATACAATTTGAGTGCAAAGTGTAATCAAGAATAGCCTAGACCTCAAGGATGTGAAAGTGATAAGCTAGGCAAATTTACAACAAGAATAATAACAATGAAAGACCAAGTATTTGCTTGAAGTGTATCTTGTTGTGTTGTATCTCAATTGTTATCTTGGTTGCTCCAAAACTTCCTCTATTTATAGGAGATGATTGATCAAGCATAGGCTCCTCTTGGGGATTGAAAATCTACAGAAAAATACAATAAAAATCAAGAATATAGCTGTTAGAAATCAATCCCACAAATTAAGGAAATGTGTCTGCTGTCAAACGGTCATATTTTTGCTGTCAAAGCACAGGGTGACCGGTCGCACAGAAATAAGAGATTTGAAAAACACTTTGGAAATTACAACAGGGCGACCGATCGACATAGGCTTCGACCGGTCGACCCCTGTCTCAACCGGTCCACCTTAATGAAAAACCGAAGAAGATTTGTTCTGTTTCAAAACAAAACATGCGCAGTGCCGGTCGACCCACAGCGGCCGAGGTCGACGCCTCGGCGACCGATCGACTGCCGATTTTACTTCCGTCTCATTTTCTGTTTCAAAAATCATCTTCAGGTACGGGTTGCCCTATAGGGCGACCGGTCGACCACGAGACATAAATGTTGTCCAATTTTTGTTGAAAATAAAACTCAAGAAATACTCCGAAAAATTAGTAAAAACATTTTGAACAAATCAGAAGTATTTAGATAACATTTAGGAACCTTGTTTTGAAGTAAAAACTTATAGAAATAAAATCATTTGAAGTGTTGTCCAATTTTGTCGAAACTAAACTTGAAGGAATACTCCGGAAAATATTAAAACCATTTTAAATCATTTAGGAGTATTTGGACAACCTTTTAAAAATATTGTTTTGGTGATAAAATAAAATCATCAAAATTAAGATAAAAACATGTATCAAACAATCTCCCCCTTTTTGATGATTACAAACCAAAACAATTTTTACACAAAATAGGAGAACAATTTTAGAACTGATTTTCCGATAAAAACATTTGACTGTTTGGAAGCAACCAAAATTTCCAAAATATAAAAGCAACCAAGTAGGGAGTAAATATATTCACTAATAAGCATAAGCTCCCCCTATCAACAAGCATCTCAAGAATAATGTAAAAGCAATTATCCATAAGCTAAAAGCTATAGCTTTTACAATATGTTCAAGAGCTTATAAGCTCCCCCTGTCACAAAACATCATTAAACAATTGTATAAGTCCATCAAGCACTAATTGGACTAAAAATGAATCACAACTTATGGCTTTTATGAGCCATAGCTTATAGCTTTTATAACCAACTTTTATTAGCTTCTTTGAGCTAATGAGCCGATTTCCTGTTTCTCCCCCTTTGGAATCATCAAAAAGAATGTTAGGATGATAGAAACATCATATAATGTCATCAAAGTGCACCAAAGGGACGATTTATCAACCGTTGAGCAATTTAAGCTTAAAAACAAAAAAAAAAAAAATTGGAGAAATATATCATAAGAATTCCATAAGCTCATTTGTTAGCCAAAAATATGATCTCAAAAGGATTTTAAGACATTAGGAAGCACGAGAATCATGTAGAAGTTGAAATTTTCATTGCGACATTTCATCGAACACTATGTGTGCGTGAAAAATAAAAGAGGTTGTATAAAACCTTTGTAGATAGTTCAAACCAAAAAAAAAAAATCCATATCAATCATCCTCATTTCAAAGCTCAACAATATCATATGCAAAATATGCAACATTAGTCCATCAAATAAGAGGCTCAAACAAGGTAGATTCTCAAGGGTTCAACCCAATTGAGATAATATAAGCTAAGAATGATCAAGGCATTACAAATGCCAAAAATTAGAGCATCCATCAAGTAATATAAGTCATGCCTTAAACAATACATGTATGATATATCAAATGTCCCAACATATCCAACTAAGCATAATGATCAAAGCATTAAAAGAAGCACTTTTACCATCAAGTACTTCATACCAATTATCAAACAATGCTCAATTAGAGTATTTTTACCATCAAATACTCCACCAATACCATGATCACCCACAAGTCATTATCAACTTGTAATTTTCACCCTTTCAAGAAGACAAGCAAATTTTATTAGTACGAAAGAGTTTTACAAAGGTTCATAAGAATACAAAGCAACATGAATGAAAATGCTTTAGAAAGTAAAGGGGTGGGGACATCATTCCTCATCCGAGGAGAAGCAAGTTCCGGAATGAGATCTTTGATGAATTTCTTTAATTTGCCGATTGACTTTTGCATTTTGGAGGTCTTTTGCTCCAAAGCCTCATACCTCGTTTCATGAAAAGCCCTCATCTCATCAAATTCGGCTTGGGTATACCTCTGGCGGTTGAGCACCGGTATTACCCTCCGGATTGCTCGGTTCACCTTCCTCCGCCAATCTTGCGGCCTCGGCGTCATCAAAGTAGTCATTAGGATCGGGGGAATCTTGACCTCTTCCTCTAGCCATTTTAGTTGGTCGGATGTCCATATTCTTGCGCATTGTGACTATTTGGGAGATGTTATCAATGTCAAAGTCATTTTGAAATACCTCCGAGTTACACTCCGACGAGGGTAGTCCCGATTGAATAAGAAGTTTACAAATCCAATTTCTCATAACCAACTTCTTATTACCTTGAGTGATGGACTCAATTAGACATTGAATAAGTATGGCGCCAAAGTTAAGTGGTTCCCTCCTAGCAATCTTATAGGAGGTGATTGATCAAGCATAGGCTCCTCTTGGGGATTGAAAATCTACAGAAAAATACAATAAAAATCAAGAATATAGCTGTTAGAAATCAATCCCACAAATTAAGGAAATGTGTCTGCTGTCAAACGGTCATATTTTTGCTGTCAAAGCACAGGGTGACCGGTCGCACAGAAATAAGAGATTTGAAGAACACTTTGGAAATTACAACAGGCGGCCAGGTCGACATAGGCCGACCGGTCGACCCACTGTCTCAACCGATCCACCTTAGTGAAAAACCGAAGAAGATTTGTTCTGTTTCAAAACGAAACATGCAGTGCGGTCGACCCTGGGCGGCCGGCCGACTGACGGCCGACGCCTTGAGCGGCCGGTCGACTGCTGATTTTACTTCCGTCTCATTTTCTTTTCAAAATCATCTTGAGCACGGGTTGCCCTATAGAGGCGGCCGGTCGACCACGAGACAGAAATGTTGTCCAATTTTTGTTGAAAATAAAACTCAAGAAATACTCCGAAAAATTAGTAAAAACATTTTGAACAAATCGGAAGTATTTAGACAACATTTAGGAACTTTGTTTTGAAGTAAAAACTTATAGAAATAAAATTATTTGAAGTGTTGTCCAATTTTGTCGAAACTAAACTTGAAGGAATACTCCGGAAAATATTAAAACCATTTTAAATCATTTAGGAGTATTTGGACAACCTTTTAAAAATATTGTTTTGGTGATAAAATAAAATCATCAAAATTAAGATAAAAACATGTATCAAACAGGGACAACATCACCCCTGTACATCAAACAGCAAGCCATGTATTTACCATGGCGTGGGTCACATTTGACCACCATGGATGATGGTTCGAATGTAGTGTTGGTGATTTCGGCAACAAATAGTTGCTCATGGTAGGCCTTCTCAGCAGAGATAACAGGGGCGTATGAGGAAAGCATGAAGTGAATTCTTGGGTATGGAACCAAGTTGGTTTGGAACTCGTTCACGTCCACATTCAAAGCACCATCAAATCTCAGAGATGCAGTCAATGAAGAAATCACTTGAGAAATGAGCCGGTTGAGATTGGTATATGTGGGCCTCTCAATGTCTAGTGATTTGCGGCAGATATCATAGATAGCCTCATTATCAAGGAGGACAGCAACATCAGTGTGTTCCAAAAGAGAATGAGTCGAAAGCACAGAGTTGTATGGCTCAACAACAGCTATTGAAACCTGTGGGGAAGGGTAAATAGTGAAGCCCAACTTTGATTTTTCACCATAGTCAACCGAAAGCCTCTCGAGCAAAAGAGATCCGAGACCAGATCCAATTCCACCACCTATGGCGTGGAAAACGAGGAACCCCTGCAACACGCATGCGATTATCGGCGAGCTTGCGAATCTGTCGAGCATAGATCCACGATTTCTTTGCCAATGGTGTAATGGCCTCTAGCAAAGTTGTTAGGAGCATCCTCCTTGCCGATGAGCCGTTGCGGTGGAATAGTCAAGGCGGTATGTGCGGTGCGCACCTCGTCAATCACGGTTGGCTCCGATCTCACGAACACCGCACGTGGGGCGTGTTTACCCGCGCCGGTTTTGCTAAAGAATGTATTGAAGGCATCATCGCCACCACCAACGGTGTGATCGCCAGCATTTGTCCATCGGTGGATGCCATGCTCAAGCGCAAGAGAGCTCCCGACGGGCATTTCCGACTGAATACCACTGTCCAATGTGGATCGAAATGCACTCCCTCATTTTCGCGTTTCTGTAGGGAAATTAAATTCGTGAAGGGATTTAGATCTGAGAATGAAGGGGAATAAGCACCAGGGGCGTATACAAAGACGTCTCTAGTGTAAATCTCCTTGGGTGAAGAATGAAGATCGGAATTTGTGGTGAAAATGGGGTTTTATATTTGAGGTTGGTACTATCCTCCCTTTTCCTCATTTTCTTCTTTTATTCCCAATCACCCAACATACATACTATTTTCTAACTTCTCGATACCCTTTCATTCAACCTTTTATTCAATTCCTTTACTCAATGCTATACGCTCAAGCTTAGGGTAACAGATATATCAAATTAAGTTCTAAGACTTGAAATGTGGCTATCAAAAATCAGGCAATAGGCTCAAATTGGCTAACTAGGGAAATCAAATATCATAAGGTAGGCAAAAAAGCTTGAAAGGCTTACAAAAATGGCCTAAAATCATTTTCATGAATGCATACAACATGTGACTTTGACAGAGATACCAGAGCAAGTTCTAGAATTCAAAACAACATGAATGACACCCTCAATCAATCAACAAGACTGCATAATATGAAAACAGTAAAGGCTCAAAAAGCTCGCAGGCTTGTAAGTGCACAATTCAAAGTATTTTAACCATGATCCCAATAAGCACATGCTCCATATTGATTATTCTCAACCCGGTCAACTCACGCTCAACACCCAATTCAAAACAACATAAACTGCTCAACACATGCTCCCAAGATCAACAAACACACAATAGCGGTCAACTCACTCCCTAAACAACTAACAAAGCAATAAACGTGCTAAAATAATCAAAAACAATTAATGCAATGCATACTACATGCTCTAAATGCAACTACATGATTGCAAAACGGCACACCCTTCAAAAACAATACTACATCTCCCCCTAAACTTGAATGAAATTATAGCGCATAGAAGAGAAGGTAGAATTTCAAAGAAAAGTGTGGATAGGTCCTGGATTACTGTGGGGGTGGCGGCGGAAAGTGGCCCTGGGAGATATGCCAATTTTGAATCTGATGCAACGTCTGCAATATCTCCAACTCCCGCTGCTCGTGAGCTTGGTACCACAAGTCCTAGGCTTGGTACCTTTGCTCCTGGGAATGATGCCTTTGTTCCTGCTCTGCTTGGAAAGCTCGGAACTCATCCTGGTGAATCCGAAAGTCGTCCCTATGTTGTCGCATGCTCTCCTCAAGAGCATAGAAGCTATCCTGATCATATTGTCCCCCACGCTCCTCACCTTGGTGGGAGCTCTCTGGAATATCGGGCCGCCCCTATGGGAAGCCCTGCTCGAAACCCCTCTCTTGGCGATCGTACTCCCTCGCCTCCAATACCAAATCTTCTTCATTGGGTAACCCTGCTACCCTTCTCCTTTTTCAATGACAAATCGGGCCATCCATGACCCCGATATGAGCCTCGAGTGCGAGAGCCGTTAATTTGATTGTCCACCACAGCAGTGAGCTGTGGGTTAGGGAGAGGGAAAGCAGACCCGACTTTTTGTTGAAAACAGAGGATATTCTCCTCTTCAGTGATAATCTTCATGGTGCGGAGGGCGCTCATGTTGATGCTTCGGCTGCCCTCTATCGGCTCCATGCGGCACATATCAACCCCAAAATGTTGAGCAATGGGGGTGATCATTCCCCCAATTAATATTATCCCCGCTTCCTGCTGAGATATGTAAACGGCGTGTTCCACAAAGTACGCCGCCATATTATAAGGGGTGTGGGTGAGCATACACCAAAGTAGGTATAGCTCCCTCATTTGCATACCCCCGTTGTTGTGCCGGGCGAACACTGAATGGGCCGTCACTTTTTGGATGTAACGAAATATGGGGTTGCGGAGTGCCGAGGCCTTGGATGTGCGTGCCGCATATTGTATTAGGCCGGTTTCTGGGGTTTCAGTCAACAATCGCCAAAATTCATGTGACTTATAGTTTGCAGCGGTCCGATACGGGGCGTCTGATGGTACTTAAAAAATCTGGTTCAGTTCGGCGATAGTGACGTTTCTCTATACGTTGCCCAATCTGAAATGGATTTTCCGTGGTTTGTTTCTGGCTCGTGTCTCCGTAATCTGCACAGTGCTCAAGAATTCGAGGGCGAGTGTTTTGAATGTCGGCCACCGCCCTTGCATGAAGACGGTCCATCCCACTCATTCGAACATGTGCCAAACCTCCTTATGTATCTTGAGGGCTCGGGTACACTCATCGTCGACATAGCGTGTGGGCGTGAAAGTACGAGTGATCAGCCGGTTCCATTTTTCCATTAATTTTGGCTCTGTGAAGGTGAGTCCATAAGCTAAGGGGCTATTTGGATCAACCTCTCGAGCGAGTCTCCTTAGACGTCCACCCCGACCTCTATGGTTTTGTGGTTCAGCCATTTGTTTGAATGATTACCTGGCAAAACAATTGTGAGAATCCGTACGTGCCAAGGAAAACAAACGATGAATTACATACAACAATTAATGTAAGGCATAGTGTCTCATCTCAACAATTCAATTCACAATTAAGCTTCCAAGCCCAAACAACAATATAATTGCAGAGATTCCTAGTCAGTAACACCTTAAACAATCAAGCTCATGTATAATTCATCAAGTAATCAACCAAAATCATCCTAATTCAACAACCCACAAGGTGTTCGATAAAATGCCCAATAGAAAATTTCAATCAAATACATGGCAAAAATATCAAACAAGCATCATATAGCAACCCTAATCCATAATCCTAAAGAAATTCAAAATAAAAAGTGCAATTCATACCTTAAATCCCGAGAATTCGAAAAGAGTTGAATTTGAAACCCTAGGTGCCTTCTACCCCAAATCCTTGCTTCAAAGCTTGTATAAGAGTGTAATTTGTGAGTGGGTAATGTGGAAAGTGAATATGTAAGTGAAATCCCAGGGGAGTTTTCGAAAATTTTGAGAGAGTTTCGATTTTGTTGGTCGTCCGCGCGAGAGAGAGAGTGCTTTTGTGAAGAATTTGGCCCTCTACTCGTCTTAAACTTGTTTCAGCAGACGGGAGCACGGGTCGTGCTCTATGGCATGGGCGGCCCGTGCTAGGGGCCGAACTTGCACACCAAAAATCTGGGCACCGCACGGGCTGTGCGCATGGCGCACGGACAGCCCGTGCGGGGTGCCGAAAGAATTATCCTCAAGTGCTGGTACCAACACGGGCTGTGCGCATGGCGCATGGGCTTCCCGTGCTTAGTGCCGCACCTCAGCTTCGATTTTTCAATTTTGTTTTTAAGAAAACAAGGAAAAAATAAAATTCTAACCTATGAAAGCAAATAAATCCTAACTTAGAAAAGGGAAAAAAACAAACCAAGAAAACATGGGAAGAAATAAAACAGCAAAACCAATGGGTTGCCTCCCAACAAACGCTAAATTTAACGTCTATAGCTTAACGCCCGTTTACTCGATCACGGATCTAGAAAAGTGAGGCATGTCATCTCTTCCTTTTGATCTCGGCTCAGGTAATGCTTGATCCTCTGGCCATTCACCATGAACGTCTCCCCATCTCGACTCAACAACTCCACTATTCCCGGAGGATTTAATACCTTCTTTATCACAAACGTCCCCGACCATCTAGACTTAAGTTTTCCCGGAAAGAGTTTAAGATGTGAGTTAGACAAAAGGACTTGTTCACCCGGTAAAAACTCCCTCTTCTTAATCATTCGATCGTGCCATCTTTTGGTTCGCTCCTTGTAAATTCGGGAATTTTTATAAGCTTCATCCCGGAACTCCTCCATCTCATTTAAGTGCAAGAGCCTCTTCTCACCCGCTGATTGTAAGTCAAAATTCAACTTCTTCACAGCCCAAAACGCCTTATGCTCCAATTCAATGGACAAGTGACACGATTTCCCGAATACTAACTGATATGGTGATGTGCCCAATGGTGTATTGTACGCAGTCCGATATGCCCACAACGCATCATCTAACTTCATGGCCCAATCCTTGCAATTTATATTTACCGTCTTCTCCAAAATTTGCTTAATCTCGCAATTGGCTACCTCTGCTTGCCCGTTTGCTTGCGGATGGTATGCTAATGCCACCTTGTGCTTGACCCCATACTCTGCAAGTAAAGTGCTCATCAATTTATTCACAAAGTGTGACCCCCCGTCGCTAATCAAAGCTCTCGGGGTTCCAAACCGAGTGAATATATTTTTCTTTAGGAATTTGAGCACTACTCGCGCATCATTGGTCTCGTGCTTAATCGCCACCATCGAGATACGTACTCCACTGCAAGTAGAATGTATTGATAACCCGACGAAGATAGGAAGGGGCCCATAAAGTCGATCCCCACACATCAAAGAGCTCGACCTCCATCACATTGGTCATGGGCATCTCATGTCGCCTCGAGATGTTCCCCATCCGGTGGCACCTATCACACTGCTGTACAAATAGATAGCAATCATTAGATAACGTAGGCCAGTATAAACCACTTTGCAATACCTTTGCCGCCGTACGTGTCGGATCGAAGTGTCCCCCGGAAAGTGAAGAATGGGACTGTTGTAGAACTCACTCCCACTCTTCTTGAGGCACACATCGTCGAATGATGGTGTCTGTGCACATCTTAAAGAGCAAGGGGCCGTCCCACATGTGGAACTTGACATCATGGAGGAATTTCTTCTTTTGATAAGATGATAAATCCAGAGACAAGACCCCTGCAACCAAATAATTAACAAAATCTGCATACCATGGGAATTGAGCTTGTAACATCAGAAGTTGCTCATCGGGGAACTCCTCCTTAATTGCCTCCGTGTCTTCTTTCTCCTCCTTCTTGTATTCCAGTCTGGACAAGTGATCGGCTACTACATTCTCGCATCCTTTTCTATCCCGAATCTCCATATCGAATTCCTGTAACAAAAGGATCCATTGAATCAGTCTCGGTTTGGCATCCTTCTTGTCGAATAGATATTTAATTGCCGCGTGGTCGGTGTGGACGATCGTCTTAGTTCCAATCAAGTAGGATCGGAACTTATCGAATGCAAACACGATTGCCAACATTTTCTTCTCAGTGGTGGTGTAGTTTTGTTGGGCGCTGTCTAAAGTTCTGCTCGCATAGTAGATGGCTCTGAACATCTTGTCTCTTTTCTGACACAAAACAGCCCCAACTGCAAAGTCGCTGGCATCACACATTAATTGGAAGGCCTGACTCCAATCCGGAACTACTAGAATTGGTGTTGTCACCAAAGCAATATCTTTTTCTAATAACTGACTCAAAGGTTTAGTGATTTTAGAAAAGTCACGGATAAACCTTCTGTAGAATCCGGCGTGCCCCAAAAAGCTTCTAATGGCCTTCTCGTTTGTTGGAGGTGGGAGTTTCTCAATTGCAATGACCTTCACTCTATCAACTTCTAAACCTGCAGAAGAGAATGGGTGGCCTAAAACAATGCCATCACGTACCATGAAATGATACTTTTCTCAATTTAAAACAAGGTTAGTCTCCTCGCATCTCTGCAAAACTAGATAAAGGTTATCCAAGCAATGATCATATGAGTCTACAAACACAGAAAAATCATCCATAAAAACCTCCATTATTTTCTCAATGAAATCATGAAAGATAGCCATCATGCATCACTGGAAAGTTGCGGGTGCGTTACATAGTCCGAATGGCATTCTGCGAAATGCAAATGTACCATAGGGGCATGTAAAGGTCGTCTTCTCTTGGTCCGTCGGGGCAATCATGATCTGATTATACCCGGAATAACCATCAAGAAAACAGTAATAATCATATCCCACCAAACGATCAAGCATCATATCAATAAAGGGAAGGGAAAAGTGATCTTTGCGAGTAGCATCATTTAACTTCCTATAATCAATGCAAATACGCCACCCAGTAACTACTCTAGTGGCAATCACTTCATCACTTTCGTTTCTAACTACAATCATCCCCCCTTTCTTCGGTACCACTTGCACCGGACTTACCCAAGAACTGTCAAAAATAGCATATATAATTCCAGCATCTAACCATTTTAAAACTTCTTTTCTAACGACTTATTGCATTATAGGGTTTAATCTTCTTTGATTTTGCACCGAAGGTTTATAGACATCTTCCATTCTAATCTTATGCATTACAATCGATGGACTGATGCCTTTCAAATCAGAGATTGACCAACCTATCGCCGACTTATGTTTTCTTAACACCCTAAGCAATTTATCGAGTTGAACTGAATTAAAAGAGATGATACGATTACCGGACTCGTGTTATTTGCTCCAAGGAATGCATATTTGAGATGCTCGGGCAAGGGTTTGAGTTCTGAATTCGAAGTGGCCTCCTCGGATGGACGCACGGGCTGCCCATGCTCAGGGAAACGGGTCATGCCGTCTTTAAGGTTTTCGTCTTTTCTCTCGGCTATAGGCACAGGCTACCCGTGCTCAGAGGTATGGGTCGTGCCGTCTTTGGATGTTCCAACTTTTTCTTCGATCTTAGGCACGGGCTGCCCAAGCTCATAGGCACGGGCCATGCCGTCGTCGACTTTTCCATATTTTCCTTCGGCTATACGCACGACCTGGGCGTGCTCTAGCGCACGGGTCGTGCGCCATGTAGAACAGACTCCCACACGTTTTTTTGCGTGTGCACGCCTCTTGCGCTCCTTGGTAGTTCCTGCATGTTATCTAAAGCACAAACGCAATCATACAAGTCTTGGTTATCAATATCAATCATCATGTTTGATGTTGAACACGAATGTGTCAAACCAAACTCCAAATTATCCCTAAACAATGTATGATCCGCATACTCATCAATGCAAGATTCAACTATGTCTATGAAGTTACAATGCTCAACACCATCATGAAATTGAAGTGCCTTATAGATAGTAAATAAAACATGCTCATCATTAACCCGTAATGCGAGCTCTCCCTTTTGCACATCTATTAAGGCCTTCCCCGAAGCTAGGAATGGACGCCTAAGTATCAAAGGGACGTCTTTATCCTCCTCCATATCCAGCACCAAAAAGTCCACAGGGAATATGAATTTATCTACTTTGACAAGCACATCCTCGATGATTCCCTTCGGATACGTGAGTGATCGGTCCGCGAGTTGTAAGGTGACCGTAGATGGCTTCACCTCTCCCAATCCAAGTTGCCTGAAAATAAACAAAGGCATCAAGTTAATACTCGCACCTAAATCACATAGTGCTTTCTTAAAGAAAACATCACCAATAGCACACGGGATAGTGAAACTCCCCGGATCTTTTAATTTCTGTGGTAGTTTCCTTTGGATTATTGCACTGCACTCTTCTGTCAGATTGACTGTCTCAAAACCAGTCATCTTTCACTTCTTTGACATAACATCCTTCAAAATTTAGCGTAATTGGGCATCTGCTCCAATGCGTCTGCAAAAGGAATGTTAATATGCAGTTTCTTAAAAATATCCAAAAACTTAGCAAATTGCGCATCTAACTTTTTCTTTTGAAAACATTGGGGAAAAGGAAGGGGACCATTAGTTTAGAAATATCAGGGTTAGATGAAGATTTAAGCTTCTCATCCCCTTTTTGTTCAGCACGATGATCCTCCACTCCTTCCTCGGCCTCAACTTCGCCATTTGCTTCAGTTTCCGCATCTCCCGGCATGTCGATCACAGCTTCAGCAGGGAGCACGGGCGGGCCGTGTGGTGGCGCACGGGCCGTGCTCCCCTGCGGCTGTTCAGTGATTTCTGGTATTTTCGGCCACTCGTATTCCGTTCCACTCCTCAGACGAATTGCTTTACACTGCTCCTTTGGATTAACCTCAGTGTTGCTCGGAAATTGGCCTTTCTGATGCTGCCCACCAATAGTATTGGCCAATTGTGTGACATGGTTTTCGATTTTATCCATCTTCGCCTCATCCTTGTTGAATATGTTCCTTGTCTCGCTCATAAACGAGGTGAACATATCCTCCATGGTTGGCTTAGGCTCTGCAGTAATGACATCGTTTGTCACATTAAACCCCGGTGGTGGTTGCATCACGTTCTTCGTATCTGCGTAGGAGAAGTTCTCGTGGTTCCTCAAGCCTGGATGGTAATGGTTAGGAGCTTGATTGTTCCAGAAATTGTTGAAATTCCGGTTATTAACATAATTTGCTTCCTCTATCAGATCTAGAGGAGCTCCTCCATTACTTGCACCCGCGTTTCCCTCATTTGCCTTTGTCAAAGCACTCAATTGATTTGTCAATACGACCATCTGGGCTATCAACTCTTTAATTGGGTCCGAATCAGAAACTTCGGCTACCCTTTTCACATTGGTCCTTTCGGAGGGCCACTGATAGCTATTCATGGCCATCTCCTCCAGTAAGTTGAATGCATCATCCAGAAACCTCGCGAGTAGCGCGCCCCCTACTGCAACATCCACAAATGATATAGTTTGTCCCATCAACCCATTGTAAAAGAAGCAGAGTTGTTGATCTTCAGGAAATCCGTGATGTGGGCACCTCCTCAACAAATCCCTGAATCTCTCCCAGGCCTCATACAAAGGCTCGAATCGAACCGCCTGAACGAGTGATTTCACTTTTGAGATGTAGTGTCTTACTTGGTGGGAAGTATTTAAAAAAACCTCGACTCGGCTCATCCCGATTGTTCACACTCCCCGAGTTAGGGTGCCTAGCCAGTTCCTAGCCTTATCCTTAAAGAGAAAGGGAATAGGTGAAGACGTATAGCATCATCAGTCACCCCATTCATCTTGATAGTATTGCAAATCTGTATGAATCGCAAGATGAGAGTTGGGATCCTCGGGGCGGAAACCCCCAAATCGATTCTCACTGCACCATTGAGATCGATCTTTGGCTTCATCTCAAAGTTATTCGCATTGATTGGGACATTGGCAATTCCACCATAGTTGCGATTGATTGGGCGAAAGTAATCGCGAATCGCCTGCTGTTGGACTGCCGGAGCCACTAGAACCTCTGGTATTGGTAACTCGACGTTGACCGCCGCCCGGTTGTTACCTTCATTATCGACCTCGTTATTGCATCCGTTGTTATCTTCTACGCCTACCATAGTCCGCATTCTCTTTGTCATTCTCGCCCGCTTAGTAGCCGCACTAATTCGCCTAGCAAAAGCCTCAACCTCCAGTATGAACGGTGCTAATTCTTCTTGCTTCGAGCGAGTGTTCATGCACTACCTGAACCAACTAAAGAAAGCAAGTCAAACACAGTAGAAGTAAAACTAAACAACAAATAAAAAAAGAAAAAAAATGTCTAAATTAAAAATAATTCTATTAATCGCAATATTAGTACTAAAAATTTGGTTAGTCCACGACAACGGTGCCAAAAACTTGTTCGCCTTATTTTTTAACTTCACCGCAAGTGTACGGTGCAGTTTATAGAATAGGGTTAGCAAGGTCGAATCCACAGGGACTAATAAATTAATTACTTAGTACTGGATTGTAATAGCTTTATTTTTATCTAGACTATCGAAATTGAGATGGATTGATTTTATTAAAACTAAAGCAGAAAATTATACTACAATAACAAAGCAAAAAGTGGATTAAAAGATCAAGTATGAATGAATGGATTCCTGGGTTGTGGTTTCAGTTAATATCCCCTTTTATTATCAGATTAATCAAACCAAAGTTAAACGTATTCTTCTCTATAGACCAATCACAAAAGTAATTTACCCTCTCTCGAGATGCATGTAAAAGCGTTGATTGGAATATCTATGCTATCATCTCTACTCAACATGAGATATCCAACTCCCAAAAGATCAAAAGATTAAAAGAACTCACGAATAGTCACAGACTTCTCAATCATGCAAGCTATTCATGTCAAGTACTCATAGATCTAATATTGAAACTCATTTGTTCGAATTATGAATCAATATATCAAAACAAGTTAAACCAATAGCTTTTTGATAAAACAAGAATTAAAGCAAAGTACTTGAATAGAGTTGGAAAACATTAACTTTGATTGCAATGAATCATCAAATAAAAATATCCATTAACCTACTCCCAAACCCGGGAATCACAAAGTGTTTAGCCAGACATAGAAAAGAAATAATTCATAGACAAATTATTAAAGTTCATGTCTAAACTAATTGAAAATAATGATACAATCGAATGAGTGAACTCGGGGATGATGACGATCTCTCGATCTATCTTCAATCCTCGAAGGTGTGGTTGCGGTCTTGATCGATCTCTCCGAATCTCCGGTGGGGAATTGCTCTTTTCTCTGCTTTCTAGGGTAAAAATCAGTGTGTCCTTGTTTGTGACCGCCCCGTGTCTATTTGTACTTAGTTTGGGTCGAAACCTAGTTGAAAACGAGTCAAACTCTATTTTTCCCAGCAGGGAGCACGGCCGTCTTTGTATGGCACACCCAAACCATCTTGGGTCTTTGCATGGATTGTCTAGAATTCTGCAGGAGGCACGAGCCGTGCCCTATGGCACGGGCTGCCTGTGCTGGTAGCCGAACTCTGAGTCTTCAGTTATAGGTTGAGCACGGGTCGTGCTAGGGAGCACGCCCTACCCGTGCTCACCTGTATCAACAAGCACTTGGCCATTTTTTCCTTTTTTCGCCCGGTTCGTCTGACTTTTTCTCGATTCGACTCCAAACTTCGTACTTCAAATCAAGTATTAGCGATTGCAATGCTCCGAATTGTTTCCAAAATGCTACAATTATCGATAAATTCCTACAAAACGAGGAAAGCGTAATCCATTTCCACAAAACAGGAATAAAACCCTATTTACTCATATAATGCATGCATATCTCAACACATTCTAGCCAAGATTAAGCCCAAAATACATGTCAATCACTCGTTCGCCCAGCGCCTCAGCGCCCCAACACCCCAGCGCCTTGCTCGTTCGCCCAGCGCCCCTGCGCCCTACGCCCTGCGCGCTCCACAGCACGAACGGTCATCAGTCGTCCGTTCGGCGCCCGTTGGGCACTGTTCCTGTATAAAAATAATTTTTTTTAAACACGTTCCAAACCCTTCTCGTTCCCAGACCCCAGCCCCAAACTTTCTTTTCTTTTTCTCTTCAAAACTCTCCCTTCCCGCAAAAATTCCACCTCTCCAAATTAAAATTACACTCCAATTAAATCATTCCCTACTAATTGCAAACAATTCCATCCAATTTTGAGAAATTTTCACCATGGTTATGACCAAAAATGCAAGGCGAAAGAAGCGAGTTGTGGAGGAGCCTAAGCTTGTCGATTTAGCCGAGACATATGGTGCTCATTTTCCCATTTATTCTGAGAGCGAAGGACAAAGGTATGATTCGCTTAAAAATCGGAATATTACACATCCTAGGTACCTTGATTTCGATTTATTGAGTTTTTTAGGAGTTGGGGGTGATGTTCGGGAATTTTAAGGACAATTATTTTGGGATTCATTTGTCACTATGCGCATTCACGGTTATCATGAACTAATGTTTGAATTTTACGCTACTTTGAATTTTGGTGATGAGATTGTGGAAGGGTTTATTTGTCGATTGATGGGGCGAATTATTTGGGTTACTATGGAAATTATGGAGGAAATTTTTGGGTTTCATTCGGCGGGACATTTTACGGTAGGAGCTCATTTTAATCCGGCCGCATTTTGGGAGGAAATAACGGGGCGTGATCATTTTGAGCCCCATTGCACACCGTGTGGGTTCATTCGTGTGGCTTGTTAATTATGCATAAATATATTTTCCATGTGATATTTGAGAAACATGAGACTAGCAAAGTGGCCACGAAGGATTTATTTTTCTTATGATGCTTACGAAATCGAGTGGCAATTTCCACACCCGCATTTATTTTTGGGACATTTGAGTATGTCATAACTAATTCAAGGGTTCGCCTTTGTATGGGTAATTTTATCACTTCTATTGCTGTGTACTTTGGGCTCTTTGATCCTAGCATGACTACTTTAACAGTGGTCCAAATGCGGCCATTGGACAAGAATTTCCTTAAACGCTCCGATATAATCGCTACCAAGCCTTGGCGTGTCAAAGGTATAAACGACCGTAGGTGTTTTAAGGATGAACGTGCCGCTGCAGCACTTGCCCGAGGTGTCGCCCCACCTACTTCGGGCTCCGATCATCTCGCCTCTACTTCTACTCCTACTCTGATCAGACTTATACTTGTGTTCTAATGACTCCCACAATTCTTTAGCAGTTCGTTTAGAGCTATAAACATTATACAACGGATATGCTAAATCATTCATTACATATTTCTACAAAGGAAATCTGTATAATTCCAAGCATCAACCGCATGAGCGACTTGAACATCTGTTTCATCCTCACTCAACTTTGGAGGATCCTCAGTCAAGAACCTTGCTAGGTTCAATGTAGTCAAGTAAAACAATATTTTTTGCTGCCAACGTTTGAAATCCAAACCGTTGAATTTCTCCGGTTTCTCACCATGATTCACCGGCACATTAATAGTGGGTTTAGCCACTATCCGAGGCACAACAAGGTTAACCACGGGATTGGGCACAACTGGATTAGGCACAATCGGATTAGGCGTAGCATTTGCGCCAATCGGAACTCCCGAGTTCAATTCAGAAGCTATTTCTGAACAAAGTTTAGTACTTCGATTAATCGGAACAAATCCGATAAGAACAAAATAAATTGTTCAACTTTTTATTATAATGTCCAATGTAATTTCCTTCCACTCCAAAATAGCATGGGTATAATTTATTAGTCCAAAATAAAATTCGAACCTACTTATCAATACAGAATTACAATTGCAAAATATGTAACAGACTTGAATCTGAAAACCAACTTTTAAAAAAAAACTTTAAGAAAGATTAAACAAAAATCTTACTCTGACTTTGAATTCGTGGGTTTATCTAAATAAATATACAAGTCCTGAACTGTATTCGAAATGCATTTGGATTAGGAAAAACAGAATACAACCTATTCAGATAATGAAAATAATGATTGCTTCCATTTTTATTTTTAAAAAATAATACAATTCAGTAGCATTTATCAACCATATAATCATATAAACAGAAGACATAAATTCGAATTCCAATTCGAATTCCAATGAGAGACTGCAGTAGGTTAATTGCAATTTTCAAAAGCAAGAACTTTTATCAATTTGGCAAATGACTGTTGCTTTGATAAAATTTTCCAGAATTAAAAATTATAAACTGTCCCAAAAAAAGGATCTGTTTTAAGTTTGTTGCAAAAATTTCGCAGTACAGTTTGTAAAATTGAAAACTGGAAAATTACAGAATACAAATAAAAATAAATGGCCCGAATCGTGTGTTCGACACACTATCCTTGAAACAGATTTGTCCCCTATTCTGGACTTCTGTTTCTCAGGATAAGACGGAAAAATCGAACTACCTTTTTGTCCGACAAACTGAATTTAGAAAGATATCAAGTGTAGATGGAGAATTTTCTGTGTCCAGATTGCTGGAAAACCAGCTACTTATATAGCTGAAAAAAATGACACATAGGCTATACTATGTGGGTCGATTTTAGTCCGACTTTCGTGTACGCAGGTCGCGCTCGCACACAAGTTAGTGGTTCGGAGCTCGAATCGGACCATGATTTGCACCCCCTGCGGACGCGCGTGTAGAGATAGCATCTATGCAATATAATCTTAAACTTTACTATTTGTTTTCCCATGTGGGACAAACCCACCTTTAAAAGAAGTCAAACCCACATGGTTCTTTCTTTTAAATTAATTCTTCTACATCATATTTAAGCTTTAATTTCTCATTCTTCCAAACACCATTTTGGACAAACAAATATTTGATTTTAATGTTCTCACGGAGTAGAACAAAAATCGATTTTTACTTTTGTCATTAGACAATCGAGGTCCCAAGAAAATCGCACCCCAAAAGTGCAATTTCCTTCACAACTTTTCCAACAGATGAAATATGTGAAATAAAGTGGACACAGTATGAGAATGCATCCACTTTTTCATTGACATCCCATTAATTGTGCAGTGGACTACCATCCTTAGCAAGGTACATTGATATTTTGAGTGTGCATTGGTTCCATAACTTGGTATAAGTTTTTAGATGTATTTCGTTAACTTTTTTCTTATCAAAGAAAACAACAATGTTGTTTGAAGTTGAACCATCACCTTCTTAAAGAAACGCTTAGCTGCTAGTTTCTTAGGAACAAAATACAAGAGTTTCTTCTAACCAAACAATTATGTAGTGTTTATAAATTAGGATAATTAAAAAAAAACAAAAACTGAGGTTCAGGCTATTTATATAAAAATCCAAGGTTTTTGAAAATTGCAAAAGATTCCTTGATGTTTGATTCCGGTTACATTTCTCCCTTCATAAGTAAGAACATTTCAAACCCCCCTTGATATTTCTAGAAATATTACAATTACCCCCTTAAATTTAACAGATAATCAAACTTGAGGTTTTTTTTTTAATTTTGAAACATCTTTGGTTTTCTTATAATTAGCCCAAACCCAGGGGGCCTTTGTAATTATCCTTTATAATTATTGGGCAAAAAAAATAGTGTCTTATGATAAACTATGATGAAAGAGGCATTCACTGGCAAGCTTGTTGAATACATATTGTTTTAGGAAGAGAAACAAACATGCGATGCTGTGATGTAGTGGTTATCACGTCAGTCTTACACACTGAAGGTCTCCAGTTCGATCCTGGGCAGCATCAATATTCATGTCATTTTTTGCATTAAAATTTGCTCAAATCATTTTAAGGAGCCAGGGCCTCAGATGGAGGAATGAAAATTAATATGTGCATCAACAAACTGATGTTTCCACGTGACTGCCAAGGAGAATAGGGAGGAAGATGAACCCCATTTAGGGAGTGTTTGCAATCATTAAAAAAAATTGCTTCTCTACTTCTGTCTGGAAAAAAAAAATCACTTATTATGTCTGCAAATATAAACTTCTGATTTTATTTACAAACACTACCAAATTCTGATTTTCAACTACTTTCGGCAAACATAAATCACTTGATCTAAAAGCAGAAGTTTTTGCAAATACTCCCTTAGCCCATTCATTCCTTGCTCAGCTTCTATCGATGCTATTCAAGTGAGTGGCATTCGTATTTTGAGTTCTTGGTCACAATAGATTAAACCTCAAAGCTCTACTCAGAAATCAGAATATTGCATTAATCACAAACCTCAAAACTGCAACGTTCGATATTAGAACAATTATCAATAGCTTAGCGTCGCGCTGCAACCATATCAACCTCCATACCGACGCCGTTATCAAATTCTTGCCATTCATTCGCCAGGATGTTTATTTAACTCTGAATAATATGTGGACTAAACGATATCCAAACACCTGAATGTTACTGTACAACTTTTCTGCATTCTGAATCATTACAAGAAATAGCTAATAACAGGGGCGGATCTAAGGGGGGGCCACCCCGGCCCCTCGCGCAAACAAATATTTTTTATCCCTTTTTTTTAGTGGAAAAAAATTTAAAAAAAATCATATATCTTTCTTAAGGGAAAAAAAATAATTGGGCTAGGGGGAAAAAAATTTGGGCTAGGGGTAACTAGTGCGGCTGGCTACGCCCCTGGCTAATACACTCTAATCCCAAATATAAGACCATTATACAATAAAATAAACTCAAACAGAAAGCATAAAAGGGTAAGGAATTCCAATGTCGACAATCCCCTTAGTTAAAAAAACAGAAGCTAATAGGAAATATCTGAAAAGGCTTGAACTCAACAATGCTGTATTTACAGATGCGCTCTTTACACCTTATAGGAGTCACTGGGAAAACCCAATCAACTCGATAATCTTCAAAATTGCATTTAACTCAACTTCAAAAGCATCAAAATCTTTCTTTCGTCGCTTTTGCCAAAAATGGGTTATTCATCAAAATTCAAAATTCATCTATTTACAATTTAAACTAGACTCAGTCAAAATTTTCGTGGTTTCCACTTCTTTAGGTTGTTCTCTCTTTCCCTTTTATCCCCTTCTCCGCAGGCTTCAAGACAGAACTTATCTTGCATATTCAAGTTATGAATTATATGCCATGGCAACAAAACAGGAATTTTGGCAATCAAAACCTTCCACTCTTACAGCTGCTTGTTTGTTCCCAAACTTAGCTCGGGAATGAGCTAATGGTAGGGAAGCTGAATCAGAAGGGGATGAAACCAACGTGGGAAGCTTTTCGACCCTGAAATGGGCATCTTGTACTACTGGATTTGGGGCTCTGCATGGAGGAGACCCAAAGAAAAATGGGGGAGATGATGACACAGTGGAACATCGTTCTGCTTCATAACCTTCCTGTAAAAACAAGATGAGAACTCAATAAGTCGGGCTCATAGGGCTAGCCATAATATTTTCATTCTTAAGCAGCCCCATAAGGTACCTCAAAAGGCACACAACAATGGCGGGTAGCATTGGATGAAAGATAATCAAATTAAATTTCAATCTTATTGTCGACTTTTAAATGAGGATCCCATCTATAGATGTATACTTGACCCTTTTCTTCCCTCTTTCATTACCTCACCCAATTTCCTCATTGGATTAAAATCGGTTGAGAAATTTCAAATTCAAGATATTTCACACAAAAATAATTTGAATTTTTACCTTAAAAACTAGGCTAATCTTGTTGAAACCAATAATTACTATTTGTAAGCTAAATGTAATTTTTCAAACCAACAATAAACAATTGTGGAAAATTGTTCAAATTCAAGATATTTCACATAAAAATAATCTGAATTTTTACCTTAAAAACTAGGCTAATCTTGTTGAAACCAATAATTACTATTTGTAAGCTAAATGTAATTTTTCAAACCAACAATAAACAATTGTGGAAAATTGATCAAACGATCGTATAGAGTTTTGAAAAAGCATCTCACCGTCAAAACACTTTTCCCAATCCCTATTCAGGTGAGTAGACAATGTTATATTCAGTGGACACCAAGGGGAATCAGTGTAGCTCTTACATTGAGATAGTAACATAATAGTATGTCACAAGGACCACTCCAAAAGAAAAGGGAGAGAAAAGAAGAAAATTGGTCTTCTACTTCGACATATGATAAATTTGCGGCTACTCAAATGCACGCCAATCTTCATAAGTGTCACCTATTGACTGAGCTTATCATACTTTGTGCAGATGCAGTATAAATATACTCTGTCATGCATAAATAATTGGCTCAAACATGGATAAAGTGTAAGTTAAATAATAGAATTCAATTCCAAAAACATGTCGACATGTCGTAAACTGAATCCAAATCCATCCGTATCAAACATTATAACTCATCCCATAGTCGCTGGAAATAAATCTCAATGCACAATCAGAAGCCCAACCCAAACCAACAGAGAGAACTTCTGAACAAAAAACTTCTTTGGCCATGGATGAACTAAACACAAAATTAACTATGCTATCATCAACTAACATCTTAAATTAATGGAACTTCCGAACAATATTAACACCGTGCATGGACATCGCGTCGGATTTCAATCCACATCGGCCAATGGACACACATCCAACATATATATAAATAAAAAATTCACCAAGCACTTATAGAATTGCACAATTAATTACGCACGTAAATCACATTAATCAAAAATTACGAACAAAACCTACCTTACGAAGGATTAAGTCAAGCAATTCAGCCCCGGGTTTCGAATCAAACGCTACAGCATCATTACTGCTCCATTAAAAGGGAATATATCAACGAAACTAAACACAAATCCAACTTAAAAAATCAATACAATAAAGATTTGCGGTGCCCATAAAAACCAGACAATCGTTACCGTATGTGAAACCTCAAGGGGGCGACGGAATTGTTGAAATTGGATGGTCCGACCCGACGAGGCTTGGGGCAAACAACGCGACCCATTGCCAATGAGTTATCACAACAATCCATGTCTTCAAATTTCTGACATGTAATGCAGGAGAAATTGAACTTTGAGAAATTTGATTCGAAACGAAGAAGAAATACTCTGCTTTTGGGAGAGAAATAAGGCAAGTGGCCGGATTTCTGAGGATAGAACAAATGCGCGTAAAAGTGAAAACGGTTATACAAAAAGGACAACTTCGGAATTATATACAAGTGTTGGGGCTTGTAGGAGATCTTTCTTCAATTAATTTAATTCAATCCAAAAACAAAGCAATTTTTTTAGGGTACAATACACGCACTCATATGGATCGAACTGGGGCCAATTACTCTGAAATCGGACTGAAAAATAAACCAAACTTACTAGATATTCGACTCGAAATCGATCGTTATAAACTCGTTTGAACTCGGTTTGTGAACATAACAAACCAAACTTGAACAAGTTTTCCGTTCGATAAAACATAAAGTTTGGCTCGATTAATAAAAAATAGAATATGTGTGGGAGTATCAAACTACTTAAGCTTGATTCGTATTCGACTCGACTAAATCTCGCTCGAGCTGGATTCGATTAATAATCAACAAGCTCAAACACAATTTTCGAAGCTCGATTTTTGTTCAAACAAGCTTTAATATTACGATATTCAGTTCGACTCGATTCATTTTACACCACTACTCTGAATGCACTAGTTTTTATCACTAAAGCACATGATTGATCCACAAAAATAAAATATTTACTATGTCTATAAAATTAACAAACAAGAAAACATGATACCAATTGAATTATGAATCAAAAGAAAAATTTGAGTTATAATCTCTATAATTCCTTTTATTCTATAAATCATGAACAAGATTTTTGGGATTTCAAACTCTGAAGATGGATTCTCGCTTGATGGATCTCCTACGAGCTTGGATTTAGACTTAAATAACGTTGATTTGAAGAGTTGAAGAACTTGATCTCGAATGAATATGTTGAACTTCAATACCACTTGACTTTTGGCTTGAAGGTTTCCTGATGAACTTAGACCGTTTGTTCTCCTCCAAATTTGATTTGACATTTTGTAACATTATCATCGCCACTTTTCTTACTTGGACTACTTCCCCATAACTTTTTTTTTGGTATATATGAATTATGAAAAGTACCTTTGTTTATAGGTATAGGACGATGATTCTTGCCAGGATGACATTGTAAGTCCAAGTGGCTACGATAATCTAGAGGGGGGTGAATAGATTATTTCCATCTTTTCGATTTTACCCTCTTTTTTCGAACAAAACAAGCCAAAACAATATAAAAGGTGCGGAATGTAAACAACACGCGTCGATTTATAGAGCTTCACCCCACCTAGGGACTACGTGCTCTACCACCCCAGTATATCCGGGATGGGTTTCAAAAAAGAAAAAGAATTTTATTAATCACCAAAATTAATACAAATTCAACTTACAACAACACCTTGAAGAGCACCACACTCTTCTTCAACACCACATTTGAGATTACCACAATCTCTCTTGAAGATTACCACAATCTCCAACGGCACCTTGTGAAGATTACCACAATCTTCAACCTTGAAGAATACCAAATTCTTCAACACCTTGACAAGAAGATTACCACAATCTTCTTACACCTAACACCTAGATCACTCAAGTGTGTTCTTACCACAAGAGCACTCACAAGGATATCTTGTGTTGAATGATTACCCAAAAATTCAAGATTACAACTCGATAATGAATTATACAATTGAGTGCAAGTGTAATCAAGAATAGCCTAGACCTCAAGAATGTGAAAGTGATAAGCTAGGCAAATTACAACAAGAATAATGACAATATAAGACCAAGTGTTTGCTTGAGTATTTCTTGTTGTGTTGTATTGTTCTCTCTTATTGTTGTGCTTCAAATCTTCCTCTATTTATAGGAGATTATTGATACTTGATAGGCTCCTCTTGAAATCTGATATCTACAAAAAAATTGCAATTAAAATCAAGATTATAGTTGTTAGAAATCAATCCTACAATTTAGGGAAAAGTTGTCTGTTGCACAATTGTTAGAATTTTGTTGTCAAATATTAGGGCGACCGATCGCGCACAAATAGACGTTTGAAAATAAGATTACACATTTACACAGGGCGACCGGTCGACCCCATGCCCAGTCGGTCGAGCAAGACCAAAAAATGAGTCCAGGAAGTTCTGCTTTCGAAAATTGCTCCCGGCAGTGCATCGGCCGACGTCGACCATACCGCCTACCACCCTATTGACCAGGTCAACCACCTTTTTTTCGTAAAAATAGTTTATTCACTGTTTTCACAACTTTCAGGTACAGGATGCCCTATAGGGCGACCGATTGGCCTCAAAACAAAAGTGTTGTCCAATTTTACATCGAAAATAAACTTCAAGAAATACTCCGAAAAATAGTAAAAACATTTTAGACCGATCGGGAGTATTAGGACAACATTTAAAAACATTGTTTTGGTGTAAAAACACATTGACACAAAATCATCAAAAGTGTTGTCCAATTTATATCGAAAATAACTTTGAAGAAATACTCCGAGAATTTAGTATAAACATTATAAATCATTTAGGAGTATTTGGACAACAATTAAAAACATTGTTTTGGTGTAAAAACAAAATCATCAAAATCATGATAAAACCATTTATCAAACAATCTCCCCCTTTTTGATGATTACAAACCAAAACAATTGTAACGAGGTCGATTTTGAAAATAAAACAATTTTACCGGTTAAAAAGAACTATCCGTTGTGAGCAACAATATTCCACGCAATATAATCACAAGGATGAGAGTATAGATTTTCAAAACCATTTTTGCAAAAGCTCCCCCTATCAGTATGCACAATAATAGGAATAAAGAAGCAATCAATCAAAAGCTAAAAGCTCAGCTTTTACAACTTGAGCTTAAGTATCAAGAGCTTATAAGCTCCCCCTGTCAACAAAACATCATATATACATGAATATGAGTCCATAATACATCAAATGGACTAAGTATGATGCACAACTAATGGCTTTAGGAAGCCATAACTTATAGTTTCTTTTGTTTAGCTTAACTTAGCTTTTATGAGCTAATAAGCTTATAACCTGTTTCTCCCCCTTTGGAATCATAAAAAAGAATGTTAGCACGATAAAAACATCATATAATCATATCAAAGTGCACAACAAAACCGATGTATCGAGCTATTTGAACATTTAAGCTTATGGACCAAATAGGAGGAAAAAATTGATCATACAACCTGTAGAAACTTATGAGAGCTCATTTGATTTGCAAAAACATGATCTCTATAAATATATAAGACATTTGAAAACTATAGAATCATGTAGGTGATGAATTTTTCATTGAGACATATTACTGAACACTTGTCGGGCGTCAAAAAATTGAAGAAGATATATATAGCCCTTGTAAATGTAATCAAACCAAGTTTTTCATCACCAAAAGTAATTTAACAAATATCATTCATCAACAATCATCATGCTCAACATAAATGTATAAGAATTGCTTCAAGAAATAAACATATAAGTCAAGTTCTCAAGGGTTCAACCCAATTGAGATAAAGGAGTAGAATTCTTACCATTCAATCGGTAAAGACGAGCAATGATGATGATAATCGAGCCTAAATAAGTCCAAGATATGAAATGTATACAACAAAACAAATTTGGAGTGAAATTTGTGTGCAATTGGCGAAGAGGACGAAAAATGGCCAAAAGAGCCAAAAATGGCTAAGTCTGGAAAACAGACGCAATTTAAACCAAAACATCTTAAGGGCAACCGGTCCAGGGTATGGGCGGCCAGGTCGTGCACTCTGGCACCATCTGTTACCGTCTGTTTTTGAAATTCAAATTTGATCCAAAAATCCGATTTTTCGCCCCTAAGTTTTAAAAACGTGCAAAATGCAAACGTAGACCTCATTCAATATACGTTGTGTCATAATCAAGCTCGAAATGGAGTGAAACACTCGGCGGTGAACGATTAAAAAGTCCGCGAGTTATCCTTGAGACGGAATTAAACACATCTCAAGTTTTTGTTAAACATGCAATCCCTTAGAAAAAGATATCGAATCTCAATATGTTTAGTTCGATAATGACGAACCATATTTTGAAAAATAATTAACACCGTACTTGTTATCCCGAAAATAAGAACGTTTTAAGACTTTGGATATAACAAGTCATAAGAAAAAGTGCCTTTCAAATATTTGAAAATTTCCTTTAGCGGCACTTTAATGAGATTCGTTAGGATAATTTTTGAAGCCGAGCATATAGACGTAAGGCATATGGAATGTCGAGTCTATGGGAATAATAAAAGTGAATGAACATACCTCGAATTTGTTTGTCGACCGATATGTCTTCCTCAACCTTTGTCAATCTTTACATGGTGGTTATAGAGGTTGAGATGGCTCTTTCTTCTTCAATGTCTCACTTCTTCTTTTGTATACTTTGAGTGTGGAATATAACCACCTTCTTGGCATTGTTGAACTTGAATTCCAATGAAGAAATTGAGCTCCTCCATCATGGTCATCTTGAATTTACCTTGTAACAACTTAGAAAATATCTTGTACAAGACTTCATTATTAGCACCATAAATGATATCATAAATTTGTACAAGTAAGCATTCTTGCCCTTTTTCAAGAAACAAAGAGAGTAGATTAACTTTACCTCTTGTAAAATCATTTTGCAAAAAAAAAAAATCTAAGTTTATCAAACCATATATGGGGTGCTTGTTTTAAACATAATAAGGCCTTTTATACAAATCATTTTGGCCTAAGATTTTTCAAAACCCCAATTGTTTTTCATAGACTTCTATTTGAATAAAACCATTTTAGAGAATTGGATTTAATATCCATTTGGTAAAGCTTAAAATTTTTTTAAAAACAAGAATGGGCAAGTGAAATGCGAATAGCTTCTAAATTTGCTACGGGTGCAAATGAATCATCAAAATCGATACCTTCTTCTTGACAATACATTTGAGCTATTAACCTTGCCTTGTTCATCAAACTTGTTCCAAAATACCAAAAATTTCTGAAAAATCTCAACAAAGAATCTTGTACAAGAGCATAGTGATATCGAATGATAGAGACACTATAGCAAGTAACACATAATATGCTTAAAGAAAATCATCAAGAATATAATACAACATGTAAGTTCAAATAAGCTTGTAGAAAGCTATATAAGGTCTCTTTTGAAATATGAAAATACGAGAGCACATAGTTGAGATCTCATTTACAAGAATCATACGAACAAGAGCTTTGACATAAGCATCCAAGAATGATGGCATTTGTAAGTGCAATAAAATGCATGACTTAGTAGATCAATTGTTTTATCAAAATAAAATATAATCCTTTACAAATCTTGGATAAAACAAGCTATGTCAAATAATGCCTTTTCAAAAAATCAAAACATCCTCTTAATGGCACTTGTATAAAATAAGCACATAGGCATATGACATAACATGTATCGAGTCTAAGAGATGAATAACAATAGTGAGCGTACTTCGATAGTTCATGTTACTCTTGACATATTATGATGTAGGTGGCCATTTGTGATGATATATGAATCCTATACAATTCTTAAATAAGACTTGCACAAAACAAAAATGATACAAGTGTAGGCTAAAATAATAAAAGATGTCGCAAGTAAGCTCATGCCATAAAAATTCATAAGAAATGATAAATCAATTAAGTCTAAGCCAAATACACAAGAGTTTAATATAAGCATCATACAAGGTCTTCTTTTCAAGGAATTTTTTAAAAACACAAATATATATTGAAGACCTTAATTTTAAAAATAAATATTTTGAAAACTCATTTTGAAAATATAGGCACAAATAAAGACATGCATAATAACTAAATAAAATGCATATTTAAATGGGGAGATACGGTTTACCAATTACGCAATTTCATGGATTGTGCCGTTCTCATTGTTGATGATATCTTCCCCTTTGAAAATCATCTTGTTGATGATGGCTTCTCTAATTGCTCCATCTCCAAGCATTGTGGCCTTCCCATTTTTGAAAGTGTCTTTCTCTTGAAAATTCATTGTGGTGATATCTTCTCCTTTGATCAAATGAGACGCTCATTTGATGTCTTCTAGGCGGTATGAATTTTCCTTGATTTTTATTCCGTCGGGTACCTAATATAACATTGTTTTGTGGTACTCTCAAGTGCTTGGGTCCTTTGGGATTAGTTTTGAGACTTTTAGGTCTCCAAAAATAATTATAGTTATTTCTAGCCCGACAAGTATTTACCGTATGACCCTTTTTACCGCAATAGAAGCAAGTAATAATTTTTCGAGCATAATGACCAACATGCATAGGGACTTGATTTCTTTTCACATAATTAACAACACTAGGCTTATGATCAAGTCCTTTATCACAATTATGAATATCAATAATCTTGGTCATTTTATCGGTACTCAAGTTGGATTTTGATAAATCTTTTTTCATATAATTAATATCCTCAACAAGAGTACTATTTTTTTTTCAAGGTTTCTAACCTTGTTAAGTGTGGTGGTGTGAGCACATGATAGTGATCATAGGAAGTAGATAAACTATCCTTTTCATTTTTCAAAACATTGAATTCCTTTTTCAATTTTTTGTACTTAACAAGTAAACTTTGGAATTCATTTTGAAGGTCATCAAAATCATTTTGCAAATCACTATAATCATTTTGTATAACAATATCATAGGAAGTAGAGGGTTTAAGACATACCTCGTTTTCTTCTTCGATGCCCATAAGACAATGTTCAACTTCTTCATAGTTGGAAGTTGTAAGAGGCTTGTTCCTTAGATTTGACATTGTATCCCTTTGAAAAGTAGATGCTTTTAAGTTGCTCTTATCATTTGCATATACTTCATGAATGGCTTCTAATTTTTGCCATACTTCATGAGCCGATCGAATTCCTACAATAAGATTAAATTCCAAGTTGGTAAGTGAACAATATAAGATATTGAGAGCTTTACCATTTAAGGAGATTATTTTCTTCTCTTCATCATTGAGTTCTTTGAGGCCTTTGTGTGGTGTGTCTATCATCGGAATGGATTCTCCATTAATGACGATGTTCCAAATATCGAACCCGCAACCTTGTAAATAGCATTCCAATCTTTCTTTCCAAAATGTAAAATTTTTGGAATCAAACCGAGGTGGCTTGGTGGTGGAGGTGCCGGAAAGATAAGCTCCATTCGTAGTCGACGATCGTTCCTCTTCACTCGCGATGTGGAACGAGTTTGCCAAAGATTTTGGCTCTGATACCACTTGTAAGTCCAAGCGGCTACGATAATCTAGAGGGGGTTGTGAATAGATTATCTCCATTTTTTCGATTTTACCCTCTTTTTCGAACAAAACAAGTCAAGACAATATAAAAGGTGCGGAATGTAAACAACACGCGTCGATTTATAGAGCTTCACCTCACCTAGAGACTACGTGCTCTACCACCCCAGTATATCCAGGATGGGTTTCAAAAAAGAAAAAGAATTTTATTAATCACCAAAATTAATACAAATTCAACTTACAACAACACCTTAAAGAGCACCACACTCTTCTTCAACACCACCTTTGAGATTACCACAATCTCTCTTGAAGATTACCACAATCTCCAATGGCACCTTGTGAAGATTACCACAATCTTCAACCTTGAAGAATACCAAATTCTTCAACACATTGACAAGAAGATTACCACAATCTTCTTACACCTAACACCTAGATCACCCAAGTGTGTTCTTACCACAAGAGCACTCACAAGGATATCTTGTGTTGAATGATTACCCAAAAATTCAAGATTACAACTCGATAATGAATTATACAATTGAGTGCAAGTGTAATCAAGAATAGCCTAGACCTCAAGAATGTGAAAGTGATAAGCTAGGTAAATTACAACAAGAATAATGACAATATAAGACCAAGTGTTTGCTTGAGTATTTCTTGTTGTGTTGTATTGTTCTCTCTTATTGTTGTGCTTCAAATCTTCCTCTATTTATAGGAGATGATTGATACTTGATAGGCTCCTCTTGGAATCGATATCTACAAAAAAATTGCAATTAAAATCAAGATTATAGTCATTGTAGAAATTAATCCCACAATTTAGGGAAAAGGTCACGCACAACGGTTAGAATTTTGTTGTCAAACATTAGGCGCGACCGATCGCGCACAAATAGACGTTTGAAAATAAAATTACACATTTACACAGAGCGACCGGTCGACCCCATGCCCAAATGGTCGAGTCGGCAGACCAAAAACGAGTCCAGGAAGTTCTATTTCGAAATTGCTCCCGAGTGCACTGGTCGACGCTTTCGGTCAACCGGCGACGCCGGACTGACGACGGCGACCATACCGGTCTACCACCTTGTTGACCGGTCAACCAGCTTTTTTTCAGCAAATAGCTTATTCACTATTTTTCACAACTTTCAGGTACGGGATGCCCTATAGGGCGACCGATTGGCCTCAAAACAAAAGTGTTGTCCAATTTTATATCAAAAATAAACTTCAAGAAATACTCCGAAAAATAGTAAAAACATTTTAGACCGATCGGGAGTATTAGGACAACATTTAGAAACATTGTTTTGGTGTAAAAACACATTGACACAAAATCATCAAAAGTGTTGTCCAATTTATATCGAAAATAACTTTGAAGAAATACTCCGAGAATTTAGTATAAACATTATAAATCATTTAGGAGTATTTGGACAACAATTAAAAACATTGTTTTGGTGTAAAAACAAAATCATCAAAATCATGATAAAACCATTTATCAAACAGACACGGTTAGATTTGATTGGTCAATCATGATTTGTCTAACATACTTCACCATAATCACAAGATTGTAATTTGATTTAACTTGACTTGATTTATTTACCAAAATATTCGTAAATCACTTCCTTATTTGCAGAATTTTATCTTAATTGTCAAGATTGAAGATTTTTACATTTGACAATATTTGACAAAAAATCTGGGTGTTTACAAATGGCCCTGGCGATTTGTTCACGGACAACATGTATCCGTGTTCAACCGAATTAATCGGATGACTTTGAGGACAATTATCAATGTGAAAGACCAACGGCTAAGTAGGGGAAATTTGGTCTTTTGAACTAAAAAAGATGCGCATCTTTAGTCCTTTAGCGGAAAGTTAACGGAGAGGGAGATAAATGCCAAAAAAAGAAATGTTTGAGGGTTCTTTTCGATTCTTGTTCAAAGTTGAGATGAGGTGAATGCAATTTCCCCAATCTGTTTCAAAGTTTATTATTAAAGGCTAAAAAAAAGTTTATTATTAATTCACCTTAGTTCCTTTTTTTTTTTTGAAGAAGAAAATTCACCTTAGTTCTAGAAGGGTTACATCAGTCAAATACATAACAGTTGCGTGCCACCATTAGGGCCTAAAATAAATTTCCTCACAAGTTCATTTTAATTGCTTTAAATTTTAATTAATACCAGAAATCATTTTCACATATAGGGATGGCAGTGGGGCGGGGAACCCCCGTTTCCTGCGGAGATCCGCCCCAAACAGGGCAGGGATTCCCCGAATTTTTTCCCCGTGGGGATGGGGATGGGGAAACTTTTATCCCCGTTGGCGGGGACGGGGATGATGTTCCCCGCCCCGTAGGGATCCCCGCCCCATTCCCTGCGGAGACCCGGGAATGCTATTACAATAATATCCTTATTATATTACATATATATCAAGTTATGTATACGGGATAAATTCACTTTTGGTACCCAAAGTATCAGCGGTTTCACTTTTGGTACCCGTTTTTTTGGGCTTATCATTATTAGTACCCAAACGTTTCAAAATTCGCTCATTTTTGGCACATTCCGTTAGTCAACCGTTAAAGACTAACGGTTGACTGGTCGGAGTCGGAGCAATGTTGGACGGGGGTGGTGAATTCTTACTCAAAATTTTATCCTGAGCAACTTTGTCTTATTGGCCGGAGGCCGATTCGGCCGGCAACATGGAGATACGGGCCCCTAAAAGTCAGAAAATCGATATTAAGATCCCCTTTTGTGCGTTTTTTGGTCGGGGGGCAAATCAGACCGATTGAGGAGAGGGCTTTGTGTGCCTTAAGATGAGGAAGACGATGGTATGCTCAATTTTGGATTTGGTGAAGTATCTTGGATGAAATTTGGCTTTGAATTAAACTTTGGGTTTTTCGAATTACCGTCAATTGGCATCGGAGACGAACTCAAATCATGAAATTGACCACTGGGCATTATAGATCTTGCGGATACACTCAAAATGAGTGGTTGCACGACACTTGGGGTCGCCGGAATTGGCGCCGGAGACGTCGTGAAGCATGCGTCAACCGTGGAAACCTGCTACAGTTGGTCAACCGTTAGTCTTTAACGGTTAACTAACGAAACGTGCCAAAAACGAGTGAATTTTGAAACGTTGGGTACTAATAATGATAAGCCCCAAAAACGAGTACCGAAAGTGAAAACCGCTAATACTTTGGGTACCAAAAGTGAATTTATCCTTTATGTATACTAATAAAACCCCTAGATATTCTCTTCCTCTGAATCTGACTCTCATTCTCACATCTCATTATTGTTGCTCCAGCCCCCACTTTCCACATCTCTCATCTCTCCCCGTTAATAGCAGCAATGCCAGCGAAACGAGGCTTCCACTGTTGTAAGCTTGAAGCTTCCTAAATCTAAGGTTTCTGTTAATTGTTATCAACCTTAAAACCATTTTCTTATAATTTTGTTTGCAACATCACCAAGTGTTTGTTTAGAAATGTATATTTATATAAAAATCTATTTCGTTTCACCTCTGAATATGATTTGTTGTGCTCTTATTTTTCCTCTCTTTGTTTTTTGTTGTTAAGTACTGCTCTTCTGTTTATTATATTTATTATTTTTTATTTCTTATTTTGTATGCTCAAAATATTATAATGGTATCTTCCATTCTGTTCTCGTTTTTTCATAACTCTCAAAGGCATGTAGGGGTGATCACGGTGCGGTATGGGCGATTTTTTCAATATTTTCAAACCAAATTGCTAAGTGCGGTTCGGCCACAAGTTTGATTTTAAATTGCGGTTTTTTCGAATAAACGAAGCATGCGGTTTTCAACGGTTTCAGGCGGTTTCGGGCGGTTTTAACATACAATACGTGAAATTGTATGGAACAATCAAAATGAGCAAAAATAAACTTATCAATTCGATAACTAAAAGTTAAGGATATGTTGTTGCCTAAATTAAATATTATAACAACTTCAATAATATATAATAGTTGAATATAATAGATATAGGGAATGTTTGCAATCACTAAAAAAAGCATTTCTTATATTTTGACTTAAAAAACACTTTTTAGTGTTTGCAAGTGTCAACTTCTGCTTATGATTATGTTTTATTTAATCATAATCTAAAATCATGGAGAGGTATGCTTTAGATTTCTACTTCTACGCTTAGTTTGATTTTTACAAATAAATAAACACCTCTACAACTTTTCATCGAACACTCTCAACTTCTGATTCTCGACTTTTGATTTTATTTTCAAACTCTGCCAACTTACGATTCCTACGTACTTCTACTTTTGCTACAATAAATTATGTTTTTCTAAAAGCATAAGTTTTTGCAAACTCTCATAACTTCAATATTTCAATTTCCATGTCACAAATTTACACTAGTAACTAAATTGACTAATATAGCCACAATAAACTAGTGAAAATAATTAACTATGACAATACACAATTATACACGAATATACTATAGATTGAGAGAAATGTAATAATATATATAGAATCTATATATTATGTGGTGCGGTGCGGCCAGTGCGCTTTGAGACTACAAATTGTAATTGCGCCATTTTATGCGGTGCGGCTTAGATTAAAAATATTAATCGCGGTTTTTCTGATAAATAAGCAATTGCGGTGTGGTGCGGTTTGATTCGGTCGGTTTTGGCAGTTTTCGGTTTTTTATGATCAATTAGGTCTCTTTATCAAATTTGTGCTTCTCTGAGAAGCACTTTTCCACTTCTTATCTTATTTTCATTATATTAGTTATTTTTTATTTCTCAGTCATTCCTTTCGTTTAAAAATTGTGCTTTGTTGCTTTTGTTTGCAATTTATATATCTTTTTAAATATTTATAATGGTTAAAAATATTAAAAAATATTGTTTTTTTTCTTAAAAGAGAATAATGAAATCAGGGAATGGGGATCCCCGTGGGGATGGGGAACCCCACGGGGACGGAGATGGGGAGCAATTTTTCCCCATTTGTCTTATGGGGACAGGGATGGGGATTCCCCGCGACCGCAGGGACGGGGATTGCTCCTTTGTTCCTGCCCCGCCCCGTTGACATCCCTATTCACATACTGATCAATAATTATCATTTAGTTTCATGCATAATGTTCTCTTATTATGTGAGTGAACGAATTATAGGTATCTTGCAGCAGAAATGATCCACATGTGAAATTCATATGCAACTGAATCTTTCTCGTCCAAGTAGAGAATGCCTTGTTAGATCTTCTAAACTATTCTCAAGGGGTGTGGCAGCGTGTGGGCGCTCCAAGATCTCCTCCGACTTTTCTCTACATTGTTTCTCAGTTCTATTTTCTGTTTTCGTTAGAATACTAACATCTTATCTTTTTATAGACGTCTCTAACCCTAATAGAACTGGGCCTAGGGTTTTACTTAAGCCTAAGCCCAATTATTAACAAACCCTACCAAAATATAGAAGTTCATTAATTGTGACATAGGCCACACCAATTATCTTGAGCTAGATTAAGGATCCAACAATTATTATTAATCAAGGCTCCTAATAATTGTAAAACAATTATCTAAACCGATGTTATTCCACTAAAATCCCGATATTAAAACTCCAAGATTAATAATAAAATATTAAATATTAAATGTGTATTTATCCATTGTAATATATCAATAATTAATTGATACAAATTTCTGTCAATCAATTAATTATTTATTCTCTCGACTTGAACAGTTTCTCTAATGGAACAATTGCACTAGCTAGTGACTTTTTACATCCAAGTACCGAAACATATCAAGAGGATATTTTCATACAAATTCCATATTGTTTATTTCATATATTGATAATTAAATAATCAAAATTCCCAAAATATCAAGGTGTTGGTTTGTAATAATTAAACCTCGCTTATTGATAATTCAAAGAATAACAATTATGTAATTTTCTATTTAAAATAAAGTCAGGATTAAGAGAAATAACATAACCAATATATCTGGAGATTTAATTTCCTTTTAATAGAAATTTAACCTTGATTAAATCTCCCTTGATCCAATCAATGTGAATAATTCACACCAATATTTTATATTTACCAAGATAGATTATTTCATAAAATATTGCAGCCTAAATAAAGTGCCCAACTTTATTTAACAACTGTGAAACCAATTCATTAACTATGAGAATCTATGATCATGCCTTATGTAGACGTATCTACACGATCATATACTACATAATTAATCCGGACCTTTTTCGTATAACAATGTGCATATCAAAATGAATAATTTATTTTAGAATAACAAATGACATAATATAGTATTTGTCTTGCTTCTAGAGCATAAAACTAACAGCATGTACAAAGAATAATAATAATGACAAAACAAACTGATGGAGTGAAATTGACTTTTCTGTATTTGCTTATTTATGAAATTTATTAATTTTTTGAAATGATTTGTTATTGCACAAATATTATTTATTATTATTGAACCAAAATTATTATGCAGCCCACGAAACCCAATTCATCAGTTACAACAAAGAGATCCACTTTATCATATTAAGTATGGGACTCATCATCTCAAGTATCGCACATTATTTTATTTGTACGTATTTTGAATTAATCTGAATTATTTTCACTTAATTAAATTATGTGCTCTAATTATTCTCTCATACAGTGGTTTGTCTTAAGTATCGGAGGCCATGGTCCTTCTAATCTTGTATGTATGTTGCTGACTAGTTCTCACTTGAAGACTATATTTGCTTTAGAGTTACCCTGACAATTGGACTTGAACAAATGGACTTTTAGTTTTTTAGACGATTCGCATTTACTTTGAGTGATGTGTACTTTATAACAACACCATAGACATACTTAAAACATTGAATCCATGTTGCATTATATGTGCATCGAATGTTGCGATGCTGTTTATTTTTGTATGAAACATTTATACGAAATGTAGCACTAACAAAACCCGCTTCTTTTTCTAAAAAAAAAAACCGCAAACAAAATTGAATGCCCAAACACAATTTTTGTTTGGGCATTGATTTTTATTTTTGTTTACTTCCAAATCTTTTATTTTTTATTTATTATAATCTAATTTTTCGCATTTCAAATATATAAATTATGTTTATTTAACTCAATTTCTTAGAGAATCCAATGAGGTCTTATAATTACATCTAGGACACTCCAACATACTTTGTTCTGTTCAGTTTTTTGTTTCTGATTCAAGCGGGTTACATAATACATAATTTGTAAGAAATTTAAAAAGATTCTTGAAATGTGCAAATTTATTAAATTGAGTTCACCTCTAATTATTAGAATAGGTGATATATATTTATAGCTGTAACGATTAAGTGAACACCCTGTATTCATACGTCATTCAACCATTCCTATTTTTTATTTTACCACAATCAGACTGACATTACAATAATCGTAAAATGATTATGGCAATTAGGTTTCCCTGACTTTCTATTATTCGTCACCTCTAAAGCCAATAATTTGTATGGAACACTATTAAATTCAATAAATTACTGCAATTAGTCTTCAATATTTTATTATGTCAGCCAAACCATGACTTGTTATATTGCTATGTAATTTTCAACATCTAATGGTACAACGTATTCATTTACGAAGAAGGTAACGTATTCTTATGTGATGGAGAATTAATTCAATATCTAAGCCTATATACTAAAAGAAACAATACACATGTCATCAACTTTTTAATTTTGGATATTTGCTAATTTTTCATCCCCTCAATTCCACATGGCGGCTTCACATTTATCTATGTGACAATCATATGTACAAAATTAAAAGATGAAAAATGTAATGAAAATTATAAAAGATAAAATATAATCCAAAAAATAAAGGATTTGCTCACAATTAGTTTGAAAAAGTCTATGCTAATCAAATCTTTTAAATTAGTGATACTAAACTTTTATCTTTGGAAAAATCCCGTGTAACACACGGGTGTTATTTTAGTACATATATAGATATAGTGTTTTCTTTTCTTTTTTTTTTTTGCCTTATTTTTTTTAGCAAAATTTGCACTACACAAATCCTTTAATTGATTGAAAAATAGACTATGCAGTTCAATCCAATGGCATAGCCATAAATTTTTTCGAGGTAGACCGATACACGAAATTGAGGTGGGTCGGATAAAAAAACAAAAAAAAATCTTATAAATATTAACTAAATTTTTCTTTTTCTTAAAAATTGCTTAGGAATTTTTTTTAAAAGGGGGGGCCAAGGCCCAGGTTCTTCCCCTCCCCCCCGCCTCCGCCAGTGGTTCAATCTGATCACACATACGCACACAGAGGGTTAGAAAGTGGGCCGAATGTTTTCTCCGGCGTATCTCCTTCGAAGCTCAAGTTAGCTTCTCAGAGAAAAAGAGTTAAGATAGTGTATATGAGAAATATATAGAGAATATCGTGTACAACTATACATGTTGAAGGGATATTTATAGGATAATTGAGATTAGGGTTTTCGTGATGCCTGGAAATGGTTACAGGGAATTAGAATTTATTACGCGGGGTTTACAGTTTAGCTACCCTAAAATAGTACCCAAAGTCTTGTAGATCTTGACATGTGTCCCATGTCCTATATCTTGTAGGATTCATAAAAACAAAGAAAAAAATTAAATTGAGACATGGAATACATGTCAAGATCTGCAAGACTTAGGGTATTACTCTTAGGGTAGCATGAACTAAATCGGGTTAATAGCAGAACTTTGTTAAAAAAATTATATATTAAATTATCTTAGGCCGAACTAGTGATTCAGATCAAACTCTACATATTTATCAAGACTGAGCTCAGATACAAGTTCCATACTTACCAACCTTGTTTGATAATTTATTCTAGATGGCTTGCACTAAGCCTATAAGCTCGGTTTAGGGTTTTTTGATAGAATACAGTGGTTTTGAAAATTAATTGACAAAATGTGGTAAAATTTGATCCCCTTGTTGAATTAAGTGTAAGCGCATATACCTGTTACACATATTCTTTTTCTCTCTCCTCCTGACAGATTAAGCGCATACGTACCGTGCGCTTACCGATTTTTTTTTAAAAACAAAAACAAATGAAGCGCATGCTGCTCCTGCGCTTAGCCTGAAAAGTTGCAGAAAAGTCAGGCGCAGGAGGCAGATGCGCTTTGAGCCAACTACCAAAATAATTGCTCAATTATTGAGCCCCAACGGTGTGCATCTTCTCCTCTTTAAAATCAACCGACTGAAAGGTATGTTTTCCACACCAAAATTTTACAATTTTACAGAAAGATTTTGCACCCAATTTCAAGAAAAATTTATAGTCCGGCGGGTGGCAAAATTTTCCGGCGAAGGAGCGACAACGACGTGCAATGGCTTTTTCTGGCGAAGCAATGATGATATTTTTCCGACGAGGCAACGACGATATTTTTCCGGCGAGGCATCGGCATTATTTTCGGTGACGCAGCGATTTATTTCAGGTTACCGTTTATTATACTCGTATAAAATCTTCTTATCATTGATTTAGCAATCGATTACTGTTAAGATATTGGCTTTTTGGTATATTGTTGCATTCTCTACTGGAATGAATGCTAGGAAACTATTAATGAATCAAATTCATGCATTTCAATGATATTTCACGTATGTATATATTGTGCTTGTTTTTTGACTTTTTATGTTGAAATGTAATTCAAAGTTACTATTTAACACTATATTTATAATTTATAGGCAATGTCAAATTCAAACATGATAAACATAGTCATGTACTTCGGAGGATAAATTGTGCAAAATGGTATTGAAGTGAGATATAATCGTAATGTAATTGGTTGTAGGAGAATATCTCGTAGGACGAATCTATCTAATCTGCATAATATATTATTCGCAATGACTGGCCTGCTGAAAATCAATACATTTTGAGGGTTTCAGCCAAGTATTGTAATAACAATATGTGTGGGATTGTTTCTATAACGAATTATCAAGATTTGTGGTGCTTCCTAGATCCAGAGGTAGGGAATCAATGCGTTGATCTGTTTGTAGAATTAGAATCAATACTGTCTAATTTAGATCTCAATAATTCAGTGGACACTTCCATATATGATCAATATGCGGATTATCTTAGAAATAGATGTGTGACTGATGACCTGCCTAGAGTCACAGAAAGCTTATCAACTCTAAGTACACAGGAGTTTTGCGCAGACATTGTTGGCTCTAGTCATGGTAATGCACATCAGAGTATTTTAGTTGAAAATACAAATACTGGAGATAATTTAAGGTCGGAAGAACCTCTTTTTTCTGAACCAGATGAAATTGAACATGACAATATTTCTGATACCGATGATGATACTGTTGATTTGGGGGTGGTCATGATAATCATAATAACGCACAAAATACTCAGCCATCGATGGTCAATCGCAACATGACGGGTAATTATGGCATGAGTTATGGAATTCCTTTCTTTGACTCAAGCTACACAGAAAGTCCATTTGACTCTATTGGGGGCCCTAATTCTGCTAAATTTTATGACTTCGAGAAAGGTGTCCTAAAAAAAGGCATGATGTTTAAAGACAAAAAATATTTTCAAAGTACAGTCAAAGATCACTTTGTGTGATGGGTTAAAACGGAAATTCAAAGTTGTTGAAAGCACACCAACTCTTTTGAAAGTTGTATGCAAACACAATCTCGGGTCAATTGTATTGTCCAGTTTATCTTCTCAGCAGTGCAATTGGTGGTTGAGAGCTACTTTTAGCAAAAAAATATATATGTGGCAAATCACCAAATATGGGGCTTCTAAGCACTTTGCAGATATTCAGATTACTAATTG